>CM077644.1:242495646-242548146 GCA_039707465.1 Rhabdophis nuchalis
AATCAGAATAGAATAGAATAGAGCAGAGCAAAATAGAATAGAATAGAATAGAGCAGAGCAGAGCAGAGCAGAGCAGAGCAGAGCAGAGCAGAGCAGAGCAGAGCAGAGCAGAGCAGAGCAGAATAGAATATAGAAATAAAGAATAGAGGCAGAGAGGGGGCCAGAGCCATCTGGGAGTTATGTGCTGCCTCCGGAGCCTCCAGAGTCGGACATCAGCGAGGCAGAGGAACAGGAGGAGCCTGTTCCTAGTGTGTACATGCGCAGAGCTTCCAGAATGCAAGAACAGTTCAGACAAAAGGGGCAACTCGGGAGTAAGGCTTGGAGGTGATTGGCCCCTCCCATAGGACATAAAGGAGGAGCAAAGGCACATGAGCCTCTGCAGGAAGCGACTTTGTTCGTGCTGGTCGGTTTAAATTCTGAAGCTCCGTTTTGACTCTGTGCTCCATGTGGCCGTGCCAAGCTAGTTGCCCATTAGGTCTTTGGCAGCGTTTCAAGGGAGATAAAGGTAGGTGCTTCTCAGCCTTATCACGAAGGACTTTGCCAGACTTTTGTTGGACTCTTTACAAACTATTTGAATTTTTGAATTTGAATTTATTCCAATTTATATACCGCGCCTATCTCCATCAAGATGGACTCAGGGCGGTGCACAGGGGAATTAAAAATCACAATAAATAACAGCAAATACAATAACAAGAAATAAAAAGAATTAAATTAAGAAACCTGTGCTAAAAATTCCCATTAATAAAAACCCAACATCCATTTACCCATTGGCTAGAGCTGCATTGCACCTGAGGTCTAAACTCTAAGCTAGACCAGCTTGCTGGAAGAAGTACGTCTTAAGTGAGCGGCGAAAGAGGGGAAGGTCCGTGATAGTACGAAGTTCGGGGGGTAGGTCATTCCAGAGGGCCGGCCCTGCCACAGAGAAGGCCCTACTCCTGGGTACCGCTAGCCGGCATTGACCGGCGGTTGGCACCCTGAGGAGGCCCTCCCTATGGGAGCGAATCGGTCGATGGGAGGTATGTGGCAGGAGACGGTCCCACAAGTAACTAGGCCCCGAGCCATGGAGCGATTTAAAGATGGTGACAAGCACCTTGAAGCACACCTGGAAGGCGACCGGTAGCCAGTGAAGCTCGCGCAGGAGAGGTGTTACGTGGGAGCATTGAGAAGCTCCCAGAATTCCCTGTGCGGCCGCATTCTGCACTAACTGGAGCCTCCGGATGCACCTCAATTTGTGACTCATTACGGGCCATGAATGAACATAATCCACAGCCATTGAAATAAAAAGAGGGTTTTGGGACTAAGCCTGTGCTTTTGATTGTCGCAGGAAGCCTAGGTCAGAACATAAGATGTGTACAGATCAGTGGTGGGTTTCTGCAGGCTCGCACCTACTCGCGAGAGCCGGTTGGTGAAATTTAGAGAACCGGAGAGAGGGGGTTCCACCGGCGTACCTGGAAGTAAATCTGGCCCGCCGCTGCCAGTGACCCAACGGAAAGGAAAGGAAAGGAAAGGAAGGAAGGAAGGAAGGAAGGAAGGAAGGAAGGAAGGAAGAAAGAAAGAAAGAAAGAAAGAAAGAAAGAAAGAAAGAAAGAAAGAAAGAAAGAAAGAAAGAAAGAAAGAAAGAAAGAAAGAAAGAAAGAAAGAAAGAAAGAAAGAAAGAAAGAAAGAAAGAAAGAAAGAAAGAAAGAAAGAAAGAATGTATCATCACAATTGAGTTCAAAATTTTGGTTGGTAAGCAAGAGCATTGTTAAATGAGTTTCACCACATTTTAAAAGGTGGCCACTCCCACCCTGTCACATGACTGCCAAGCCACGCCCACAAAATAGGCCACACCTACAGAGTAGGTTCTAAAAAAAATGGAAACCCGCCACTGGTACAGATTGAATACCATTGAAAAATTGGGCCACCTCAGTTCTGAGCCTCAGTAAAGCAGCTCCTTGTAGGATCATCATAATCATAATTAAGTTTTAAGATTTGACAGAAGATAAATAATTATACGAGAACAAACTCCCATGTGACGGGAGAACTATGCTCTCAAAATATGAACTGTCCCCCAGGACTAAAATAATAATTTCAACGAGCGCTTCTCCTAGGCGTGACCAATGTTTATCATCTTTATTTGTTTTTATTTATTAATATTTCTTTTGAACCGCGTCTCTCTTAGGAAAACTGTCCAGAGCTGATTGCTGGTCCCCCGAGTCACACGCTCCTCCTTTGAGAGATTCTGAACATTGGGGGCTCTGCCCAAACTTATGGATTAAAGAGGAAATTGAAAGTATTCAAACATAAATTAATTTATACCCTAGGGTTCTCTGGGCCGACGAGCAATAAATATGCTAGAATTTTTCTTTCTTTCTTCTTCTTCTTAAAGGTAATTCCAATGAATATAGACAGGCGGGGGGGGGGGAGCAATCAAGACGTGTGCTGTAAAGTATCAGATAGAAGAGAGATAGTTTGAAGATTAAAATGAAATTAAAGCACATGAGGGATGAAGATGGGAGACGGGGGGGCATTCGAGTCGCCTTCCATGGTTCGACAGTCTCGCCCCCCCCTCCGCCCTCTTTTATTGAAACTTCTTGGAAACGGTGGGGATTCCAGTTCCACCTTCTTCTTTCTTTTTCTTTTTTTTCTTTCTTCTTTTTAGCTGTGGGTCTGATCTGCTTTTGAAGAAAATATCCATTTTAACAGATGCTGGGTTAGAATGCTTTTCCTAAGAGTAAAGAAAGTGTGTTCCTTTGCAGAAGAGCTTCAATCCATCTTTCATAGTTATAAGGCAAGAAATGTTTAAAACTACTCTTCCTCCTCCTCCTCCTCCTCCTCCTCCTCCTCCTCTTCCTCCTTACAATACAATACAATACAATACAATACAATACAATACAATACAATACAATACAATACAATACAATACCAGACTTGGAAGGGACCTTGGAGGTCTTCCAGTCCAACCCCCTAGGCAGGAAACCCTATACCATTTCAGACAAATGGCTATCCTACTACTACTACTACTACTACTACTACTACTACTACTACTACTACTACTCCTTCTCCTTCTCCTTCTTCCAATGTAATGTAATGCAATGCAATGCAATGCAATGCAATAGCAGACTTGGAAGGGACCTTGGAGGTCTTCTAGTCCAACCCCCTGTCTAGGCAGGAAACCCTATATCATTTCAGACAAATTGCTATCATCTTCTTCTTCTTCTTCTTCTTCTTCTTCTTCTTCTTCTTCTTCTTCTTCTTCTTCTTCTTCTTCTTCTTCTTCTTCTTCTTCTTCTTCTTCTTCTTCTTCTTCTTCGTCGTCTTCTTCTTCTTCTTCTCCTCCTCCTCCTCCTCCTCCTCCTCCTCCTCCTCCTTTTTCCCTTCTACTTCTTGTCCTTCTCCTTCCTCCCATTCCTCCTATTCTTCTTTGTCTTCATCTTCTTCATCTTCCTCCTTTTCTCCTTCCTCCTTCTCCATCATCATCATCATCCCAATTATCACCATCCTTTGCAAGGGTCCCTTGAAGGAACCAAAAAGACTGTCAGTTTAGATCACAAATGAAGGAATCAGAAGCTCTTTGGGCAGTTTGAGCTTTCTGAGTTGGCACAGAAAATAACAGTCATGCTGGCCACATGACCACAGAATTGTCTTGGGATGGCGCTGCCTCAGTGGCCTTGAAATGGAGATGAGCATCAACCCTTAGAGTCAGCAACGACTAGCAGAGTAAAATCCTCAGGGGGCTCCTTCTTTTCATATCAAGAAAAGTCAAGGAGTTTAGAGTTCCTTCTGAGCTACCCTGTTTGGTTTTTTTTTTATTTTTATTTTTTTGCTTGCTGAGTAAAGCAGAAGCAGGAAAATCTTCACATACCTTCAAGAGCATTTTTGGCTGGGAAAGTGTCAGATTTTCGATTCGCATCCTGCAGCCATCAGCCAGCCAAGGTCAGGTCATGCAGTCTCCTGACCATAGCAGGGCCATGAAATCACAGCGTCACATTTTGATTTAAAAAAAAAAAGTCTTTGGGTTTTTGTTATTGTTAGAGGCACAAAAGACCAGATCTATATATGGTGGTCCAATTAAATTAGCTTATTGCTATGGAATGGAATGGAATGGAATGGAACGGAACGGAACGGGAACAGAACAGAACAGAACAGAACAGAACAGAACAGAACAGAACAGAATAGAATAGAATAAAGAAAAATGGAATGGAATGGAATGGAATGGAATGGAAGAGAAGAGAAGATAGGGCAAGATAGGGTAGGGTAGGGTAGAGTAAAGTAGAATAATGGGATGGGATGGGATGGGATGGGAGGGACGGGACGGGACGGGACGGGACAGAACGGAACGGAACGGAACAGAACAGTTGGAAGGGACCTTGGAGGTCTTCTAGTCCAACCCCTCCTGCTCAGCCAGGAAACCCTCTACCAGGCCGCCAAACTTAAACACACAAAGAACCAATTGGACCCATTTTCCACAGAAAAGAAAACACTGGGAGCCACAAAACCTTTCCTGTGCCTGACTATTTCCTGAGCGGCCACAAAACTAGCATATGTAGTTGAATTAAACATTCTGTTTTCTTCTGAAACTTTTCTTTCCTTGGATTTATCCGTGGTTGGCCTACCAAGGGTGGAAAGACTCAATAAATCATGTGCCAGCAGGTGCTGCACATTGGCGGTTGGGATGCATATTTTGAGCAACAGGGAGCCACAGCAGAGGGATGAGAGAGCCACATGTGGCTCCAGAGCCACGGGGTTGCTGACCCCTGGACTAGACCTACCTAGTTCCCTCAATCGTTCCACACATGGTTTAGCCTCCTGACCCCCTTATCATTAAATGCTTTCTGTATTAATTTCATTCATTTATTTTATGGATTTAACTCCTTAATTTAATCATGAAATACATTAATACTTTCTGAAAATGAACTTCTCTGAGACCAGAGAGGGGAGGGAAGGAAGCGTAACTCCCTTGCAAAGGCTAAAATTATCCTTGTTTACTTCTTTGTGAGCATTTCCCATCAAGCTAATCATTCCAACAAGGAAAAATATTTTTCTTCTGGTATATAAAAGCTTCAAAATTTGGCCACTTCAGAAAACCTTATTATATCAACGCCGAGAGTTTTGCCAGGAAAAGGAGCCAGCTTTTACAATTTTCAGAATATTAAAAAAAGAAAAAAGAAAGAAAAAAAAAGGACTGGGAGAAATGGAATTGAAATTCACATCAGGATTCTTTGAAAAAAAGGAAAAAGAAAGAGAAGCACAACAGCTAAATTTTGGGTTTCAACTACGTGTCCGTCTCTGATTAATTAAACTCAAGGCTTTTCCGATACTCCCTACAGATTTTGTCCCTGCCTTTGATTAATTTAATTAAGGATTTTCTAGCCTGGGCTCCCCGAAGGGGCATCACATGGAAAATGTTAAATGCAACTTTTTAAAAGAAAGTTGAAGAGGGAAGAGGGGGAGGGATGGAGGAGCAGGAAAGATAATATATATATATATTATTAACTTGAAAGCTGGGGAGGCGTGTGTGTGTGTGTGTGGAAACACACATACAAGAGAGTTTTGTTGGTAGAACTTTAAAAATAGAAATCCCCACACACCTTTACAGCAGCGGCGAAATCCAGCAGGTTCTGACAGGTTCTGGAAAAGCGGTAGCAGAAATTTTGAGTAGTTTTGAGAACTGACAAATGCAACCTCTGGCTGGCCCTAGAGTGGGGAAGGAATGGAGATTTTGCAGTATCCTTCCCCTGAAGTGGGGAGGGAATGGAGATTTTGCAGTATCCTTCCCCTGGAGTGGAGAGGGAATGGAGATTTTGCAGTATCCTTCTGGAGTGAAGAGGGAATGGAGATTTTGCAGTATCCTTCCCCTGGAGTGGGGAGGGAATGGAGATTTTGCAGTATCCTTCCCCTGGAGTGGAGAGGGAATGGAGATTTGGCAGTATCCTTCTGGAGTGAAGAGGGAATGGGGATTTTGCAGTATCCTTCCCCTGAAGTGGAGTGGGAATAGGGATTTGGCAGTATCCTTCCCCTGGAGTGTGGAGGGAATAGGGATTTGGCAGTATCCTTCCCCTGGAGTGTGGAGGGAATGGGGATTTGGCAGTATCCTTCCCCTAAAGTGGAGTGGGAATAGGGATTTGGCAGTATCCTTCCCCTGGAGTGGGGAGGAAATAGAGATTTTGTAGTATCCTTTCTCTGGAATGGGGTGGGAATGGGAATTTTGCAGCATCCTTCCCCTGGAGTGGGGAGGGAATGGAGCTTTTACAGCATCCCTCCCCTGAAGTGGGGCGGGAATGAGCACTTTGCAGTATCCTTCCCCTGAATTGGGGTGGGAATGGAGATTTTGCAGTATCCTTCCCCTGGAGTGAGGAGGGAATGGAGATTTTGCAGTATCCTGCACGCAGGAGTGTGGAAGGAATAGGGATTTTGTAGTATCCTTCCCCTGGAGTGGGGAGAGAATGGAGCTTTTACAGCATCCCTCCCCTGAAGTGGGGAGGGAATGGGGATTTTGCAGTATCCTTTCCCAGGAGTGGGGAGGGAATGGAGATTTTGCAGTATCCTTCTCCTGGAGTGGGGAGGGAATGGAGATTTTGCAGTATCCCCTGCCATGCCCATAGAACTGATAGTAAAAATAATTGAATTTCACCGCTGCACAACACCCAGCTGATCATTAGGCCTCTGTAACCCCATGCAACAGTTTGAGATGAATGTGAATTTTTTCTTTGTTTAAAAAAAATGAATTGACATATGAATCTGCCTTACCGTAAGCTACTTGATGGATGCTCTTTGCCATGGTTGTTGACAGTAACACTGGCTATGTTCACACCGGAGATTTAACTCAGCAGTTGCATTCGTGCAGTGTGTAAAATTTGATTAGCGCGAAGACTGATGAGTGGCTTGATAGCTTAATATTTTGGGAGGGCGAGTGGTTTGTTTATCATATGCTTCGGCGTATGGTGCAAACTCGGGTTATTCAGCAACCAGGTTACAAGGTTGTGTGAGTGTGGTCCCGATCTCATGTAGAGGTCTTTCCTATTGTATCTGGATTGCCAAAATGGATCTTTTTTGCATCTTTGTGTTGCCATCCAGTGGTTGTCAGGAGCCCAGATAGACTATCTAAATTTTAGAGAATTTTAGGAAAGACTGCAATTCGCATCCGAACGCAAAAAATTTAGAAAAGCATGCTAAGCAACTACAATACAACACGAGAAAAAGCAATGGCTTGACTCCTGTGACGTTTCTGGAAAGTTATCAAATCTGCCAGCTAAGTGGCAAAGAATCATTTCCTCTTTTGAAAGTCAGTTAATAAGAATATTATGAAATCTTCCCCATATGTTGTAGGAAAGGGACAGAAAATGAAATAGATGGGTGGGTGGGTAGGTGAATGGATGCATGGATGGAGAGATGGAGCATGAATAGTACATGGATGCATGGATAGATGCATGGATGGATAGGCTGTTGGTTTGAGCTCCGAGCTTGGCAATTTGGTTGCAAATGTTTCATCACTATTCAAGGAGATATCATCAGTGCGTTTTGAGTTATGCTCCTCTGTCAGAATGCAGATCTTCTATAGACGAGCACAACTCAAAACGCAGTGACGATGTCTCCTCAAATGGTGATGCAACATTTGCAACCAAATTGCCAAGCTCGGAGCTCAAACCAACAGCCTGACTACCAATCCAAGCTACTGATATTCAAACTCCCTTCAGCATGGATATATGCATGGAGTTAATTTTTCCCATTGGGTAGGACCAAAGGTGTTGTCTCAAATGAATCCTATGAAATCCATGCAGGTATCTCTTCAAGACAACTTGAAACACAGTCGACCCAGTGGCCTATAAGGAGCTGCTTAGGTAATTATTAATTGTCCTAAGATCAGTTTTTATTTGCACACCCCCAACCACTGATTATTCTCCTCCAGTGGGTTTATAAAAGCTGAACAAGGTTGGTGAACATATTGAGTCCTGTGCTCCTTCTAGAAAGCTTTCAATCTGTCAACTAAGAGAGAAAGAATGTACTTTTTTTTCTTTTGAACTTCTGTAAAAAGTTGATCAATAAGAGTAATCTTATCAATCTTTAATAATTAAATAAATGCATTAAGTGGTACAGAGTCTCCTGCTTGAACAGGGAAGGGTTGGACTAGAAGACCTCCAAGGTCCCTTCCAAATCTATTATGCTGATAAATTCTGTTCAATTCTTTCCACTGTGTTGAGAGAAAAAGGGCAGCAAAGGAGATTCATTGGCAGGTGAGTGCATGGCAGCATGGATTCATGGATGAATGAATGCATGAATATATGGAGGCATGAAGTCAACTTTTGGGTAGGTCCAAAGGTGTTGTCTCAAATGAATGTTATTGAATAAGTGCTGTTTTCTCTTGCAGCTTCAAGACATCTTGACATGCAATGTCAACCCAATGGCCTACAAAGAGGTGATTAAAAGGTAAAGGTAAAGGTTCCCCTCGCACATACGTGCTAGTCGTTCCCAACTCTAGGGGGCGGTGCTCATCTCTGTTTCTAAGCCAAAGAGCCAGCATTATCCAAAGACGTCTCCGTGGTCATGTGGCCAGCATGACTAAATTCCGAAGGCGTACAGAATTGTTTATCTTCAGAATGTTACCTTCCCACCAAATGTGGTCCCTAATTTTCTACTTGCCTTTTTGCAGGCTTTCGAACTGTCAGGGAGCTCACTCCGTTATGCAATGCTAGGGATCTGAACCACCGAACTGCTGACCTTTCTGATTGACAAGCTCAGCATCTTAGACACTGAGCCACTCTTATTAATTGTTCTTAGATCAGTTTTAATTTGAACCCTCCCAACCACTGATTATTCTTCTATCTGGAGGGACTTCCAAAGCTGATCCAGGTTCCCTCCCGGGTCGTGGCCTACAGCAACCCTCCCCCCACAAAAGCAACAAACCATCATTGTGGGGGCTCATAATGAAATTTAAGCGATCGGTGCCATCATTTCTCTTATTAGCTGGAGCCTGGGTAAGAAAAAAAGTGGCCTAGCGAACAATGATTCACAAATAACAGGTGCAGCTATTTTCCATTAGCCTGTCAGGGGATGAAGCTGTGTCACTTTTATTTACTGAATTAATCCACCAAAGTCCAGCTAGAGAACCGTAGTCAAAACGGCCATTAATTGTAGGCTGATGTGTACATGGAACACATCTCCAAAGGGACTATAAACCTTTGTTCTTTTAGCCTCTTCCGGGTCCCCATGCAGGAATTATCAGTAAATCACTGAATGCTTCATCTGCTTATTAAAAATTTACCCCGCTGAACTTCCCAGGTGTCTTTTAAGCCAAGTCGTCCATTGGTCGGTAATTCCTTTACCGTCTCCTTTAACATGATCCATGGTTACATTTCATGGCTTCCATTAAGACATCAACAAAGCAGAGGGAATGGAGATTTTGCAGTATCTTTCCCCTGGAGTGGGGAGGGAATGAGGATTTTGCAGTATCCTTCCCCTGCCATGCCCACCAAGCCCCGCCCACCAAGCCCCGCCCACAGAACTGGTAGTAAATAATTTGAATCCCACCACTGCAACAAAGGCAAAAGTGAAGGTAGGGAATGCTTAATGTGGCTGCGAGAATAATAATCCTAAAAAAATATGTTACCGATGAAAACAGAAGCTTCTTATATAAAAGTTTCGTCTGTATGTGTGTATTTTGTCACAACACCTGGTATGCTCAAATATGGGAGGGAGCAGAACTGCTTCCCTTTTCTGTCTTTCGGCTCATCCTAGGAGCCCTCCAGGCAGAAAGCCATTTTTTCATTGCCTTCGTTACATTTGTGTTACATTTGTGCTGATAAATAAATAAATAAGGGAGACTAGTATAGATCTATTTCAAGCTATTTAGCTCTGATCAGCTAGCCATACCCTTACTGGGATTTGAACCAGTGCTGTATTACATATTAGGAAGATGTGCTAGCCACTAAGCCACTGGCTCTCCTTCTGTATCAGCTAAGCCACAGAGATAAGTATATCTATCTATCTATCTATCTATCTATCTATCTATCTATCTATCTATCTATCTATCTATCTATCTATCTATCTATCTATCTACCTACCTACCTACCTACCTACCTACCTATCTACCTATTATCTATCTATCTATCTATCTATCTATCTATCTGTCTGTCTGTCTGTCTGTCTGTCTGTCTGTCTGCCTGCCTGCCTGTCTGCCTGCCTACCTACCTACTTACCTACCTACCTACCTATTATCTATCTATCTATCTACCTACCTACCTACCTACCTACCTACCTACCTACCTACCTACCTACCTATTATCTATCTATCTATCTATCTATCTATCTATCTATCTATCTATCTATCTATCTATCTATCTATCTATCTATCTACCTACCTACCTACCTACCTACCTACCTACCTACCTATTATCTATCTATCTATCTATCTATCTATCTATCTATCTATCTATCTATCTATCTATCTATCTATCTATCTATCTATCTATCTATCTACCTACCTACCTACCTACCTACCTACCTACCTACCTACCTACCTACCTACCTACAATAGATTAGAAGAAAGCCATTTTGGACAGTGTGGAGTTATGTTTTGGATGTCAGTGGTACGAATTCAAAAAAATAAAGTTTGCTGAGTTAGGGAAAAATAGAGAGAGCCTTAGAGAGTGTATGTTCATTCGGGGCAAGGGGGAACAGAACCTCTAAATCTTTCCTCGCTGAATTTAAACTAGATGACACGTAAATTATTTAACTACTGTTCATACCCTCCCTCCCCGTGTAACTTGATGACTTTCCCTTTTAATCATCTTAAAAATTAGAACTTCATGACAAGTCTTGGAGCAGCCCAGGGGCTACGTTCGAGGCTCGCGAACCTCTTTGCTAATGAAGCAGGGAGCGTAAAATCAACGAGAGAGAGAGAGAGAGAGAGAGGGAGGGAGGGAGGGAGGGAGGGAGGGAGGGAGAGAGAGAGAGAGAGAGAGAGAGAGAGAGAGAGAGAGAGAGAGAGAGAGAGAGAGAGAGAGAGAGAGAGAGAGAGGGCTAATGTCAGGTTAAGTCCAAGAAGAAAGTTCTTTATTTCCTTACACACAATAGACCGAATCTTGCCAATCGATCAGAATATTTGTAGCTCAGAGTTGGGAACAAGTGAGATTCTTGCCAGCGATGGGTTTTACATATTTTTTTTGAACATTGAAAAATTTATTTCCACAACAAGAATTAATTACCCCCCTTGTAGAACAAGTCAACAATCTATAAATGCCTACCTCTATATTGATAAAATTGCTATATAACACTAGAAAAAAATCACAATTGTAGAAAACTGTTATCAGTCATGCAATTTGACCTACTATCTACTAGAAAAAAACAACAAAGGAATCCTGATGACAAAAATTGGCAATTGTTCCCAAATTAATCTTAAAAATTGCTTAGACTACATTGTTTGTTAGCATCCTGATTTTTTTTAGAATAGTTTTTTTTTATTTTTCCCATTTCAAAAACATTCATGAATATACATTCTTATAAATGCCATTTAACATTTATCTATTCATCATTAATCTCTATACACATTCTTACATATATACTGTATGATACAGTTAGGATCGCTTTCTTGCCACCCGGTGTCTCCATCTTATTTTGCAACAGCCTCACTCCTACCTTCTCCAGCTCCCTTCTCTGCCTTCTTGTTTCCTTCTCTCATTTCTCCTCTCTTCTCTTTTCCCCCTCTCTTTCCTCTCTCCTTCTCTCCTCTCTTCTTACTTGCCCTCTCTCCTACTCGTTTTTTTTTATTGAAAAAGTTTTATTGAGTTTTACAAAAAATTTTTACAAATAGGGCAAGGTAAATAAGGTTTCAAAAAGACATTTGGAGAACCTCCATGTCAGAATCAATGGCCCCATCCGAGGCTTCATAAAAGAATATATAATTAATACAGTAAATTTTCATTTGTACTACAAAGTGGAAAGAAATACCAAGATATCATTGCAAAGTTGATGCTAGCAATCATGTATAAACATCTGAATAAAAGTTGTACAATACAAAAATAAAGTCACTTTTGAGATCTAAGTCTTTTGGCAATTGTATCTTCCTCTCCCTGACCTCCAGTGGGCGGGGCCGCGGCACCCTCCGTTCTCCCATTTTCATCCTCCAGGATTGAGGAATGTTTTTAAAGAAAGGCTTCCGCCTCTGCAATTGTTTTAATTCTCACCCTCCCTCCCTCCCAGAACACCAACATTCCCTCTGGCATCACCCACTTGAACCAGACCCCCCTTTTAAATAATCTTTTAGACAAGAAGGAACCCTCTCTCCTACTCTTAATCCCCCACCCTTACTTTCTCTACTTTACCCTTTCTTCCTTTCCTTCCTCATCTCTCCTCTTTCCGTTGTTGCCTTTGCTTGTTTATTTTCTCTGATGGGTTCTGGGGGTGGCGTTTCAACGATCCACACTTAATATATATATTTCCCCTTAAAATAAATTTCTATTGAACAGTAATTCACATAAACATTGAACAAAGACTGAGGAGTTTAATGGCTCCTCCAGTGATGGGTTTCACATTTTGTTACCACTCATTCACCATGTGTCTGTCTACTTCACGGGTGCCCGTGCCCCTTCAACGCAGGCCCCTAGCCTTCCATGTATGCCTTTTTGCTTGTATGTGTGCCTTCCTCTCACGCCCCTGGGCTCAAAAACGTGCCTAAATAGGACGACATAGAGCTGGAGCAATTGGGTGGGGGCCCACCCATGAATTCCACTACTGGTTCGAACCGGCTGAATACCACCTCTGGTCCTTGCTCCCTGAAGATTGGTTGTTTTCTTGTAGACATTTCGTGACCCAAGAAGCTAATGGCATCAGTGCTGCAAGGGAGTGGGGTTTGTTCTCTGTTTATGTAGAAGTAGCCTCCGCTGGCAGAGAAGAGCAACCAAGAGGATTAGGGGACTGGAGACAAAAACATATGAAGAACGGTTGCAGGAACTGGGGATGTCTAGTTTAATGAGAAGAAGGACTAGGGGAGACATGATAGCAGGCCACACCTACAGAAGAGGTTCTAAAAAAATTTGAATCCCACCATTGATTATGAGTGTACCTAAATCTTTTATCTCTATTGTCCTGTCTAACACTTTAGCCCCAAAAACTGTACAGTTCTAGTTTATTTTTCCAAGCTAATTGGAAGAGTTATGAGCACATTAGAGTCTAATCACTGATAAAGCCAGTTAACTTTGCCTGATAAGCAGGAAAACTGTCTTTTATTTTACAGCTGGGTTTGCCTCTTTTCAGGCAAATTTTGAGACTCCTGCTTTTAAATATCTCTAAGTATATGGCACGGGGTAGCGCAGTGGCTAAGATGCTGAGCTTGTTCCTCAGAAAGGTTGGCAGTTCAGCAGTTCAAATCCCAAGTACTGCGTAATGGAGTGACTCCCATTACTTGTCCCAGCTTCTGCCAGCCAAGCAGTTCCAAAGCACGTAAAAATGAAGTAGAAAAATGGGAACCACCTTTGGTGGGAAGGGAACAGCATTCCAGACCCCTTCAGCATTTAGTCGTGGTGGCCACATGACCACGGAGACATCTTCGGATAGTACTGGCTCTTCGGCTTTGAAACGGAAATGAGCACCGCCCCCTAGAATCGGGAATCCCCACGTATGTGCGAGGGGAAACTTCACCTTTACTTTTAAGTATTGGTTAGGGAAGGGCAAGATCCGAAAATTATTACCAGTTGTTTTTTTAAGTTCACATGTTTTAAAATTGGAAGTTTTAAACTTCCACCTCTGGAAGTTTCATAACGTTGAGAACAATTTACCCATGGCATGCCTTGTCTTCAGAAGTTGTGGGTGCCCCATCATTTGATGCTTTTAAGCAAAGACCAGTTTCCTCTTGAAAAAGAACCTTTGGGACAGTGGTGGGTTTCACAAAATTTTTAGAACCTCTTCTGTAGGTGTGGCCTGCTTTGTGGGAATGGCTTGCCGGCCATGTGACCAAGTGGGAGTGGTGTGCCAGCCATGTGACTGGGTGGGCGTGGCCAACTTGTAAAATGTGGTGAAACTCACTTAACAACGCTCTTGCTTAGCAATCAAACTGTTGGCTCAGGAACTCTGGCATTTGAAGCACGCAAGTCTTCAAGCTGTCAAGTTACAAGACCCTCGCACCCTCTAACACTTTAGGGAAAAAAACCCAGGAGTGTTCAAACTTGACAGCTTGAAGACTTGTGGACTTCAACTCCCAGAATTCCTTCTCTCGCTCTTCCTCTTGATGATGGGCGGACGGGTGGGGGGAGGGAGCTGGAACCGGTTCTAAACGGCCTGGAGATTTGTGGAACCTCTTCTATAGAAGAGCTTAGAACTGGCAGGAACCCAACCCTGCTTTGGGACTACCATGACCTGGGTGACTGAGAATCTGCATAGGGATAGTGTTGTGACCCAGCACCCCAAACACCACAAACCCTCTGAAGAGAACTGAAAGATTCCTTTATTAGGAGTGTCGGCAACCCTGGCAAAAAATTTCTCTCTCACTGCAGGCTAACAAGTCTGTCCAGCAGGGAAATGAATAGTTGTCTCCAATATCTATTCATCTCCACTCAACGCCTTTTATCCCCAGAGCTAGGGTGGGGCTTCACTAGCAGTGGTGGCTCTTCCTTCCCAAGGACCGGTCCATAGATTTCCACTGCTCTCCTCTCCTCTGCCTTCTGCGCATCTACACATCAGACACTGGACCCAGTTCTTCCTCCTCTTCCTCATCAGCCAGCTCCAGATCTGGGGGCTGTTGACTCTCCATCTGAGCGCTGATGGACAACACAGGTTCCATCTCTGTCTCTCTTTCCGCCAGCTCCATTCCCTCTTCCCCCTCACAGCTCTCAGGTTGCTTTGATGCTGACCCTGACGCCTGTAGAAAGTTAGCACCCAGCCCTCTCCTAGAAAAATGAAAAATCCCGGAAAATATTGAAAAGGCAGCATATTATATTGTCCCTGGATCAGAAATGGGGAAAACATGTTTTAAGGCAGGAAACAGACTCGCTCTTAATAGCCCCCACCATTCTCAATGGGCCATTAGGGGCCCTGAGCTTACTCTACATAACAAAGATAGGATTAACCTACAGAAACTCACCACCTGGCATCTGGGAACTCAACCAAACTTGGAGTCAAAACACAACCTAGAGAGTTGACCTTGTATGTCCCCATGGGAGTCTGACAACCAATCAGAAGACATTTATACAATACAATAGCAGAGTTGGAAGAGACCTTGGAGGTCATCTAGTCCAACTCCCTGCCTAGGCAGGAAACCCTATACCATTTCAGACAAATGGCTATCCAACATCTTCTTGAAGACTTGCAGTGTTGGGGCGTTCACAACTTCTGGAGACAAGCTGTTCCACTGATTAATTGTCCTGTCAGGAAATTTCTCCTCAGTTCTAAGTTGCTTCTCTCCTTGATTAGTTTCCACCCATTGCTTCTTGTTCTGCCCTCAGGTGCCTTGGAGAATAGTTTGACTCCCTCTTCTTTGGGGCAACCCCTGAGATATTGGAAGACTGCTATCATGTCTCCCCTAGACCTTCTTTTCATTAAACTAGACATACCCAGTTCCTGCAACCGATCTTCAAGCTGTGTGATCCTGTCCACCATTAAAACCGTCTTTCCAAGTAGCTTCTGTGTTTCCAGTGCCTTTTTCCCCACTTGGAACTGAACCCAGATGGACACTTCTTCCAACACTCCCTTGCCACCACCTCCTCCTCTGATTTGGTTGCTGGAGGGGCATCCGACAGGCCACTCCATGCAAGGGGTTGGACTAGAAGACCTCCAACGTCCCCTCCAACCCTATTATTCAATGTTCTATGTTCTGATCCATGTGTGAGCTATTCTCTCCTGGTCGCTATGCGGGATTTTGAAGTATGCAAAGTTTATTCCGATCTCCCCTTCTTCACTTCAGGATGCAGAATCATGGGGAACTACCCCCCCCCCTTTCGGGGAAAGGATCATTAATGCCATAAGAGGATAATATAGAAATATGTTGCTTAATGAAAAACAACACAAACAACGTACTGAGTTAGTGAATCAAATCTTCACAAAGAGAAGCTGTATTCGATCTGGTCAATTGGAAGTGACAATTTTGAAAAGAAAACAGCAACTGGTCACACAAAAGTTGGGGTCCATGCAGATTGGATTTCTCCCTTTGTCTTTTATAATGACATTATATACAGGACAGTCCCACCCCAGATATTTTTCAATTTATTAAGGCAACCACACCTTAGAAGGAAAGACTTCCAGAGTGGCATTAATTCAAACACTATGTTTTGAACATCTAGATTTTAAAAAAAATAGTATTATTATTATTTACTTTATTCATAAAGCATGAAACTCAGCCAACTGAACATTCAAAAATGCATTGCAATTACTACTGACTGGTGCCAATGGCTGATACAGTTTGCTGCCAGCATCCTAGGTATTAACCAAGTATCTTCGTAGAATATAGGATGTGCCAAGTAGCACCGCTTTTTGTAGTTCCGCTGGTGTTATTGCAGGAAGCTGCAATTTGCTGAGATATTTATTAAAATTCTTGGACATGGTGCCAAGTGCCCCGATGACAATGGGTGTCACTGTGACATGCTTCATCCATAGCCATGTGGTTTCAATGGCCAGGTCGCAATATTTCATGATTTTTTCTAGTTCTTTTTCTTCGACTCTGGCATCTCCAGGAACAGCGATATCAATGAACTGTACACTTCGGCCCTCTACAACCGTGATATCTGGTGTGTTGTGCTCCAAATGACGGTCTGTTTGTATTCGAAAGTCCCACAAGATCTTCACCCTCTCATTCTCGATAACCTTTTCTACTTTGTGTTCCCATGACTTCTGGATATGGGTAAACCATATTTTTACATTATTATTATTATTATTATTATTATTATTATTATTATTATTATTATTATTATTATTATTATTATCATTATCATCATCATCATCATCATCATCATCATCATCATCAACAATACAATACAATACAATACAATACAATACAATACAATACAATACAATACAATACAATACAATACAATACAATACAATACAATACAATAGCAGAGTTGGAAGGGACCTTGTAGGTCTTCTAGTCCAACTCCCTGCGTGGGCAGGAACCTTATACCATTTCAGACAAATGGCTATCTAACATCTTCTTAAAGACTTCCAGGGTTGGGGCATTCACAACTTCTGGAGGCAAGCTGTTCCAGAGGTTAATTGTTCTAACTGTCAGGAAATTTCTCCTTAGTTCTAAGTTGCTTCTCTCCTTGATTAGTTTCCACCCATTGCTTCTTGTCCTGCCCTCAGGTGCCTTGGAGAATAGTTTGACTCCCTCTTCTTTGTGACACCCTCTGAGATATCGGAACACTGCTATCATGTCTCCCCTGGTCCTTCTCTTCATCAAACTAGACATACCCAGTTCCTGCAGCCGTTCTTCATATGTTTTAGTCTCCAGTTCCCTAATCATCTTGGTTGCTCTTCTCTGCACTCTTTATTATTATTATAAATTATTATTTATTATTTATTTATTATTATTATTATTATTATTATTATTATTTTAAGATAAGAACACTTGGCCATTTCAAAATTTTCATTTAGAAATTCTGTGTTGAGAAATTTACACGGTTTTCCTCTGTTAGATTTTTTTCCCGGGGAATTATTATTTCAAAATGGCTTTTCCTATTTATTTATTTTTTTCCCACTGTATTGAAAAAAAACCAACCCAACCAGCCCTCGACATAAACGTGCAGAAATGTTTCTCATAATTCCCACGAATTTGCGTTGAGTAACCTCTATTTTTTTCCAGCAATTGGATCCTTTTAATTTGCCTTTGGAAAATAGCATCAGTCCTATTTATTTTTATTTATTTTGCCCATAGCTTATAAGGGCATTTGCGGGTGAATTAAAAGAACCAAGTTGAGGGTCACACCATGATCGTATTTTGTGTACCCCGTTTCCCCGAAAATAAGACCTCCCTGGATAATAAGCCCAACTGGGCTTTTGAACGCATGCACTAAAATAAGCCCGCCCCACAAATATTGAAACACAGCAGCAGCCATGAGGTGACCACGCTCGCTGCCTTCTGTACCTCAAAAATAATAAGACCTCCCCAAAAATAAGGCCAAGCGCTTATTTCAGGGGTCAAAAGAAAACAAGACCCTGTCTTATTTTTGGGGAAACATTTTTTTAAATCACATTTATATCCCGCCCTTCTCCACAAAGGACCCAGGGCAGCGCACAGGAATTTAAAAAACATACAAAAACAATAAATACAGAATTTAAAAAGATATTAAATTATAATCCTATGCTAAAATCCAAATTAAAATCCCCAATTTAAAACTATCTAAAATAGTCCCAACGGGGGTTAGGCTAGACCGGCTTGCTGAAAAAGATGTGTTTTTAGACACTGGCAGAAGAGGCGGAGATCCGAGATGGTACGCAATTCAGGGGGTAGGTCGTTCGAAAGGGCTGGGCCCGCCACAGAGAAGGCTCTTCCCCTGGGTGTCGCCAGTCGGCATTGTCTGGCCGACGGCACCCTGAGAAGGCCCTCTCTGTGGGAGCGTATCGATCTTAGGGATGTATGGGGCAGGAGACGGTCTCGCATGTAACTAGGTCCCGTGCCATGGAGCGCTTTGAAGATGGTCGTCAGAACCTTGAAGCGCACCCGAAAGACCATGTTAGTGGACTTACTCCTCTGGTTCAGTTATAGCCATGGGCAATGGTCAAACCAATGAAGGAAATGTCAGTCATTTCTTTTCTAAGAAAAAATAAATAAAGCTTTAGGGGGGGGGAATAATTGAGGACCTAGCTTTCTTGAGCAATTTTATTTTTTGCCAAGTTTCAAAAACGGCCCCGTCGAACGCCTGGGTCATCCGCAATGGCGTGTGGCTTGCAGACGGGATGGAGTTAATTGCGCTGGAAAAGAGCTGATTTGCTCAATCGCGGCGTTCGAAAAACCGCCTATTGTTTTGAACCCGGCTGCGACTTCAATGTAAAATGAAAACAAAAAATAGGCAAGAAACTCAAAGGACCCCAAAGGGTGACGCGAGAGCTCATTGTCTGCTGATGAAGATCTGCCTCCCTGCCGTATTTCCATCGTTCAGCAAGAGGGCAGTTGGGGGCATCTATTTTTTTCTTCTTCTGATGAGTAAGTGGCAGGGATCAGCGAAAGGAGTCAGGTTTCTGCTTCGGTTTTGTTCCGCCGCTCCCAAATTATACACAAAACGAGAAAACTGCACATTTCCTCTTGGGTGGGTTTTTTTCCTCCCTTTTTTTGTAAATAAGTGCATTCATTTGCAGGTCAATAAGGTAATTGAGTGAAGGAAGGAAGGAAGAGAAGTTGTTAAAAAAAACACACACACAACAACCCCGAAATTGATTTTTATGCAGCTGTCTCTGCCGACGGACAATAACTATTTGGGAACTTATCATAGCTGTAGGCCTGCATTAACTGTGAGCATATTAGCAATCTAAAGGAGTAGATGCATCAACTGGATTTTGGCATGCCAGCCTCGCCGTTCCACCTTCTGAAACTTGGGTTTCTCAAGTTTGTCTGTTAATCAGTATGCTGTAGGAAGAGGGTGTAGACAATCGGCACCCTCCTGAAAGGTAAAAGTTCCCCTCACACATATGTGGTAGTCGTTCCTGACTCTAGGGGGCGGTGCTCATCTCTGTTTCAAAGCCGAAGAGCCAGCGCTGTCCGAAGACGTCTCCGAGGTGATGTGGCCAGCATGACGAAATGCCGAAGGCGCACGGGACGCTGTTGCCTTCCCACCAAAGGTGGTTCCTCTTTTTCTACTTGCATTTTTACATGTCTTCGAACTGCTAGGTTGGCAGGAGCTGGGACAAGTAACAAGAGCTCACTCCGTTATGCGGCGCTAGGGATTCGAACTGCTGACTTTTCTGAGCGACAAACCCAGCATCTCATTAAACCATCTTTCCAATCAGCCTCCATGTTTCCAGTGTATTGCCCCAAACAATCTGACTCCTCATTTTATCGACCTTGGAAGGCTGAGTCAACCTTGAGCCAGCCAGGACTGAACTGTTGGCAACGAATAATGAACAATGAGTAAGCCTTAGGGGTTACTTCACTTACTTTCCCTACTGGTTCACAAATGCGAGCATGCACACATGTGAGTGCGGACTTTCAATTGGGTGGGGAAAACCTGGAAGCTTTCGGATTCAGGTTTTCCCAGATGTGCCCATTTGAAAGTCCAAGTCCCTGCCCAGCATGGCCCAATCAGGCACCAACCAAAACTGGAGATGTCTTCCAGTCACACTACTCCAGGTACAGGGCAAGGTGTTCTTGACTCTCTGAGAAAGGAATGTCATTTAGACTATATATCTCCCATAGTCCATATAATACTCACCTCCCATTTTCTGACAGCATTAACAACCAATTTCATTGTAATTTTATTACAATATTATTACAATGACAATAAAGATTATTATTGTGGCAGGCCGGGAGGCCCAATGCAAAAGATGGCTTCCAGGTCTAGTGGTTAGGATTCCTGGTCTTCACCGAGGTGCCCTAGGTTCAACTCCTGGTATGGGAACCAACAAGGAGAAGGGGACAGCAATGGTTAGATAGTGCCATCAATGCAATGAACATAAATTTGAGCAAAATCCAGGAGATGATGGAAGACATGGAGGCCTGATCAGGGGTGGGTTCCGGCTATTGCTACTGCCGGTTTGCTCAAGGACATGCTTTATGTGCATGCTTCATGCGCGCTACACATGCATACACAGTACTAAAAAAAAGCTTCTGTGCACGCGCAGAAGCCAAAAACAAGATGGCAGCACCTATGGCGCCACTAAAAGAACCAGTTCAGGGCATGGCAGGCCAGGTTACTACCCATTTGGCTGAACTGGTCCGAACTGGTAGGAACCCACCTCTGGGCCTGGTGTGTTGTGGTCCATGGGTTTGTGAAGAATCAGTCATGGCTCACTTGATCTTCTGGGCAGTCTTTGACTTACCCCTTCAGTTATACACTGCTCTATAGCACATGCCAAAGACCCCAGCTTGCTGACAAAGGTTTGAGTATGAGAATTCATGACTTGGCAGAGACATGGTGACAAGGTCAGCCAATGAATAGGCATAGCAACTAAGTCAGCCAATGAGGGCTGTTTGGAAACTGAAACAGTGTTTGCTGGGGACAGCTAGGAGCCTAGGCGTGGCTTTGCTCTGTAGCTCTGAGTCTGTGCTGAGCGCAAAACGAGTCTGCTCCTCTGAACTGAGACTTTTCTCCCCTCTGCCTGTGTTGTGCTTGTATTTATTACCATGTTGGAAAAACCTGCTTTTGGTATTGTATATTTACTTCACGTGTGATATTATCTATATAAATAAAAATGTTTGTTCAAAACCACTAATCTCTGAAAATACTACACTGATCGCTTCCAAATTTTCACACAACATTCCTTTTAGGTATGGCACCAATGATATATATATATATAGATTGTGTAGACGTCACACCTGCGTCAGGTACACACAATGGAAATGTAAAAAATTGTTAAAAAGGTAGGTAGATGGGTACAGAGAGAGCAGTGGGCCACAGGTATTATGTCATCCTTTATGACATAAAATACTCTGTTCATAAGATTCAAGGAGAAATACAGTAGGCAGGTAGGCAGGCAGCTATAGGGATGGAGAGGGAGAGAGAGAAATGCAGTAGGTAGGTAGGTAGAGGGAGAGAGAGAAATGCAGTAGGTAGGTAGGTAGGTAGGTTAGGTAGGTAGGTAGGGAGAGGGATAGAGAGGGAGAGGGAGAAATACAGTAGGTAGGTATGTAGGTAGAGCGAGAGAGGGAGAAATACAGTAGGTAGGTATGTAGGTAGAGCGAGAGAGGGAGAAATACAGTAGGTAGGTAGGTAGGTAGGTGGGTAGGTAGAGAGATAGAGAGAAATGCAGTAGGTAGGTACGTAGGTGGTAGGTAGAGGGATAGAGAGGGAGAGGGAGAAATACAGTAGGTAGGTAGGTAGGTAGGTGGAGAGAGGGAGAAATACAGTAGGTAGGTAGGTAGGTAGAGGGAGAGAGGGAGAAAGGGAGTAGGTAGGTAGGTTGGGGGTTATACGGTGGTTCTGTGTACATGTTTGTGTGTGCAGATCTACACACAGATTGGTTGGCCATTTAACCAGACTGGGCCACAGCGATGCGTAACTGGGAACGGTACACACACACACACACACACACACACACACACACACACACACCATTCCCGGAGAGAGTGAGAGAAGTTATTGAATCCTGCTGAATCAGTTACCTCTGTATGCTTCCTGGATGTGATCTGACAGTTTGTGAAGTGAAAGCTCTGGTTTTCCTAGTAGCAATGCGTGGCTGTGAGAGTTGGACCACAAAGAAGGCTGAGCACTGAAGAATTGATGCTTTCAAATGGTGGTGCTGGAGAAGATCCTGCAGGATCCTGAAGATCCTGCAGGATCCGATCTGCAGGATCGGATCCTGCCTCATACATCCACACGGCCGATTCGCTCCCACAGAGAGCGACTTCTCCGGGTGCCGTCCACTAGACTTTGTCAGCGGGCGACGCCCAGGGGAAGGGCTCTCTCTGTGGCGGGCCCAGCCCTCTGGAACGACCTTCCCCCCGACATTAGAACAACCACGGACCTCCGCTCCTTCCGTCTAAAACTAAAAACATATCTGTTCTGCTTGGCCGGCCTAGGGTAGTCTCTCTTCGATGGGGTTGCTAGAAATTTTAGATGGGGATTTTAGCAATTTTTAACTGGATTTTTAGCGCAGGGATAAGGTTTAATTTGTTTTTAATTATATGTGTGTATTTATTGTTTTATTTGCCCTGTGCACCGCTCCGAGTCCCTTCGGGGAGAGGGAGCGGTCAACAAATTAAATTTTATTATTATTTTTTTATTATTATTTATAAGAGCCTTGGCAGGCCTTTGGACTGCAAAGAGATCCAATCAGTCGATCGTAAAGGAAATCAACCCTGACTGCCTTTTGGAAGGACAGATCATGAAGCTGAAGCTCAAAGACTTTGGCCACCTAATGAGAAGCGAGGACTCCTAGGAGAAGTCTTCTTCCCCAGATGTTGGGGAAGAAGATGGAAGGCAAATGGGAAAAGGGAGAGCAAAGAATGTGTTGGTTAGATAGTGTCATCTACACAATGAACCTGAATTTGGGCAAACTCAGGGAGACAGTGAAATTTTTTGAGGGAAGTTTGGATACGGCCAGAAAACGTAGATACCTCTAGCATTATCAACAACAATCTCCATGCAAGTCCAGATAGTTTAATTAACTTAATAGTAGAGTCATTATTACCCAGAAGCTTCATCAATGGAGAATGAATTAATACACAAATAAATGCTGGCACTCATTTGTTTTGTTTTGTTTTGTTTTAAGAAAGAAAAGAAAACAGATGGAGACCTCTTGTGCTTCATATTTTGCTTTAACGGATTGAGTAAAATTAATTGGTCACAAGTGTCTTGATGAACTGAAATACAGAGAGAAATGTCAAGTGCCCTCAGAGTCACACCTCCCAATAAATTGATACTAGAGATCGGTTTTGGGTGCTCTCATTGGAACACACACTCTCTCTCTCTTTCTCTCTCTCCCTCCCTCTCCCTCTCTCCGTTTCTCTCCCTTTCTCTCCCTTCTTCTCTTTCTCTCTCCCCCTCTCTCTTCCCCTCCCACCCTCTCTTTCTCTCTCTCCCTCTCTCTCCCTCCTTCTCTTTCTCTTTCTCCCTCTTTCTCTCTCTCCCTGCCTCTCCTTCTCTTTCTCTCCCTCCCTCTTTCTCTCCCTCTCTCTTCCTTTCTCCCTTTCTCTCCCTCCTTCTCTTTCTGTCTCCCCCTCTCTCTTCCCCTCCCTCCCTCCCTCTCTTTCTCTCATTCCCTCTCTCCCTTTCTCTTCCTTTCTCTCCCTCCCTCTCTCCTTCCCTCCCTCCCTCTCTCCTTTTCTTTCTCTCTCTTTCTCTCAAAATCAGCTGGCTGGCGGGAGGCATGCACACATGCGCAGTAGAGGTGAGCTGGAGCGACAGCTCGCGTGCCTGCAGAGAGGGCTCTGCGTGCCATCTCGGGCATGCATGCCATAGGTTCAACATCAAGACGTAGAGCATGAGAATGAGATAAAAGACAAACACATGGAGATACAAGAGGGCAGGGCTATGCTATGGTTCCATGCAAGTAGCGTATAACCAACACAGTTCTAGGCTGCATCAACAGAGGGAAAGAATCAAGATCACGTGGTTAATACCACTTTATAAGGCCTTGTAAAAGCCACACTTGGAATACGGCATTCAGTTTTGGTCACCACGATGTAGAAAAGATGTGGAGACTCTAGAAAGAGTGCAGAGAAGAGCAAGAAAGAAGATTAGGGGACTGGAGACTAAAACATATGAAGAACGGTTGCAGGAACTGGGTCTGTCTAGTTTAATGAAAGGAAGGGGGAGACATGAAATCACTCTTCCAATATCTCAGGGGTTGCCACAAAGAAGAGCGAGTCAAACTATTCTCCAAGGCACCTGAGGGTAGAACAAGAAGCAATGGGTGGAAACTAATCAAGGAGAGAAGCAACTTAGAACTGAGGAGAAATTTCCTGACAGTGAGAACAATGAATCAGTGGAACAGAAGTTGCCTCCAGAAGTTGTGAAGGCCCCAACACTGGAAGTTTTCAAGAAGAGTTTGGACTGAAATGATATAGGGTCTCCTCCCTGGGGTTGAAGTGGTGAATGCCCCAACACTGCAAGTCTTTAAGAAGATGTTGGGTAGCCATTTGTCTGAAACGGTATAGGACTTCCTGCCTGGGCAGGGGGTTGGACTAGATGACCTCCAAGGTCCCTTCTAACTCTGCTTTTGTATTATTGTATTAACCTTGGCTGAAGATGCAACAAACAGTAACACAATGTCCTCTTTGGGATAACAGTGATTATCCACGCAAGGTCTACATTTGGATGTTTGCTTGCTGTCCATCTGTCTTGCACCCTGGAACTGATTTGTCATGTTGAGGGACGTTCAGAAAACTAACAGAGAATGAAATGCTTGGCAAGTATCTCTCTGGAATCGTTGGCCTCCTGAGATCAGAGGCATCCCTATCCTGATGGTGTTTTGTAAAAATGATTCAAACAATCGCCTTCCGGGGGGAATGTTCAGATCTGCCTGTTTTTTTTACGGATGGTATTTATTGCTTTTTAATGGGATTTACTTTTCTGAATATATTACGGATATTTTATCGCGCCTGCTCCACGCCGTCTAGAATTCTGAGAACTGGTGGCCTACAAATGTTTGTAAATCAACATAGTTAGGATGAATGGGATTAATACATGGTTGAAGGATTATCAGGACGTAGAAGGGCTGTTGAATAGACTGAATTTTTAAAAATCTGAAAGAAGGCAATAAGCAGTAACTCATGTCACTTACAAGAAAGCTACATGCACATAGAGATAAACAACCATACCACTCTTAAATTCCAGTCTAGTTAAACAAGCAAACTGTTAGGATATTTAGCCTTATATTGGGTTGACAATATATATGAGCCTATGTTCTTAAGAAGTTATGTAGCTTTAAGAACTGTGTTTGAATTCTGATTGGCTGTAATTCTCAGCTCTACCATAAAGCAAGCTCAGAATCACAGTCCGTTCCCTTTTCGATTCCCTGGGCTGAGGAGCTGGAGCTGTGAAGAAGGAGGAGGATTTGTTTTGCATTGCTGTAAGATAACTCTGTTTGGTGAAAGACTGTTATTGTTTTTGAGAAGTTAGTCTCACTGGTCGGAAGAAGTATTTTAGTTGCTACAAAGTAAAGACCATTTATTTTCTTATTATCACTGTTTTAGAGTTTGTTTGTGGTTACAGCAACGTATCTCTTTACTGTCCGGTGAATTACACTATTCCGCATTTATTTGCTAACACTGGATAAGGGACCAGAGTTGTAACACTGGTTCTGAACCCAGATGTGCTAACACAAACAAACAAACAGAAATAAAGTCTAATGAAGATTAACACGTGAAGTGTTAATACCACTTTACAATTCCTTGGTAAGGCCACACTTGGAATACTGCAGCCAGTTTTGGTTACCATGATACAAAAATATGTGGAGACTCTAGAAAGAGTGCAGAGAAGAGCAACCAAGAGGATTAGGGGACCGGAGGCTAAAACTTATGAAGAATGATTATTAGGAACTGGGTCTGTCTAGTTTAATGACAAGAAGGACTAGGGGTGTCTTGATAGCAGGGTTCCAATATTTCAGGGGATGCCACAAAGAGGAGGGAGTCAAACTATTCTTCAAAGCATCTGAAGGCAGAACAAGAAGCAATGAGTGGAAACTAATCAAGTAGAGAAGCAACTTAGAACTAAGGAAAAAAATCCTGACACTTAGAACCATTAACCAGTGGAACAGCTTGCCTCCAGAAGTTGTAAATGCTCCAACATTGAAAGTGTTTAAGAAGATGTTGGATAATCATTTGTTGTTCAATTATCCAAATATTTGTAAGGTTTCCTGCTTAAGCAGCGGGTTGGACTAGAAGACCTTCAAGGTCGCTTCCAACTCTGATATTCTATATTGAAGATAGTAAGATAAGGAAAGACAAATAGGATAGGATAAGGTAAGGTAAGGTAAGATACGGTGGTGTGGGTGGTGTGGGGTAAAGAGGGATGGGATGAGATAAGATTATTTATTATTGTCATTTTTTTTTAAACTATGAGCATACCAGCTCACATTAAAAATGAAATTCTGTTGCTTGTTGACTAGGGGAGACAAGATAGTGGTGTTTCAATATCTCAGGGGCTGCCACAAAGAAGAGGGATTCTCCAAAGCATTTGAGGGTAGGACAAGAAGCCACACTTAGAATACTGCAGCCAGTTTTGGTCACCATGATGTAAAAAAGATGTGGAGACTCTAGAAAGAGTGCAGAGAAGAGCAACAAAGAGGATGAGGGGACTGGAGACTAAAACATATGATGAACGGTTGTAGGAACTGGGTATGTCTAATCTAGTGAAAAGAAGGACTAGGGGAGACATGATAGCAGTCTTCCAGTATCTCAGGGGTTGCCCCAAAGAAGAGAGAGTCAAACTATTATCCAAGGCACCTGAGGGTAGAACAAGAAGCAATGGCTAGAAACTAATCAAGGAGAGAAGCAACTTAGAACTGAGGAGAAACCTCCTGACAGTGAGGACAATCAACCAGTGAAACAGAAGTTGCCTCCAGAAGTTGTGGATGCTCCATCACTGGAAGTTTTCGAGAAGAGTTTGGACTGAAATGATACAGGGTCTCCTCCCTGGGGTTGAACTAGACTAGAAGACCTCCAAGGTCCCTCCCCATTCTGTTATTCTATTCTTCTATTCTGTTAAACTCTGATCAAAACTTTTGTACAAAGCTTTACTTGGCTTCTGGAAGGATTTGAAGAACAATTCAGTAAAACGAGAGAAGCAATAAAAAAACTAGACTAGACCCAAGCCAAAAAAAAAAAAAAGTGGGATCCAGCAGCTTCTGGAAATTAAAATTTGTCATTTTTGAAGTGGACATTTTTTTGGGGGGGGTTCCAATAAAATAAGCTGTATCCAACCCAGGAGCTAAGCACGCGCTGAAAAATATTGTGTATGAAACCCCTGATTAATTGGGGTCATCCAACACAAACTTGGCAAACTAATTGGGCCTTTTTATATTTGATTAAAGACTCCCCTTATTATCTCTCATTGTTTTCCCAAAAAAAAAAGGCTTATGCCAGTGAGGAAAATTATGACCCAAATTATTTATAAACTATGTCTACCCTGCATATTGTTTAGACAGATTTTTTTCCCCTCTCGGATTGCAAACTTTTTTCTTTCCCAGTTCTAATCTTTGTTGGTGCTGCTTCAAGTTGTAACTATGTATGCCACTCCTTATGTATTTCCTCTGTCGCCAATGCGCAGAATGGAGGAAATTGCTTTAACTGATCGGCAGCCCCAGATTTTGCTCAGACTTGTAGGAAGTCAGCACCCACCCCTCTCCTAGGAAAATGAAATATTTTAGGAAATATTAAAAAGGCAGAATATTTTTCCTAAAAGGGAGGCAGAAACTCATCCCCCACAACCTTTGTCAATGGACCATTAAGGCATTAAAGCGCTCCATGGCACGGGACCTAGTTATCTGCAGGATCGGATCCTGCCCCATACATCCTCACGGCCGATCCGCTCCCACAGAGAGGGACTTCTCCGGGTGCCGTCCACTAGACTATGTCAGCGGGCGACGCCCAGGGAAAGGGCCTTCTCTGTGGCGGGCCCAGCCCTCTGGAACGACCTTCCCCCCGAAATCAGAACAACTATGGACCTCCGCTCCTTCCGTCAAAAACTTAAAACACACTTTTTCTGCTTGGCCGGCCTAGGTTAGTCTTTGCCTAATAGGATGTTATGGGATTTTAGCTAATTATAATTGGGGATTTTAGCGCAGGGATAATCTTAGTTTAATTTGTTTTTTACTTATCTTATTTATTCTATTTATGTATTTTTATATTATTTTAATCTTTCCCTGTGCACCGCTCCGAGTCCCCTTGGGGAGAGGATGCGGTATACAAATAAAATTATTATTATTATTATTATTATTATTATTATTATTATTATTATTATTATTATTATTATTATTATTATTATTATTATTATTATTATTATTATTATTATTATTATTATTATGAGTAAGTCTATTCCTGCGGCCAATCCGCTCCCACAGTGAGGGACTTCTCCGGGTGCCGTCCACTAGGCAATGCCAGCAGGTGACACCCAGGGGAAGGGCCTTCTCTGTGGCGGGCCCGACCCTCTGGAACGACCTTCCCCCCGAAATCAGAACAACCACGGACCTCCGCTCCTTTCGTCAAAAATTAAAAACACATTTCTTTTGCTTGGCCGGCCTGGGATAACTTAACTGTTTTAGGGTTTTTTAGGGGTTTGTTTTAGTTTTAACATGGGATTTTAGCGCAGGGTTTTAGTTTAATTCTTTTTTAATACTGTATTGTTTGTGGTTTTATATGTATTTTAAATTTCCCTGTGCCCCGTCTCGAGTCCCTTTGGGGAGAGAGAGTGGGTTATAAATTAAATTAAATTAAATTATTATTATTATTATCATCATCATCATCATCATCATCATCATCATCATCATCATCATCATTATTATTATTATTATTATTATTATTATTATTATTATTATTATTATTATGCATCACAAAGATCTACCTCCTTCAGTTAGAGCCATAGTAGGAATTGCCCAAATCCCTTTCAGTACATCATCACCCAGCAAGACTCAACCAAGCCTGGGACTCAGGACAGCCTAGAGAGTGGCCCCTGCGTGGCCCCATGGGAGTCTGGCAACCAATCAGAATACAAGCTCAAATTCAAAAGCTCAGAGAGGGCATAAGACCAGCATCTCTTCCATTCCCCCCCCCCCAGGACCTCAAACCACGTGGTCCTGTCCACCATCAATAAACCTTCTTCCCAAACAACTTCCATGAATCCAGTGCTTTTTCCCCACTTGGAACTGAACCCAGATGGGCATTTCTTCCAACAGACTTGTATAGAAAGAGTAGAATAACAGAGTTGGAAGGGGCCTTGGAAGTTTTCTAGTCTAACCGCTATAATTGCAAGCATGTGTCTGTCCAATCATTTAAAAAAAAAAAAACCTCCAGTGATAGAGCATCTTACTACACGTTCTGGCGGTAAATAATTTCCCTTTTTATTTATAAAAATAAAAAGGCAGGTTAAAACACTCCCGTAAACATTAGTCTAAAAATAAAACGACAAATTTTTAAAAAAATCAATACAATTCTTGGATTATTATCTATTTACAGTATTTAAAATATTGGTATGACCACCCAACTGAAACCATTCTGGTTGGCTGCCAATAGAGCCTGTGTTATTCCTCTAAACTTGCTTGGACTATCACTGTCCAACTCTTGGTAGCTGAGTCAACTAACAGACTATTCTTGAACAGGATTTAGTGAGATGGAATGGGATTAAATTTCATCAAGTTCAAAAACAAAACAAAACATGAATTTTAAATTCATGTTTAAAATTTTCAGGGCATGGATCTCCCTTATTTCTGGAGCATTTGTGAGAATCAAAACAACAGTTTTATATTTACATGCCATGGACTTCTGGAGATGTCTTGTAGTTAGTAAATAGATGTCCTCAGGTATACAGGAAGCAAGCAGAGTTACCAACTCCTACCTATTCAAGGTGGAGCGGAGGACTTAAGACCAGCAATGCGAAGTCCCTTTTCTATGCAGGAATCCAAATTAACCATCCTAGACAGATGGCCACTCGCTCTTTATTTGAAAACATCCAGCAAAGAGGAGTCCCATCACCATCCTGCGTTACGGGTTGTGAAACATTGGACGTGACTCCTAAGATGTAGTTTCTCTTTAAGTCACGTCAAAGCTGAGTGACTTTAAAAGTTTGACACAGTTGGATTAAATTTCAGATCCCCACTGAAATTAAGAGAAGTAGTATGTCAGGGTCCCCGAAGAGCATCCAAAATTAAATCAGAGTCCAAGGCAAAATATTGCTCAAAGTTCCAATTTTTTAAGACAGCCATGTTGACTTTCTGGGAAAACCCGGAATCTGAAAGCTTCCCGGTTTTCCACACCCAGTTGAAAGTTCAAGATCTTGCCCCCACACCCCTACAAGTCCATCCCATAGGCCAATCTCCCACTGCCATGCTGGCAGCTTCCACCCATCCAGTTCTAGTCAGGTGCAGAGGTGCAGAGACAAAAGATGACCTTGGTTTTCTAGAAAGGAATTTTATTATGGCTACATCTCATCTAACTCCGTACAAGTTAAGTTAAGTTAAGTTTATTGGATTTACATCCCGCCCTATCTCTCCAAAGGGACTCAGGGCGGTGCACAGGTAAATATTAAAAACAATACAAAAATACAATATAACTACAATAAAAATATATTAAATTTAAACCCGTGCTAAAAACATCTTTAAAACCCATCTAAAAACCCTTACTAAACTTTTTTAATATAATAATAATAATAATAAATTTTATTTCTAACCCGCTCTCTCTCCCCAAAGGGACTCGAGGCGGGGCACAGGTAAATTAAGAACATATAACATAGAACAAAGTACAAAATTAAAATCACATTAAATCATATCCTGCGCTAAAACAACTATAAAATATCAACTATCCTAAAAACCCCTTAACCCCATTAAAACAATCATTCCCTAAGAAAACCCTAAAAGAAGAGACTACCCTAGGCCGGCCAAGCAGAAAAAGTGTGTTTTTAATTTTTTGACGGAAGGAGCGGAGGTCCGTGGTTGTTCTAATGTCGGGGGGAAGGTCGTTCCAGAGGGCTGGGCCCGCCACAGAGAAGGCCCTTCCCCTGGGCGTCGCCCGCTGACAAAGTCTAGTGGACGGCACCCGGAGAAGTCCCTCTCTGTGGGAGCGAATCGGCCGTGAGGATGTATGGGGCAGGATCCGATCCCGTAGATAGCTAGGTCCCGAGCCATGGAGCGCTTTGAAGATGACAACTAGCACCTTGAAGCGCACCCGAAAGACGACAGGCAGCCAGTGCAGCTCGCGCAAGAGAGGTGTTATGTGGGTATACCTTGCGGTCCCCATTATAGCTCGCGCGACTGCATTCTGGACCAGCTGAAGTCTCCGGGTGCACCTCAGGGGGAGCCCCATGTAGAGAGAGTTACAATAGTCCAGTCGGGATGTCACGAGGGCATGAGTGACTGTGCAAAGGGCATCCCGATCCAATAGGGGGCGCAACTGGCGTACCAGGCGAACCTGGTAAAACGCCCTCCTGGCCACGGCTGTCACTTGATCTTCCATGGACAGCGGGGTATCCAGGAGGACACCCAAGTTGCGCGCCCCATCCACAGGGGCAAGATGTTCGCCCCCTATGGCCAGCGATGGAGTCAGCTGGTTGAATCGGGCAGCCGGAAACCACAGCCACTCGGTCTTGGTCGGGTTGAGTCTGAGTCCGTTACTTCCCATCCAGATCCGCACGGCTTCCAGGCACTGGCACATCACCGCTACGGCATCGTTGGGGTGGTTTGGGGTAGATATATACAGCTGCGTATCATCAGCGTAGAGGTGATACTCTACCCCAAAACCACGGATGATCTCGCCCAGCGGCTTCATATATGTGTTGAACAGGAGAGGCGAGAGGACCGACCCCTGAGGCACCCCACATGTGAGGGGTCTCGAGGTCGACCTCTGCTCTCCTGTCAACACAAATTGCGATCGACCAGAGAGGTAGGAAGAGAACCACCGTAAAATGCTGCCTCCCACCCCCAACCCCCCCAGCCGATGCAATAAGATACCATGGTCGATGGTATCAAAAGCCACCGAGAGGTCTAACAGGACCAGGATGGAGGAACAACCCCCATCTCTGGCCCTCCAGAGGTCATCTATCAACGCGACCAATGCCGTCTCGGTGCTGTGCCCGGGCCGAAAGCTGGACTGGCGCGGGTCTAGATAATCAACTTCCTCCAGGTGACGGGGAAACTGTTGTGCCACCACACTCTCAACAACCTTCGCCAAAAAGGGAAGGTTGGAGACGGGACGGTAGTTGGCTTATAAAGCTGGGTCCAAAGAGGGCTTCTTCAGGAGGGGCCTCACCATGGCCTCTTTAAGGGAGGCAGGCAAGAAACCCTCACTTAGAGAAGCGTTGACAACCTCTTGGAGCCAGCCTCGTGTCACCTCCCAGGATGCCAGTACAAGCCAGGAAGGACACAGGTCCAATAAACATGTGGTGGCTCTCAGTCGCCCACGTAACCTGTCCATATCCTCGGAAGTAACGGAGTCAAATTCCTCCCAAACAAGATCCGCCTCGTGCAATCCCACTGGGCCATCAATGGAGACTAACTTGTTATATAGTATAACTTTTGTTTGGATGTTTGTATATGATTGCTAGCACAGAATTTACAATGATGTATGCACTTCTCTTCACTTTGTAGTACTATTGAAACTATGTATTATCTATGTTTTGTCAAGAAGCCCCGGAGGGGGCCTACGACCTTGACGTGAAAGTTCTCAAAATATTTCTTTTTCACACCTTACCTTACCCTACTTGGAAAAATTGTAAAACTCAATAAAACTTTTTCAATACAATAAAAACCCTTACTAAAATCCCTACGATTTGTTATTAAAATCTAAGCCAGGCCAGCCAGATGGAAAAAGTTTTAAGCTCCCGGTGGAAGAGGCGCAGGTCCGTGATGGTATGAATGTTAGGGAGTAGGTCATTCCAGAGAGCCGGACCCGCCACAGAGAAGGCCCTTCCCCTGGGGGTCGCCAGCCGGCATTGGCCAGCAGACGGCACCCTGAGGAGGCCCTCCCTGTGCGAGCGGACAGGACGAAGGGAGGTGTGTGGTAGGAGGCAGTCTCACAAATACCCAGGTCCCGTGCCATGGAGCTCTTTAAAGATGGTTATCAGTACCTTGAAGTGCACCCGGAAGGCCACAGGCAGCCAGTGCAGCTCGCGCAGGAGAGGTGTTACATGGGAGTATCGAGAAACTCCCAGAATCCCCCGCGCGGCCGCATTCTGCACTAGCTGGAGCCTTGGGGTACAATCCCTCCTCCCATTTTCCCACCATAGAAAAGGCATAGTAGAATAATAGAAAGTGTATCAGGCCAAAGATCCAAAAGAAAAGATGGCTGCGGACCTGACACAGTATTTATTGTGTGTGTGTGTGTGTGTGTGTGTGTGTTTGTGTGGTGTTCTCTCTGTTTCATGGGGTGGCAGCATGCCCGTGGACAGAAAGCTGAAGGAAAACGAAGTGTCCAGATACGTCCCGCCACACTGAGCTTGGGTCTTGTACGCTCTGTGAGACGATGTGTTTTTAGGAGCATTGACTCAACGTGGTAATTAAGAGCCTTGGGGAGGCATTTGTGTCATTTCATTCTCCAGCTGTCCACAGCTTCTCCTTGAGCCAAACCATCTGCTGGGCGAACATTAGGATCACTAATGCTTAGCATAGCATCTTCTTCTCTAACTTGGTCCTGACTAATGCCGAAGGAAGGCAAAGAGGCAGAAGGCGCTTTATTCGGTCTTGCTTTTTCCTTTGCTGGAAGAAATGTCCACCTGGGTTCAGTGCCAAGTGGGGAGAAAGACACTGGAAACATGGAGGCTGCTTGGAAAGATGGTTTAATGGTGGACAAGACCACGTGGTGTGAAATGCTGGGGGAAAAGGGAAGAGATGCGGAGACTGGCTGGGTTTTATGCGCTCTCTGGGCCCCGCCTTGGAGCTTCCGGTTCCTGTGTCAGAAATGCACTCTGATTGGTGGTCAGACTCCCAGGGATCGGGGGACTTCGCTAACTTTGTAGGCTGTCTATCGTTTGAATCCCAAGCTTGCTTGAGCTTTGAATTTAAGCTTGTATTCTGATTGGTTGTCAGACTCCCATGGGGCTTTGCAGGGGCAACTCTGTAGGCTGTCCTGAGTCCCAAGCTTGGTTGATTCTTGCTGGGTGATGATGCAATGAAAGGGCTTTGGGATTCCTATTACGGTTCTGCCTGAAGGAGGCAGATCTTTGTTATGTAGAATTGACTGGCTCAGGCCTTGATGGCCTGTTGACAAAAGTGGGTTGGGGGGGGGGGAAAGAAGCTGCAGGGAGCTGCTTTGTCTTTAAAACATGTTTCTCCTTTTCTCATCCGAGGAAATATAATATTCTGCCTTTTTAATATTTCTAAAATATTTCATTTTTCTAGGAGAGGGGTGGGTGCAGGGGTGAAGTCCAGCATGTTCTGACTGGTTCTGGAGAACCGGCAGAGAAAATTCAGAGAACCAGCAAATGCCACCTCTGGCTGGCCCCAGAGTGGGGAAGGAATGGGGATTTTGCATTATCCTTCCTCTGCCATGACCACCAAGCCACATCCCGCAAGCCACACCACACCTACCAAGCCACGCCCTCAGAACCAGTAGTCATGCCAGCCACATGTCCATGGAAACGTCTTCGGGCAGCACTGGCTCCTCTCCCTAGAGTCCAGAATGACTAACACATAAGTGCAAGGGGAACCTTTACTTTTTATCTCCTTCCAATTCAAAAGGTACAGATTTTAATTAGATTTTTAAAAAAAGAACTAATTGGAGTAGCTAGTTTATTTTTTTATTTTAATTAGATTTATACCCTGCCCTTCTCCGAAGAGGACCCAGGGCGGCGCACAGGAATTTAAAAACACATACAAAATCAAAATACAAAATTTAAAAAACATATTAAATACCCATCCTGCGCTAAAATCCAATTAAAATCCCCAAAATTAAAAGTGTCTAAAATAGTCACAGCAGAGGTTACGCTAGGCCGGCTTGGTGAAAAAAGTGTGTCTTTAGACACTGGCGGAAGAGGCGGAGGTCCGAGATGGTGCGAAGTTCAGGGGGTAGGTCGTTCCAGAGGGCTGGGCCCGCCACAGAGAAGGCCCTTCCCCTAGGTGTCGCCAGTCGGCATTGCCCGGCCGACGGCACCCTGAGAAGGCCCTCTCTGTGGGAGCGGATCGGTCGAAGGGATGTATGGGGCAGGAGACGATCTCGCATATAACTAGGTCCCGAGCCATGGAGCGCTTTGAAGATGGTCGTCAAAACCTTGAAGCGCACCCGAAAGACCACAGGAAGCCAGTGCAGCTCGCGGAGGATCAGTGTTATATGGGAGTGTCTAGGAGCTCCCGTAATCACCCGCGCGGCTGCATTCTGGACTAGCTGTAGCTTTCGAGTTAGAACATTAGCCAACTGTGGGGAAAATGCATGATGCTTTTTTTTTCAATCTGTGATTCCACCAGTTCTACATTATTCTAAGATCCCAAAGAATCAATAATCATATTATTGTGCCTTTCCAAATACTCCATCTGTGCTGTCTTCCTGCATCTTTCTACTAGGAGGATAGCGTTCTAATAATATCAGACAATAATACGATATAAGAAATGTAAACGAAACTTTAGCAAGACCACACCAGTGCAGAGAAGACCAATTAAGATGATTAAGGGTCTGGAGACCAAAACATATGAAGAACGGTTGCAGGATTTGAGTTCGAGTAATCTAGAGAAAAGAGAAATTAGGGGGTGACATGACAGTAGTATTCCAGTATTTGAGAGGCTGACACAACGAGGAGGGGGTCAACTTATTTTCCAAAGGACCTTCTAGATAAGAAACAATACAGTTTTGGTCGCCACGATGTAGAAAAGACGTGGAGACTCTGGAAAGAGTGCAGAGAAGAGCAACCAAGATGATTAGGGGACTGGAGACTAAAACATATGAAGAACGGTTGCAGAAGCTGGGTATGTCTAGTTTGATGAAGAGAAGGACCAGGGGAGACATGATAACAGTGTTCCGATATCTCAGAGGGTGCCACAAAGAAGAGGGAGTCAAACTATACTCCAAGGCACCTGAGGGCAGGACAAGAAGCAATGGGTGGAAACTAATCAAGGAGAGAAGCAACTTAGAACTAAGGAGAAATTTCCTGACAGTTAGAACAATTAATCAGTGGAACAGAAGTTGCCTCCGGAAGTTGTGAATGCCCCAACCCTGGAAGTCTTTAAAAAGATGTTAGATAGCCATTTGTCTGAAATGGTATAAGGTTCCTGCCTACGCAGGGGGTTGGACTAGAAGACCTACAAGGTCCCTTCCAACTCTGCTATTGTATTGTATTGTATTGTATTGAAATGGAAATTAATCAAGGAGAGAAGCAATCTGGAATTAAATAGAAACTTCCTGACCGTGAGAACAATTAACCTGTGGAAACTTTTAAGAAAAGACTGGACAGCCATTTGTCTGAAATGATCTAGGGCAGTGATGGCTAACCTATGGCACGGGTGCCAGAGGTGGCACGCCGAACCATTTCTTAGGGCACGCGAGGTGTTGCCCTGTCAGCTCCAGCACGCTTGTGTGCGCTGGCCAGCTGATTTAGGCCTTCATTTGAGGCCGTTTTTTGCTCTCTGGAGGCTTCAGGGAAGCTCCTGAAGCCTCTGAAGCCTGGGTGAGGCGAAAAAAGCATGCCAAAAGCAGGGAGTTGCATACATAGCATTATGGGTGTGGCACGACCCACACACGAGCCCCCTGCACTCCCTCTGCTTTTGGCACATCACTGGTATAGGGTTTTGATGGCGAAGCTTTTTCACCATGCGATCGCACATGTTAGCGTGCCCACCCCCATAACTTAATGCTCCCCACACTGCGTCCCATGCGCATGTGCCTGTGACCCCTCCTGCTGCCCCACACATGCACAGACAGCTTTCTTGGAGCCTGGGGAGGATGAAAACGCCCCCTGAGACCCTCCAGAGGCTGGAAATGGCCTGTTTTTTGACTTCCGGTTTGCGTGTTGGGCCATTTTTCACCCTCCGGAGAGAGAGAGAGAAAACGGTCCAATGGGAGGTTTTATTGGGTTGGATTGGGGACTTTTTTGTTTTTGCCCTCCGGAAGCTTCAGGGAAGCCTCCTGAAGTTTCCGGAGGGCAAAAACAAAAAAGGCAGGAAGCCCTATACCATTTCAGACAAATGGCTATCTAACATCTTCTTGAAGACTTCCAGGGTTGGGGCATTCACAACTTCTGGAGGCAAGCTGTTCCAGAGGTTAATTGTTCTAACTGTCAGGAAATTTCCCCTCAGTTCTAAGTTGCTTCTCTCCTTGATTAGTTTCCACCCATTGCTTCTTGTCCTGCCCCCAGGTGCCTTGGAGAATAGTTTGACTCCCTCTTCTTTGTGGCACCCTCTGAGATATTGGAAGGCTGCTATCCTGTCTTCCCTGGTCCTTCTTTTCATTAAACTAGACATACCCAGTTCCTGCAAACATTCCTCATATGTTTTAGTCTCCAGTTCCCTAATCCTCTTGGTTGCTCTTCTCTGCACTCTTTCTAGAGTCTCCACGTCTTTTCTACATTGTGGCAACCAAAACCGAATGCTGTATTCCAAGTGTGGCCTTAGGAAGGCCTTATAAAGTGGTATTAACACTTCACGTGATCTTGATTCTCTCCCTCTGTTTATGCAGCCTAGAACTGTGTTGGCTTTTTTGGCAGCTGCTGCACACTGTGGCTCATTTTTAAATGGTTGTCTACTAGGACTCCAAGATCCCTTTCACAGTTACTGCTATTGAGCAAGGTATCACCTATACTGGACCTGTGCATTTTCGTTTTTCACTCATAGAACCAACCAGTCCTCTATGAGGCTGTGAGCCCTCTGCATTTATCAAGTCTCTGAAATTGATAGATAGATGAGAGATTGCATGTGTGTGTGTGTGTGCTTGTGTATTTGTGCATGGGTGCATGTGTGCACTCAGTCCTTGCTCTAAAATGTCACGGCCATAAGTCAGGTAGCAATTTCCTCCTGAAGCTCCCAGGTTTCTGTTGAGTGACTTTCTCTCTCTCTCTCTCTCTACTTCTTCAATGCTGCTGCGACAATTAAAGAAAGGTTTTTCCAAAGAGATCTTCCCTGCCTTCATTTCACAAACTTGTGTATAGGCAAAGAAATAAAAATGCTACGCTTAAAAATGTGATTCCAATAACCCTGAAAGTGAAGAGCTGCAGGGTCCTCCTTGGTGCTCTGTGAACTTGCTGGTTTTCTTGCAAACATTCATTACCCAATTAAGTAGCGACTTCAACACTGGAGAGATGACCTTAGTTGGCTACTGACATGTCTGTAAGATGCTGAGAGCAACCTTGAACAACAAGAAAACAAGCAAACTCAGAGAGCACCAAGGACCCCTCAGGTCAACCCTGAGCTACAAATATTCTCCTTTATTAGTATCTATCATCTACCAACCTGCAGGAGTCAGTTTGTGCTTGTCAACCAATTTTCTCTATCATCAGCCTGCCTTTCCTTTCCTTTCCTTTCCTTTCCTTTCCTTTCCTTTCCTTTCCTTTCCTTTCCTTTCCTTTCCTTTCCTTTCCTTTCCTTTCCCTTCCCTTCCCATCCCATCCCATCCCATCCTATCCTATCCTATCCTATCATCGCCTGTCTGTCTGTCTCTCTTCATCCAGTGGTTATCCAGCCAACTATCATATATCATCTATCTATTATCTATCTATCTATCTATCGCCTATCTATCTATCTATCTATCTATCTATCTATCTATCTATCTATCTATCTATCTATCTATCTATCTATCTATCTATCTATCTATCTATCTATCTCGGTCTGTCTGTCTCTCTGTCTGTTTGTCTGTAAATGTCTATCTATCTTCTCTCTCTCTCTCTCCTATATGTCACCTACCTACCTACCTACCTACCTACCAACCTACCTTACCTACCTACCTATCTACCTACCTACCTACCTACCTACCTACCTACCTATTTATTAAATTTGTTTGCCACCCATCTCATCACAAGGCAACTCTGGATATCGTACGAGGTCTACAAGGTCTTTTAATGACACTGTCCACCATTTTCTCAGTTACCTCAGAAATGTTTTACATGAAGCAATTAGGGTCTCAAGACACAGCTGATACTCCCCTCCCTCTGGCAGCCATTTTAGCCTGAGCAATTCCATCATGACCTTTGACAAAACCATGGTAGGGTGGTTTTTTTTGTTTTGTTTTTGTTTTGAAAGCCTGGGCAGAAAGGAGGAAAATAATGATTAAAAACTTCAATTCACAAAGTGACTTTTATTTTGATAATAAATAACACCCGAGTCACATTGCGAAATGAGACCCTTCATCAAATGCTGCCATGTTATCTGTCAAAATATGGACAGGGGAGGGAAAAATGATCTCTCATAAATAAAAGGTAACTTTCTGATTTTTTTGAGGGAGAAAGAAGGGACCGAGAGGGAGGGGAGCATCTATCGCCACTGTTTCCTGATACAGATCTTTGGCGTGGAGGGGAAAAAAATATCCTGTTCCCCATCTCGCTTTCTTTTTGTACAGATGCAATGAAACCCATATTAGATTCTGCATAATTATTATCTTGTGCTCCTCTTCGATGCTGAGGTGCGAGAGGCATCAAGGTTATAATTATCAATAGAGGAATTGAGTGAGGGCGGTTGGCGCTTTGAAATGTGCAATCAGAAAGAAAGAGACTGTCAAAGTTGATGGAGAATGGGAAGTTTAACCCTTAACCACAGACGTGCTATTTCGGCTACGCTATTAAAGACACGAGGTCATAATGACCTCGGTAGCAAAAAGAAGCAAGAAAAACAAAATGCACAGGTACACGATAGGTGGTACCTTGCTCAATAGTAGCAACTGTGAGAGGGATCTTGGAATCCTAGTGGACAACCATTTAAATAGGAGCCAGCCGTGTGCAGCAGCTGCCAAAAAAGCCAACACATTTCTAGGCTGCATCAACAGAGGGAGTGTTAATACCACTTTATAATGTTAGTGTTAATACCACTTTATAATGCCTTGGTAAGGCCACACTTGGAATATTGCATTCAGTTTTGGTCACCACGATGTAGAAAAGATGTGGAGACTCTAGAAAGAGTGCAGAGAAGAGCAACAAAGATGATGAGGGGACTGGAGGCTAAAACATGAGGAACGGTTACAGGAACTGGGTATGTCTAGTTTAATGAAAAAAAGGACCAGGGGAGACATGATAGCAGTCTTCCAATATCTCAGAGGGTGCCACAAAGAAGAGGGAGTCAAGCTATTCTCCAAGGCACCTGGGGGCAGGACAAGAAGCAATGGGTGAAACTAATCAAGGAGAGAAGCAACTTAGAACTGAGGAGAAATTTCCTGACAGTGAGGACAATTAATCAGTTCACAACAGCTTGCCACCAGAAGTTGTGAATGCCCCAACACTGGAAGTCTTTAAGAAGATGTTGTGTAGCTTTGGGATTCCTATTACGGTTCTGCCTGAAGGAGGCAGATCTTTGTTATGTAGAATTGACTGGCTCAGGCCTTGATGGCCCGTTGACAAAAGTGGGTTGGTGGGGGGGGGGGGCAGGAAGCTGCAGGGAGCTGCTTTGTCTTTAAAACATGTTTCTCCTTTTGTCATCCAAGGAAATATAATATTCTGCCTTTTTAATATTTCTAAAATATTTCATTTTTCTAGGAGAGGGGTGGGTGCAGGGGTGAAGTCCAGCATGTTCTGACTGGTTCTGGAGAACCGGCAGAGAAAATTTTGAGTAGTTCAGAGAACCAGCAAATGCCACCTCTGGCTGGCCCCAGAGTGGGGAAGGAATGGGGATTTTGCATTATCCTTCCTCTGCCATGACCACCAACCCACTTTTGTCTGAAATGGTGTAGGGCTTCCTACCTAGGCAGGGGTTTGGACTAGAAGACCTCCAAGGTCCCTTCCAAGTCTGCTATTGTATTATTATTGTATGGTTGGATCTAAACATTGATGTATAGAGTAGTAAACCAAAAAATATCAAATCTACATCGCACAGGTCACATTTTGAACTTCCGATCTTCCTTCTCTAATTTGTACATTAGAGTCCACTGAATGATGGTGCTAATGATTTCTTGAGAAAACAATAATTTTCCATTCTCTAGGGGAATGGGTGAATCTCTGAGATTTCTAGTCCAGGTCATTGCACAACAATATTGTGACTAGAGGTTCCGGATCTACTGCTTCCGAAAGGTGCACAAGACCATTTGAATTTGTTCTTGCCATATACATTATTGCACGATGCAGATTGTACCTGGTCGTCAATTTCATCAGGTGCTTCATCATTGCTGATGCCAGAATCGGTGTTGGGTTCCTCATCATCCATTACAAAATTTTCAATCCACTCAGATCACTCTCTGCTTTTTTATACCATTGTAGAACAGGTTTTTTTGAAGTTTGGGTCACCAAATCACACTCTTTTTGGTGGAAAATGTGGCCCTGACATTATTTTAAAAGTATGTTAACAAAGATAAAGGTTTCCTCGCTCATATGAGCTAGTCGTTCCCAACTTTACGGGGCAGTAGTCATCTCTGTTTCAAAGGTGAAAAGCCGGTGCTGTCTGAAGAGGTCTCCATGGTCATTTGGCCACCATGACTAAACACCGAAGGTGCACGGAATGCTGTTACCTTCCCACCAAAGGTGGTTCCTGTTTTTCTGCTTGCATTTTTTACATGCTTTCGAACTGCTAGGTTGGCAGAAGCTGGGACAAGAAATGGGAGCTCACTCCATTATGCAGTGCTAGGGATTCGAACCACCGAACGGGTGGTTCCTGTTTTTCTACTTGCATTTTTTACATGCTTTCGAACTGCTAGGTTGGCAGAAGCTGGGACAAGAAATGGGAGCTCACTCCATTATGCAGTGCTAGGGATTCGAACCACCGAACGGGTGGTTCCTGTTTTTCTACTTGCATTTTTTACATGCTTTCGAACTGCTAGGTTGGCAGAAGCTGGGACAAGAAATGGGAGCTCACTCCATTACGCAGTGCTAGGGATTCGAACCACCGAACGGGTGGTTCCTGTTTTTCTGCTTGCATTTTTTACATGCTTTTGAACTGCTAGGTTGGCAGAAGCTGGGACAAGAAATGGGAGCTCACTCCATTACGCAGTGCTAGGGATTCGAACCACCAAACAGGTGGTTCCTGTTTTTCTGCTTGCATTTTTTACATGCTTTCGAACTGCTAGGTTGGCAGAAGCTGGGACAAGTAATGGGAGCTCACTCCATTATGCAGCGCTAGGGATTCGAACCACGGAACTGCTGACCTTTCTGATCGACAAGTCCAGCATTTTAGCCACTGAGCCACTGCGTCCCTCAGTTAACAAAATCTGCGGTCAAAATGACCAAAACTCAAATTAAAATGCCGCTACAGGAAACACCAAATTACTGACACAAGCACGATGCTGCAAACACTCTTATTGGTGGAAAAACTAAAGCTATTCACAACTGGAATGGTCCATTTGTAAAAATAGGGGTGTTCCGAACATTTTGGAAATCACTATGCCTGCAGGTCTGTGGTTGTGGGTTAATTGGGAGATACAGTTATACAACATTTAAAATCACAACAGGTTCTCATCAGAGGATAATAATAATAATAATAATAGTTGAATTTATTAACCGCTCCCTCTCCCCACAGGGACTCGGGGCGGTGCACAGGGAGAATAAAAGCAATAAATATACAAAATACATAACAATTTAAAACAGATTAAATTAATTCCTGTGCTAAAATCCCATTAACTAAAATCCCCACTAAATATAAATATACATTTAAAAAATCCATAGAGAGAGAGACTACCCTAGGCCGGCCAGGCGGAAAAGATGAGTCTTCAATTTCAGGCGGAAGGAGCGGAGGTCCGTGGTCGTTCTAATATCGGGGGGAAGGTCGTTCCAGAGGACCGGGCCCGCCACAGAGAGAGCCCTTCCCCTGGGCGTCGCCCGCTGACAAAGTCTAGTGGACGGCACCCGGAGAAGTCCCTCTCTGTGGGAGCGAATCGGCCGTGAGGATGTGTGAGGCAGGATCCAATCCCGCAGATAGCTAGGATGTAAGCTGTTCCAAGTAATTCATGTTTTTCAATTGACTGATGGCGATTTTGTCAATGCCAGTGGTGTCATTTTGCTGAATGTAGATTATGCTATTCTACCACAGGCTTTGCACATTTATTTACAATACAATACAATACAATACAATACAATACAATACAATACAATACAATACAATACAATACAATACAATACAATACAATAGCAGAGTTGGAAGAGACCTTGTAGGTCTTCTAGTCCAACCCCCTGCATGGGCAGGAACCTTATACCATTTCAGACAAATGGCTATCTAACATCTTCTTAAAGACTTCCAGGGTTGGGGCATTCACAACTTCTGGAGGCAAGCTGTTCCAGAGATTAATTGTTCTAACTGTCAGGAAATTTCTCCTTAGTTCTAAGTTGCTTCTCTCCTTGATTAGTTTCCACCTATTGCTTCTTGTCCAGCCCCCAGCTGCCTTGGAGAATAGTTTGACTCCCTCTTCTTTGTGGCACCCTCTGAGATATCGGAACACTGCTATCATGTCTCCCCTGGTCCTTCTCTTCATCAAACTAGACATACCCAGCTCCTGCAACCGTTCTTCATATGTTTTAGTCTCCAGTCCCCTCATCATCTTGGTTGCTCTTCTCTGCACTCTTTCCAGAGTCTCCACATCTTTTCTACATCGTGGCGACCAAAACTGTATACAGTATTCCAAGTGTGGCCTTACCAAGGCACTATACAGTGGCATTAACACTTCACGTGATCTAGATTCTATCCTTCTGTTTATGCAGCCTAGAACTGTGTTGGCTTTTTTGGCAGCTGCTGCACATTGCTGGCTCATATTTAAATGGTTGTCCACTAGGATTCCAAGATCCCTCTCACAGTTGCTACTATTGAGCAAGGTACCATCTATTTAATGGATTAATCCTTAAAATTTAAAAAGAAAATTGAAGAAGTAAAAATCATTTTTGTTTCAATTTTTTTTGGGGGGGGGAGTGCAATCTTAAGTTATGGGGAGGTGGAAAAACTGAGATGGAAGGGTCATATATGGTAGACAGAGTCATACTTCACTTTGCAGGCTAAATTATTGACGTCTTGATAGCAAATGTATGCCTTACAAATTGAATGTTATTTTAAAATATGGGTTCTGTGAGTAGCCTTGAAGATTTGAATATTAATAATATGAATTTTTGGCTTACTTTATTTTTTTTTAACATTTAAGCTGTTAATAAATCTTGGTTGCTGAGTTGTTGCAGAACGCTAAAAAAAAAAAATCTACTATCGCAACTAGAACAAAAAAAATCGCCAAATTATCTAGCGGTGTATGATATTCACCAAACTGATTTAGTCTCTCAAGAAAAAAAGTTTAATGCTTGTCAGCAAACCTGAAGAAATATCAATCAACTATTGTCCTGTGAAAAAATTGCTTTTGTTTCTTTTCAGTCGTTCAAAAGTTCCATATGGTATCTTGCTTGAGCAAGGGGTTGGACTAGAAGACCTCCAAATGTCCCTTCCTGCCCTATTTTTCTGTTGTTCTGTTTTTACATGGGCACATTACTGGCTTGGAAGACTTCATTCATGTCTCCCCTGGTCCTTCTTTTCATTAAACTAGACATACCCAGCTCCTGCAACCGTTCTTCATATGTTTTAGCCTCCAGTCCCCTAATCCTCTTGGGTCTCTTCTCTGCACTCTTTCCAGAGTCTCCACGTCTTTTCTACATCATGGTGACCAAAACTGGATGCAGTATTCCAAGTGTGGCCTTACCAAGGCCTTATAAAGTGGTATTAACACTTCATGTGATCTTGATTCTATCCCTCTGTTTATGCAGCCTAGAACTGTGTTGGCTTTTTTGGCAGCTGCTGCCCACGGCTGGCTCCTATTTCAATGATTGTCCACTAGGACTCCAAGATCCCTCTCACAGTTGCTACTATTGAGCAAGGTACCACCTATACTGTACCTGTGCAGTATACCATGGTTGATTCAGTTAACAAAGAGTCTAAAAAAGTGATAGGATAGGGTCAGTCACATGATAAGTGATAGGATAGGGTCAGTCACATGATAAGTGATAGGATAGGGTCAGTCACATGATAACCTGATAACATTGCAACTCGGCCGGGCAATGCCGGTTGGCGACCCCCAGGGGAAGGGCCTTCTCTGTGGCGGGCCCAGCCCTCTGGAACGACTTTCCCCCGAACTCCGGACCATCTCGGACCTCCACCTCTTCCGCCAGTAGCTGAAGACGCACCTATTCCATCTAGCCGGCCTGGCCTAGTCCTTGGGCCCATTGTATATAGACTGTGTTAAATTGGGTGAGGTTTTAATTAGGGGGTTTTATTAACTTTTTTAGCACAGGGCTTATTAAATTTAATTAGTTTTATTGTGGTATGTTTTGTATGGTTGTATATATCTATTTATATTTATATTGTTTTAACTTCCTGTGCACCACCCTGAGTCCCTTCGGGGAGATAGGTTGCGGTTTATAAGTCTAATAAAATTAAAATTTACCACTGTCCCAACACACAACCGTAATGGGCAGGGCTGATTAAGGTCATATGTCAAGGATTACCTGCATTACTAGATTCACTTTATTTATTTATTTATTTATTTATTTATTTATTTAAATTTATATCCCGCCCTTCTCCACAGAGGACCCAGGGCGGCGCACAGGAAATTTAAAACATACAAAATACAATAAATATAATTTTAAAAACTATTAAATAAACCTATCCTGCGCTAAAACCAAATTTCAAAAACCCAGTTTAAAACTATCTAAAAGTCCCCATGGGAGGTTAGGCTAGGCCGGCTTGTTGGAACAAATATGTCTTAAGACATTGGCGGAAGAGGCGGAGGTCGGTGATGGTACGTAATTCAGGGGGTAGGTCATTCCACAGGGCTGGCCCCGCCACAGAGAAGGCTCTCCCCCTGGGTGTCGCCAGTCGGCATTGTCCGGCCGACGGCACCCTGAGGAGGCCCTCTCTGTGGGAGCGTATCGGTCTAAGGGATGTATGGGGCAGGAGGCGGTCTCGCATATAACTAGGCCCCGAGCCATGGAGCGCTTTAAAGATAGTTGTCAAAACCTTGAAGCGCACTCGAAAGGCCACAGGAAGCCAATGCAGCTCGCGCAGGATCGGTGTTATGTGGGAGCATCTAGTGGCTCCCATAATCACCCGCCCGGCTGCGTTTTGGACTAGCTGTAGCTTTCGAGTGCACCTCAAGGGAAGCCCCATGTAGAGAGCATTACAATAGTCGAGTCGGGACGTCACGAGAGCTTGAGTGACTGTGCGAAGGGCAGCCCGGTCCAGTAAGGGGCACAATTGGCGCATCAGGCGTACCTGATGAAACGCCCCCCTGGCCACGGCTGCCACATGGTCCTCCATGGACAGCCGGGAATCCAGGAGGACACCCAAATTGCGCGCCCTCTCCACGGGGGCCAGTGTTTCGCCCCCAATGGCCAGAGTTGGAATAATCTGGCTGAACCGGGGTGCCGGAAACCACAGCCACTCAGTCTTGGTAGGGTTGAGCTTGAGTTTGTTACCACCCATCCAGATCCGTACGGCTTCCAGACACCGGGACAGCACTTCGGCGGCATCGTTGGGGTGGTTTGGGGTGGATATGTACAACTGAGTGTCATCAGCGTACAGATGGTACTCCACCCCAAAACCACGGATGATCTCACCCAGCGGCTTCATATATGTGTTGAAAAGGAGGGGCGAGAGGACTGACCCCTGAGGGACCCCACATAGGAGAGGCCTCGAGGTCGACCTCTGCCCTCCCGTCAACACATATTGCGACCGACCAGAGAGGTAGGACCTGAACCACCGTAGAACGGTGCCTCCCAGCCCCAACCCCCCCAGTCGGTGCAATAGGATACCATGGTCGATGGTATCAAAAGCCGCCGAGAGGCTGTACTTTAAAGTACAGTGCACCCATATTGCTGATTATTATTGTTGAAAGAACACAAACCTCATTTTAACACCCACTTTAGGCATGCACCTTGGGCAATGCAAGTACCTATCCTTTCTCTCAGTTGCTGTTTTGTTTCCTTGACAAGTCCTTCTTCCTGTCCACCAATAAAGCCTCCAGATAGGACACTTGGACCCATCACTTTTCTGTTCTCTGTCCATATCCTTAAGAGAGCATTTGGAGAACAGGTGTTCTCCTTGCCCGGAAAAATCAATAGAACAAGAGGAGAATGAATCTATTGGCTTCGGCAGATGCCCTTTCTTGCAACCTTCCGACGATCCGAGCTTGAGTTCCTTCAAAGTAGAGCAATGTCCACCTGCCTAACCTCTTTTTTTAAATTTGTCCGGCAGTCCTGCAGGAAGGATGAGGCTAATTACGTTGAGATGTGAAATCCATAAAGACGAATGAATCCTTCAGACCGGCGATCAAGTCTGCCGCTGCTCCGTGAAACAGCTCGTGGGCTTCATTTTCGGTGGCGGCTCTACATTTCAACGCACAACCCTTGTTTTGATTTGCCCAACAAGGAAGGTGCCGTTGTTCCACATTTGTGAGCTTTTCTTCTCGATGATTCCAATAAAGGCCTTTCCAATTTATATGCAAAGTAGGTTCGGCGCTCAGACCTCGAGCAAGCTGTCAGGGTGGCCCTCTGGTATTGCAACTCTTGGATGGCAGCCACGTTTGGGAACAAGCGCTCCCAGAACGACTGCAGAGGGGTGGGAGAGATGAATTGTCTTCTCTTTCTCCTTCCCTCCCGTTCTCTCTCTTTCACCCAGCCACGTTTTTGGAAACAGTTGTCACACACAGTTGATGTGTCTCACTAGGGGGGCAGCCTTTGCAAGCGGTGGCAAGATTCAAATATTTTAACAATTGGTTCTCTGCCCTAATGACTGGCTGGCTGGGTGTGGCCATGGTGGGCATGGCCAGGGTGTGTGACAGACAGCACTTGGTCTCCTGCACTTGCCTGGAAACCATCACCCCTGCCCTGTTTTGGGCTTAGTACACCTCCATGCAGCCTTCTGGGAGTAAAAACAGGTCACAGGGGGCTGTGTCACACACCTTGTGCTCTGTTTTGGGCCTAGTAGGCCTCCCTGCACCTACCTTGGAGACAAAATGGGAAATGTGGGAACTCCAGGAAGGGGTGGGGCCAGCCAGCAATTTAACAACCAGTTCACTTGAACTAAGCTGAACCGGCTGAATCCCACCACTGATAGCAAGGGAAGAAGGGAACATCCGTTGTACAAGTTGATCCTACAGTTGAAGTAGGTGAATGGAGAGCTAGGTAGCTGGTGGCATATATCACATTTGGATACCTTGGTGCTCAGAAATATGCACTATCCCCCATCTCTGTGACCCGTGGCAGTGCAGTGGTTAGAAGGCAGTATTGCAGGCTGACTCTGCTCACTGCCAGGAGTTTGATTCAAAGTTGACACAGCCTTCCATCCTTCTGAGGTCGGTAAAAAGAGGACCAAGATTGTTGGGCAATATGCTGGCTTTATAGATCACTTAGAGCCAAGGTGTCAAACTCAATTTCATTGAGGGCCACATCAGTGCTGTGGTGGACCTCAGGGGCCAGGTGGATGTGGCCAACCGAAGGGTTGTGGACAACTGAGCGGGCATGGTCAGCTTGACACCATCCCCAAACTTCTGGCATGTCTCCTCTTTGCACTGGGTAGACCAGGCTGAAAATAAACTGGCCTGATCTTTTCTTTTCACACTGGGTAGTCCAGGATGGCCCCGCGGGTCAGATTCTACCACATCATGGGCCAAATCCAGCCTGCAGGCCTTGCGTTTCACACCTCTGACTTAGAGATTGCTGTAAAGCACTATGAAGCAGCATACAAGTTGAAGTGTTATTGCTATCACTACCCCCTTCCTACAAACTGCCAAATAGTTACAAAATGAAAGGCTATACCAGTGATGGCGAACCTATGGCACGGGTGCCACAGATGGCACGCAGAATCATTTCTTAGTTGCCCTGTCAGCTCCAGCGTGCATGTGTGCGCTGGCCAGCTGATTTAGACCTTCTTTTGAGGCTGTTTTTCGCCCTCTGTAGGCTTCAGGGAAGCTCCTGAAGCCTCTGGAGGTGGGGGGGAAGGCTGTTTTCACCCTCCCCAGGCTCCTAGAAAGCCTCAGGGGGTCATGCACATAGCATTGTGGGTGTGGCACGCCCATGCACGACCGCCCTGCGCTCCCCCTGCTTTTGGCACGCCAGCCAAAAAAGGTTTGCCATCAGTGGGCTATACAGATGTGTGTGAAAAAAAAGTGGAAGTATTGTCTCCCAGTATTTGAGGAGATATCCCAGAGAAGACAAGTTGCTCGAAAGCACCTGAGGATAAGAAGTAACAGACCAGTGGTGGGATTCATATAATTTAAGGTTGTCTGCTCTAATGACCAGCTGGGTAGGCGTGGCTCAGTCATCATGTGACTGAGTGGATGTGGCCAACTCAACGTCACTCACATCGATGGGCGCTTCACCTTAGCTGTGACAATGTCATAAGGGTTAATCGGAGAGGCAGCTTCTGTAAGCAAGGCAATAAAGATGAGACTAGAAACAACACCAGAATGTCTCCTTCCTGCCTGCCTTCCTTACAGGATGAGCCCTGGAAAGTGGGGGGAAAACAAAAAGAGATTTTGTCCAACAACCGGTTCTTCGAACTACTTAGAAAGTTAACAACCGGTTCTCCCAAATAGGTGCGGACCGGCTGAATCCCACCACTGTAACAGATGGAAAGTTATCAAGGAGAGTTCCCATCTAGGAGTAATTTCCTGTCAGTGAGGCCGTGAGGCCTAGTGCTGCCCTCAGCTCAAAGCCAGCTGAGGGACAAGGGCCTGTCATTTTCTCTCAGCCCTGGGAAGTACACAAGGGGAAACTTCTGGAAATCTTGCTGAGAAAACCTCAGGAAAAAGTCCAGGGAGTCAACATTCCCTCAACACACACAAATACACACACACACACACACCAATGGTTGGTTTCCATTACTTTTGCTACAGGTGTGCTCATGTGCGCTTGACACTTCTGCGCATGTGCAGAAGCGTCCGGGTGAGTGGGCGGAGCCTCCTGCCACCGCGACTATTATTTTGCCTGATCTAGGCCAAACTGGGAGCAACTCGCCTCTGACGCACACACTGTCAGGCCTGCAGTAGTATTCCTTTTAGGATCTTTGACCTGCCACCCCCTCTCTCTTATTTTACTATGTAAACTGGTTACTTGCGGGACCGCCTCCTGCCACATACCTCCCACCGACCGATTCGCTCCCACAGAGAGGGCCTTCTTAGGGTGCCGACTGCCGGTCAATGCCGGCTGGCGACGCCCAGGAGTAGGGCCTTCTCTATGGCAGGGCCCGCCCTCTGGAACGACCTCCCCCCTGAACTTTGTACTATCACGGACCTTCCCCTCTTCTGCCGCTCACTTAAGACACATCTTTTTCAGCAAGCTGGACTGGCATAGAATTTAAATTTAGGAACGATAGAGCCTCAGCTAAATTAATTTCTTTTTAACTTTTGTATATTTGTTATTTGTTATTGTAGATTTTAATGTCCTGTGCACCGCCCAGAGTCCGTCTCGACGGAGATTGGTGCGGTTTACAAATCGAATTAAATAAATAAATAAAAAACACGTGAAAATGAAGCTGATTTTTCATTTAAAAAACAACAACCCCAACAACAACAAAAATCTGGTGAAAAATGTCTCGCAAAACACGAGCATTTCAGTGAACCACAAAACCACAACAAAGCGTATTGAAATTAGCCTCGTAAATTGCTTGGCAGAGAGGATGAGAACGGAGCTGAAAGGAAGAGATGATGTTTTGTGAATATTTTACAGCTCTCTTTTGGATGATGAATCACACTGGCTTAAGAAAAACGTGGAAATATTTGTTAGAGGAGGAAATGAATGCCCTTTTTTTTATTCCGAAGGAAATTCATGCCAATTCATAGCCTCCATCTCCTCAGATATTCATTTCTGTACCCAACTTGTTGCTGAGAACTACAAACAGAATACAAACAGATCGTCATTTGGAGCACAACACCCCAGATATCACAGATGTAGAGGGCCGAAGTGTACAGTTTATTGATATCGCTGTTCCTGGAGATGCCAGAGTCGAAGAAAAAGAACTAGAAACAATTATGAAATATCGCGACCTGGCCATCGAAACTACACGGCTATGGATGAAGCATGTCACAGTGATACCCATTGGCATCGGGGCACTTGGCACCATGGCCAAGACTTTTATAAGATACATCAAGAAATTGCAGCTTCCTGCAATAACACCAGCGGAAGTGCAAAAAACTGCGCTACTCGGAACATCTTATATTTTTAAGAAGGTCCCTGGTTGATACCTAGGATGCTGGCAGCAACCTGTATCGACCATTAGCCCCAGTCAATGGCATTTGTGATGCATTTTTAAATGTTCACTTGGCTGAGTTTCATGTTTCATGAATAAAGCATATGATAATAAAAATAGCCTTTATTGTCATGGTACATCATGTATACAACGAAATTGGTTTAGCCTCTACTGGTTCAATCCATGACAGAAAATAAAAGACGACATGAATGGAGAATGCAGTGGGGCCACACCCGTAATTCTATGTGCTTTCTCCCCCTGCTTTGGGAACATTTATTTATTTTTATTTTATTAAATTTATACCCCGCCCTTCTCCAAATGGACCCACGGCGGCGCACAGGAATTTTAAAATACATACAAAAACAATAAAAAATTTAAAAAACTTATTTAGTAACCGTCCTGTGCTAAAACCAAATTAAAATCCCCCCAAATTTAAAACTGTCTAAAATAGTCAATTGCAGAGGTTACGCTAGGCCGGCTAGATGAAAGAAATGTGTCTTTAGACACTGGCGGAAGAGGCGGAGGTCGGAGATGGTGCGAAGTTCAGGGGGAAGGTCATTCCAAAGGGCAGGGCCCGCCACAGAGAAGGCCCTTCCCCTGGGTGTCGCCAGACGACATTGTCCGGCCGACGGCACCCTGAGAAGGCCTTCTCTGTGGGAGCGTATCGGTCTAAGGGATGTATGGGATGGCATGGTGGACCCTTTCTTCTCAGGCTCCACACCCTTTCTAGGAGCCTGGGGAGGGCGAAAAAAGCCTCCCCCCCCAGAGGCCCCCGGAGGCCAAAAACCGCCCATTTGCTGACTTCCAATCGGACCGGAAGGCCCATTTTTCGCTCTCCCCAGGCTCCAGAGCCTTTCTAGGAGCCTGGGGAGGGCAGAAATGGTTGCCCCCCCTCAGAGGCCCACTGGAAGCTGAAAACAGACTGTTTCCTGACTTCTGGTTTGCCCAGGCGGCCTGAAAATCAGCTGGCTGGCAGGCACA
>CM077644.1:242553146-242568146 GCA_039707465.1 Rhabdophis nuchalis
TATGCGCAGGGCAGCCTAGACCCCACTACAGCCTTTTGTTGGCTAATGTGATTTATGACTTAGGCAGAGGGGAGGGTGCACAGGGGGTAAAGTTCAGACACCATTAAATGATTTTCAGTTTTGGCTCCACAGAAGTAATGCTAGAATGTTGATCCTAATAAATGATTGGATTTCTTTTGAACTTTGTCTCGAGGCTCATAAATTAATTAGGTCATCTTCTGGGAACTTCACAGAGAGATTCAACCTGGAAATAAGGAGAAATTTTCTGACAGTGAGGACAATCAACTGATAGAACAGAGGTTGTCCTTGGAAATTGTGGGACCTTCATCCCTGGAAGCTTTAAAGATAGACTGGACTGCCATCTGTCAGAAATGGTGTAAGGTCTCCTGCTTGGGCAGGGGGTTGGACTAAATGACCTACAAGGTCCCTTCCAACTTTGTTATCTACTCTACTCTAATCTAATCTAGAAATCAGAAACTGGCCACCTGAAAAGCCAACTCTTGAACAAAATGATTCTGAGTTTTTTTCAATTCTCTTTGGAAACTCCTGACTATTGTTGGTAAAATAAAATGCTGCCTTAGATTGAATTTTAAGGTAATCATGCAAGCTTTTGTACTCAACAGTGAAGAAATGAATGGATTCCCAATAACCACAAGATAAACCACAAGAAATCTAGCAAGCTATTTAAAAAAAAACGCACAGCTATTTTTTCTTTCCTTTCTCCATTGTATAAGACTTGAGCGATCCATACTTTCTCTTTCTGATTTATCCTTTAGTGCAACGTGCCACGTATCCACTTCTGGGATGTTCCTCCCAATCTATTTCTTAGGGCCAAGACTTGTTTTAAAAAAAAGGTCTGTAATTTGAAACACCACTTCACAACAGGTGACTAATTGTGTTTGCTGCCGACACTCTGAGACTGTCATGCGTGAGTCAAGCGTGCAAACCAAGAACGAATGTTGAGCAAAGAAGAGAGGAGGGAGGGGGAATAGAAAAATAAAAAAGCCAAACTCTTATCGTGAAAAATACAAGGTAAGGTTGAAATCAGCTTGAGAATCGAGGGAGGTACTAATATCGCTCTACAAAATCTTAGAAAGGCCACACCTAGAGTATTACATCCAGTTTTGGTCACCACACTATAAAAAAAGATGCTGAGACTCTAGAAAGAGTGCAGAGAAGAGCAACAAAGATGATGAGGGGACTGGAGGCATAAAACATATGAAGAACGGTTGCAGGAACTGGGTATGTCTAGTTTAATGAAAAGAAGGACCAGGGGAGACATGATAGCAGTCATCCAATATCTCAGGGGCTGCCACAAAGAAGAGGGAGTCAAGCTATTCTCCAAAGCACCTGAAGGCCAGACAAGGAATAATGTCTGTCTGTCTGTCTGTCTGCCTGCCTGCCTGCCTGCCTGCCTGCCTGCCTGCCTCTATCTATCTATCTATCTATCTATCTATCTATCTATCTATCTATCTATCTATCTATCTATCTATCTATCTATCTATCTATCTATCTATCTATCTATCCACCCACCCACCCACCCACCTACCTACCTACCTACCTACCTACCTATTTATCTATCTATCTATCCAGTGGTGGGATTCAAATAATTTAATAACCAGTTCTCTGTCCTAATGATGTCTTCCAACAACCAGTTCACCAAATTGCTCAGAAAGTTAACAACCAGTTCTCCTGAAGTGTTGCAAATTGGCTGAATCCCACCACTGTATCTCTCTTTCTCTCTCTCTCTCTCCCTCCCTCCACATCCATCCATCCATCCATCCATCCATCCATCTATCTATCTATCTATCTATCTAATCTATCTAATCTATCTAAATCTATATCCATCTATCCATCCCATCCATCCCATCCATCCATCCATCCATCCATCCATCCATCCATCCATCCATCCATCCATCCATCCATCCATCTATCTATCTATCTATCTATCTATCTATCTATCTATCTAATCTATCAAAATTTATATCCATCCATCCATCCATCCATCCATCCATCCATCCATCCATCCATCCATCCATCCATCCATCTATCTATCTATCTATCTATCTATCTATCTATCTATCTATCTATCATCTATCTCTATAATAGATCTATATATCTATTTATATAGAATATGTGCATTTATACATATATTATCTATGCCAATGTATATATTTATATTTTATTCTGCTTATTTAAGTTCTTGGCTCTTTCCACTCTCTTCCAAGCCAGGCGAATGCTTTCTCCATAGCACTGGCCTTTTTAATTAAAGAGGGTGGAAATGCTTTTATTTTCTTGAAATTGAAAGCGGGTACAGTTTGGATTGGAACCCTTTTATTCCTCCGCTCTCCTTCCTAATCTTTCTTGACATCAGTGAGAGTGATGGGCTGTGCCACGGTTCCCTTTAATTGAAACGGAGGTGATCTTCAGTGGCCAAATTGGTTAAGAAACTCTTTCAAGTGCCTCGTTTGTATAATTTATCAGGGAAATCAAATGCTTCTCAGTCTGGATCATTTAGTTCTCGGGAGCTTTTAATCTCTGATCATTTCGGCTGGTGGGATGGGATTCGATCATAGAAGAACTTGATGATAACTTGAAAATTTATTTACTGTGTCAAATGCTGATGTTGCCAGTAGAGCAGTTTGAGGTGAGAATTACCTTTCACAGAAAATTAACTACGGGAAACTACTTAATTTGAAGGAAATGCAGACCTTAGAACTTTTTTCTCCCCTCAATAAATTTCTGACACAGGATGGGAACATATTTGTACTTCCTCAAGCTTAAATAAGCTGTTCCATGAAGCAGCGGAGTTAAAGGAGAATGAAACATGAAAGTCATTTGGGGTATCTAAGGAGAGAGAAGGGAACTTAACTACGTTCTCATTGGGTCTGTCCCAGTGGTGGGATTCAAAGTTTGTTACTACTGGTTCTGTGGGCGTGGCTTTGTGGGCATGGTGAGGCTTTGTGGGCGTGGCAGGGGAAAGATACTGCAAAATGCCCATTCCCGCTTCACTTCAGGGGAAGGATACTGCAAAATCTCCATTCTCACAGCACTCTAGGGGAAGGATACTGCAAAATCTCCATTTCCATCCCACTCCAAGGGAAGGATACTGCAAAATCTCCTTTCCATCCCCACTACAGGAGAAGGATACTGCAAAATCCCCATTCTCTCTCACTCCAGGGGAGGGGATACTGCAAAATCCCCATTCCCTCCTCACTCCAGGGGAAGGATACTGCAAAATCTCCATTCCCTCCCCACTCCAAGGAAAGGATACTGCAAAATCTCCTTTCCATCCCCACTCCAAGGAAAGGATACTGCAAAATACCCATTCCCTCCCACTCCAGGGGAAGGATACTGCAAAATACCCATTCCCTCCCCATCTCTATCTCTCTTTGTCTCTCTCTATAATTATCTATCTATCTATCTATCTATCTATCTATCTATCTATCTATCTATCTATCTATCTATCTATCTATCTATCTATCTATCTATCTCATCTATCTCCTTCCTTCCTTCCTTTTACTTTCTCTCTCTCTCTCTCTCTATCTATCTATCTATCTCTCATTTATCTATCATCTTCCTTCCTTCCTTTTACTTTCTCTCTCTCTCAATATCTATCTATCTATCTATCTATCTGTCTGTCTGTCTGTCTGTCTGTCTGTCTGTCTGTCTGTCTGTGTCTGTGTCTGTCTGTGTCTGTGTCTGTGTCTATGTCTATGTCTATATCTGTCTGTCTGTCTATCCATCCATCCATCCATCCATCCATCCATCCATCCATCCATCCATCCATCCATCCATATCTATCAATCTCTCTATCAATTTCTCTTTATCTTTCTTTCTTTCTTTCTCCCTCCCTCCCTCTTTCTTTTTTCCCTTCTTATATTCATCCATCCATTCATCTATCCATCTATCCATCTCTATCTCTATCTCTCTATCTCTCTATCTCTCTATCTCTCTATCTCTCTATCTCTCTATCTATCTGTCTGTCTGTCTGTCTGTCTGTCTGTCTGTCTGTCTATCTATCTATCATTATCAATCCATCAATCTATGAATCTCTATATATCTCTATCAATTTGTTTATTTTTCTTCCTTCCTTCCTTCCTTCCTTCCTCTTTTTCTATCTATCCATCCATCCATCCATCCATCCATCCATCCATCCATCCATCCATCTCTCTATGAATCTATATCTATAACTATCAATTTCTTTCTTTCTCATTCTTTCTTTCTTCCTCTTTCTTTCCTATCTATCTATCTATCTATCTATCTATCTATCTATCTATCTATCTATCTATCTATCTATCTATCTATCTATCATCCTTCTAACCAATTATCAACTGGGGCAACAGAGGTCCAAAACTGGGTCAAAGTTCACTTAACAAATGCCTCGCTTAGCAACAAAAATGCTGGGCTCAGTTGAAGTCGTAAGACGAGGACCACCTGTAATTGTGCAAATCCAGACAATGGTTTCCTTTTAGTCTCCTGGTTGAATGCAGTCACCAGCTGTGATAGTGTCTCTCTTACTCCTTCCTCAGTAGAACCAGTTTCAGATGGAGAGTTAGATGCGTCAGATGGAGAGTTAGCACATTTGCTTCCAGTGACGGTGAGAGAGAGCGGCTGCTGGAACTTTATAAACAAAAAATAAAATTGATTACCACTCCATGCTGTTTGTGCCCAGCATCTGGTACTCAGCTCTAGATTGAGTTGGAAATGTGAGCTCTATTGAATTATCGTGGCAACCACCAAACCAAACCAAACATCTCTTTAAATGTGTCTGATGATAAGTAGCCTCCATGACTATTGGTCTTAAACTCCAAACTCCCAAACATTTCGACACAGAATATGCAGGCTTTCTACATTTGGTTCTCTTGATCACTTCAAATTGTATTGTTGCATGTGGAGAATAGAGTTCCAGGAGACTAAACAACAGAATGACAGAACAAGAGAATGGCAGAATAAACAGAATGAAACAATAACAGAATGACAGAATGAGAGAACAACAGAACAAAAGAATGACAGAATGAGGGAATAACAGAATAACAGAACAAAACAATGACAGAATGGCAGAATAACAGAATGACAGAATAATAGAATGACAGTGTTAGATCAGACAAAGGATTCCGACTCAGGCATGGTCAAAACAACAGGAACGTTTATTCACACTATTTACAACACACACAAGATTCAACTGGCAAGGTTTCTTCTCTGGCAACCTCTTATATAGAGTTACCAGGCAGGAAACTCCTAGCAATGCAATTGCAACATTGTAACTCAGACAGATTCCAGACAGCTTGTCTCTGTTAATCACTGCAGCTGCTGGCTCAGCTCCGGAATGCGGTGACTCATAGGTTACCAGACGAGCTGTCTGGGACATAGGCTTGGGGACTCAACAGACAGAATAACAGAATGAAAGAATAACAGAATGGAAGAATGATAGTAACAGAATAACAGAATAGAACATAACAGGCTGCAGTCTAAAGAAAAAAAAAATTAGGGGCGACATGATAGGAGTATTCCAGTATTTGAGGAGCTGCCACAAAGAATAAGGGATCAAATTATTCTCCAAAGCACCTGAGGGTAGGACAAGAGGCTTGGATGGGAAGAAACAGACTCAGACTCAACCCGTCCAAGACCGAGTGGCTGTGGTTCCCGGCGCCCCGGTTCAACCAGTTGATTCCATCACTGGCCGTAGGGGGTGAACATCTAGCCCGCGTGGATAGGGCACGCAACTTGGGCGTCCTCCTGGATACCCGGCTGTCTATGGAAGACCAAGTGACGGCCGTGGCCAGGGGGGCGTTCTACCAGGTTCGCCTGGTACGCCAGTTGCGTCCCTTATTGGACTGGGACGCCCTTCGCACAGTCACTCATGCGCTCGTCACATCCCGTCTAGACTACTGCAATGCTCTCTACATGGGGCTTTCCTTGGGGTGCACCCGAAGACTACAGCTAGTCCAGAATGCAGCCGTGTGGGCAGTTTTGGGAGCCTCGAGGTTCTCCCATGTAACACCGCTCCTGCGCGAGCTGCACTGGCTGCCTGTGGCCTTTTGGGTGCGCTTCAAGGTGCTGACCACCATCTTTAAAGCGCTCCATGGCACAGGACCTAGTTATTTGTGGGATCGCATCCTGCCCCACACATCCCTTCGGCCGATCCGCTCCCACAGAGAGGGACTTCTCCCGGATGCCGTCCACCAGGCAATGCCAGCGGGCGACATCCAGGGGAAGGGCCTTCTCTGTGGTGGGCCCAACCCTCTGGAACGACCTACCCCCCAAACTTAGAACAACTACAGACCTCCGCTCCTTCCGCCAAAAGCTAAAGACTTACCTCTTCCATCAGGCCGGCCTGGCCTAATTTTATCCAACCTGACTGTAGGGAAATTTAAATTGTTAATTGGGATTTTAAGGAATAGTTTTAAGGTTTTTAAGATTTTAAAATTTTAGCGCAGGGTTAATTTATTTAATTCGGTTTTAAGCATTTGTATTGTCATGTTTATATGGTTTTTAAATTTCCTGTGCACCGCCCGGAGTCCCTTCGGGGAGAGGGGGCGGTTTATAAATCTGAAAAAAAAAGAAAAAGAAACAATGGATGGAAACCAATCAAAGAGAGAAGCAACCTGGAATTAAGGAGAAACTTCCTAACAGTGAAGACAATTAATCAGTGGAACAGCCTGCCTCAAGAAATCATGGGTGCTCCATCAATGGAGGTTTTTAGAGAAGAGTCTAGACAATTCCTTATCTGCAATGGTATAGGTTCTCCTGCTTGAGAAGGTGGCTGGTATAGGGTGATGGTATAAGGCAGGGGTGGGCAAACTTTGCAACTTTAAGTCTGAAGGACTTCAGCTCCCAGAATTCTCCAGCCAGCTTTGCTGGGAGCTGAAGTCTTTCAGACTTAAAGTTGCAAAGTTTGCCCACCACTGGTATAGGGTTTCCTGCCTAAGCAGGGAGTTGGACTAGAAGACCTCCAAGGTCCTTTCCATCTCCTCTCCTGTCCTCTCCTCTCCTCTCTCCTTCCCTCCCCTCCCCTTCCCTTCCCTTCCTTTCTCTTCTCTTCTCTTCTCTTCTCTTCTCTTCTCTTCTCTTCTCTTCTCTTCTCTTCTCTTCTCTTCTCTTCCCTTCCCTTCCCTTCCCTTCCCTTCCCTTCTCTTCTCTTCTCTTCCCTTCCCTTCCCTTCCCTTCCCTTCTCTTCTCTTGTTGTATTGTATTGTATTGTATTGTATTGTATTGTATTGTATCGTATCCCATCCCATCCCATCCCATCCCATCCCATCCCATCCCATCCCATCCCATCCCATCCCATCCCATCCCATCCTATCCTATCCTATCCTATCCTATCCTATCCTATCCTATCCTATCTTATTCTATTCTCACACGCTTTTATTTCAAAAATGCTTCCAAACTGAGCTGAATGGGATGAGGCTGACAGTCCCGATAAGGATTCCTTTACATCCAGAATAATAACATATATTTTTTTTTTTGCAAACTTCTCAGCGTGATACAAACCCTGATAAACAGCCAGAGTCCAAATCTCTGGTGTGCAGTTCAACATTACATTAACATCATTAACATTTGGAGATTAGAGAAATATTGGGGGATATTTGCCTGTTTTTATTAGATTCTCCTTTGGTTCATTTTCCCTTCTCTGCAGTTCCTGTCTGTATAAACCTGAAATAATTATTTTTCGTGGCCACCCAGAGAGCAGCGTAAATAGATTTCTATTTATTCAACATATAAATAAATTGTCGGTGGTAGAAAAGGCGCTAACAAAGGCATCTGCTACAAGCCACAATAATGTCACACGTGCAATGAAATCATGAATTAGAATATAGAATAACAGAGTTAAGTTACAATATCAATTGTAAGTGATGACTATGGGGAGGAGGCATAGACGTTCTGTAGCCAATCAAACACACTCTATGTAAATGGTGGATTGTTTTTATGTTATATGTTTGTTTATGTTTGTTTAAAAAAATAAAACAAATTGTTTTTAAAAAGAAAAGAAAAAAAAAGGAAAGACGGAAGGGAAGAAAATGAATGAATGGACTGAAGAGAAGAGAACAAAATGAAAGAGGAAAATGAAGGGAATGAATGGACTGAAGAGAAGAAGGAAAACAAGGAGAGAGGGAAGGGGATGAAGAGAGTGAAGAGAGAGGAGGGGACAAGAAGAAAAGAGAAAAAAAGGAAAGAGGAAAGAAAGGGAATAAATGGATGGAAGAAAAGAGGGAAAAAGAAAGAGGGAAGAAAGGGAATGAATGGACAGAAGAGAAGAGAAGAGAAGAGGGAAAAAGAAAGAGGGAAAGAAAGGGAATGAATGGACAGAAGAGAAGAGCAAAGAAGAGAGAAGACCACAGTGATGGAAAGCTCAAAGAGAAGAGGGTAAAAGAAAGAGGAAAGAAAGGGAATGAATGGACAGAAGAGAAGAAAAGAGGGAAAAAGAAATAGGGAAAAGAATGGAATGAATGGACAGAAGAGAATAGGGAAAAAAGAAAGAGAGAAAGGAAGGGAATGGATGGAAAGAAGAGAAGAGAAGAGGGAAAAAAGAAAGAGGGAAAGAAAGGGAATGAATGGACAGAAGAGAAGAGAAAAGAAGAGAGAAGACCACAGTGATGGAAAGCTCAAATTGTTTGCTACTGCATTATATTTTACATGTTTTAGACAAAAATCTAAAGAAAACTCTGCTGTATTCCAAGTAAATGGATTAAAGTGACACAATGTGAGTTGTTGGAAGAACAGGATATTTAAAAGAAATATTAGGGAGGGAGAGCGAAAGAAATGTTTTGTTTTTGCCAAGAGCGAAATCATTTGTTCCTCGAGATAACTACATTTTGGACGGTGCCACACCGGGTGAGCACAGTTTAAATGCTTCCAATCTAAGTTTAGTGTGTAAAGGGGAGAGAAAAAAATAAAAAGGGAGGAAGGAAGGAAGGAAGGAAGGAAGGAAGGAAGGAAGGAAGGAAGGAAGGAGGAGGGGGGGCGGAGGAGGAAAGTAACCAATAACAGAGAGAGCTCAGCAATGCTGCAAAATAACCGGGAGACATCTTCTTCATGGTAAGTTTCACAAAGCAATTCCATGGCAGAGGAACTGGGGTAAATATTTATGGGAAGTTCCCTTTGAACCCGCCAGAGTCGGTAATCCACACCGTCTGTTATCTTTGAATGCTTACCTTCTCCTTTGTAGATTAGTTTCATCAACGTTATTCCAAAAGGGTATATTATTTGTCAAAACAGTGCCTCGAAGACTGGTGTACCGATTTGGCAGAGGAGGAAAAGAAAAAAAGAAAGAGAGAAAGGGGGAAAAAAATTCGGAAAACTCAAAAGGAGGGAGGATTCAAAAAAAAAAAGACAGAGAATCATGATAACTCGTTCTCTGCAGATTGCATTTGCAAAATTTGCGATGAAAGCTCTCTCTTGAGAGGAACGCATTGGCTCGTTGGCTAAGAAGCTGAGCTTGTCGATCAGAAAGGTCGGCAGTTCGGCGGTTCGAATCCCTAGCGCCCGCGCAACGGAGTGAGCTCCCGTGACTTGTCCCAGCTTCTGCCAACCTAGCAGTTTGAAAGCAAGTAGAAAAATAGGAAGTAGAAAATGCAAGTAGAAAAATAGGGAACCACCTTTGGTGAGAAGGGAGCAGCCTTCCGTGTGCCTTCGGCGTTGAGTCATGCCGGCCGCATGACCACAGAGACGTCTTCGGACAGGGCTGGCTCTTCGGCTTTGAAACGGAGATGAGCACCGCCCCCTAGAGTCGGGAACTACTAGCACATATGTGCGAGAGGAACTTTTACCTAAATGAAAACTCTTCTCCCCTTTTGCCAGCCATTCATTTATAAGTGAGGTTAATTCCCTCTCTAGATATTCATCATAGTCAGGACCGAATCACAGCTAGCCAGGGTAGGCAGCTCACACTTCCGAAAGCTTATCTCTTTTGTTAACATTTATATCAAAAAGCCAGATATCCGGCTATTGATTTTGTACCTTAAAAACCTTGCTTCTGGTCACCTTCCCTTCCTGCAGAAACAGCCTTATTCAGAGAGCTGAATCTTTGCCTAGTATCTCTGAAGTAGGATAATTTGAGCCTGGTTCCTTTGTGCCTGCTTTCTGAACCTATTTGTTCTATGATTTGTTTGTGGGTTTTCTTAGATTAGAATATAGAATAATAGAGTTGGAGGGGACCTTGGAGGTCTTCTAGTCCAACCCCCTCTTTAGGCAGGAAAGTCTACACCACTTCAGACAAATGGCTATCCAACTTCTTCTTAAAGACTTCCAGTGCTGGAGCATTCACAACTTCTAGAGGCAAGTTGTTCCAGTGATTAATTGTTCTAACTGGCAGCAAATTTCTCCTTAGTTCTAAGTTGATTCTCTCCTTGATTAGTTTCCACCCATTGCTTTTTTCCTGCCTTCAGGTGCTTTGGAGAATAGCTTGACTCCCTCTTCTTTGTGGCAACCCCTGAGATATTGGAAGACTGCTATCATGTCTCCCCTGCTCCTTCTTTTCATTAAACGAGACATACCCAGTTCCTACAACCTTTCTTCCTATGTTTTCCCCTTACCATCTTTGTTGCTCTTCTCTGCATTCTTTCTAGAGGCTTCACATCTTTTTTAGATTTATGGCGACCAAAACTGAATGTAGGATTCCAAGTATGGCCTTACCAAGGCATTTATAAAGTGGTACTAACCACATAATTCTGGGTGATATTCTTCAGAATCGTCTTCAATCCCAAAATTCAGAAAAAAAGTATGTCTTTCTGCCACTTCAAATCCATCTTCTTCCCTGCTATCACAAGTGATTAGTGGAAACATATGTTAGAATAAAGGAAGGAAGGAAGGAAGGAAGGAAGGAAGGAAGGAAGGAAGGAAGGAAGGAAGAAATATCCAGATTGTAGAAAGTTAGCACCCACTCCTCTCCTATCAGAAGGAAATATTTTTTTTTAAATGTAGGAAAAAAGATTTCCCCTAAAGAGAAATAAAGATCTTAAGGGAGACAGAAGCTCAGAGCCACAGCTCCCTGCCCCCAAGCAGATACTAATCTGAGGCCAGCTTTTAGAAATGCAGATTTGGTAACCCATTACTCCCTGTAGCAAGGTACCATCTCTCAGCAGAGCTCCCCACATTCCACACTCTCCTAAGGACATTGCATCACCCTCCGAAGTTCAACCAAACCTAGCTCAGACAACCTACAGAGCCAGCTATGACCCCTACAACAGCCAATAAAATACATGTCCTTGCACAGGAACAGGAAGCTCAAGTGCAAATCACAAGAGAAGGTATTAAAAAAACCCTCACTCTCAACTCCATGGGGTCAGCTACCCAGAATCACATGGGCTTGGTGGTTCTGCTTAATTAAACCTTTTTTCCCCAATCTGTGCTTCCAGTGTCTTTCTCCTGGTTTGGAACTGAATCTGAATAGTTTTTCTAACAAAAGAAAAGAAAAGGAAGTAAGGAAGGAAGGAAGGAAGGAACGAAGGAAGGAAGGAAGGGGAAAAGGGAGGGAGGGAGGGAGGAGGAAGAAGAAGGGAAGAGGTAGGCATGGAGGCAGATTGTAAGGGAGAAAGGGAGTCTGGGAGGAAGAAAGGGAGGGAGCGAGGGAGCGAAGGTAGGAGGGATGGGAGAGATGGTGGAAGGAGGGGAGGGAGGGAGGGAAGGATGGAGGAAGGGAGGGAGGGAAGAAGAAGGAGGAGGAGGAAGGAAAGAAGGATTAATCAGATGTTTTACCAAATTCAACTTCAAAATGTTAGCGTCTCTATAACTTTGCTAAGGGTTCCCTGCACAATTAAATGTAGGCCCTGACTTCATGCATTGCTATCATATATTGTCCATATTTCTTCCCACTAGTGACACTTTCCAAAACACCTCTAACACTGCAACACGTAAGGACCAAGACCAGAAGACAACCCAGAGTGCACACCAGAAGTAATGAGATTTCTACATAGTGATGCTTGAGGAATTTTATTTTCACGAAATGGCCTCATCTTCCCCTCTTGGACTATTTTGAAAAGAAGAAAAAAGAAAAAGAAAAAGAAATGTAGAACCCCGACTGCTCAACGCTGTAGTCTGAAGTGAAATATGCATTTAGAAATAGGCATTTCGAGATGCGTTTGGACACTACGCAGAGAATTTGCAAGAAAATACTTATTTATATAGGTGTGTGTGTGTGTGTGTGTGTGTGTGTGTGTGTGTGTATGTATGTATGTATGTTACGTTTTTGAGCTGATCAATAAATAAATCAGGGAGACTAGTATAGATCTACTTCAAGCTTATTAGCTCTCATCAGCTAACTATACCCTTACTGGGATTCGAACTGGGGCTGTATTGCATATCAGGCAAGAGCCTTAGCCATTAAGCCAGCCAGGTTCTCTTATTGCATCAGCTGAGACAGGAGGATAAGTATACATTTATCTTATATACTTATATACTTATCCTCCTGTCTCAGCTGATGCAATTGGGAAAGCCTGGCTGGCTGAATGGTTACAGGCTCCTGCCTGATATGCAATACAGCCCCAGTTCGAATCCCAGTAAGGGTATGGTTAGCTGATGAGAGCTAAAAAGCTCGAAATAGATCTATACTAGTCTCCCTGATTTATTTATTGATCAGCTCATAAAACTAACACACACACACACACATATGGAGAAAAGTATGCCCTTGATACGTATTAAAACAGGTGTTTTCCAGATGTGTTTGTTTTTGTTTAATTGGGAGATATTTTTGTTCAATGTAGATTAATAAAAATAAATAAAGGAAGGGAGGAGAGGGAAGGGAGGGAGAGAGGGAAGAAGGAAGGGAGGGAGGGAGAAGGAAGAATGGAGGGAGGGAAAGAAAGAACAAGGGAGGGAGGGGGAGTAATGAAAGGAGGAAGGAAGGAAGGAAGAAGAGGGAAGGGAGGGACAATGGAGGGAGGGGGAAGGAGGGAAGAGCAAGGAAGGGAGGGAGGGAGGAAAGAAGGAAGGAAGGGAGAAGGGAGGAAGAAGAGGGAAGGGAGGGAGGGGCGACGGAGGGAGGAGGAGGGAGGGAAGAGCAAGGGAAGGAGGGAGGGGAGAGCAAGGGAGGGAGGGAGAGAGGGAGGAAAGAAGGAAGGAAGGAAGAAAGGGAGGGAGAAAAGGGGAGGGAGGGGATGGACAATGAGGGAGGAAGGAGGGAAGTAGAAAAGAAGGAAGGAAGAAGGGAGGGTGGGAGGGGAGGGAGGAGGAAGAAGTGAGTGATGAAAGGAGGAAGGAAGGAGAGGGAAGAAAGGAAGGGGAGGGAAGAGGAAGGGAAGAATAAAGGAGTGAGTGATGAAAGGAGGAAGGAAGGAAGGAGAGGGAAGGAAGAAAAGAGAGGGAAGGAAGGGAGGAAGGAAGGAAGGGATGGAATGGAATGGAGGGGGGGAGGGAGGGAGGGAGGGAGGGAGGGAGGAAGGAAGGAAGGAAGGAAGGAAGGAAGGAAGGAAGGAAGGAAGGCATAAACTGGAAAGGGAAGGGAGAATCCCTCTGTCCTGTGGAATTCACTGAAAGTGGTGGGACCGTATCTCCAGAGGTTTCTGCAAAAACTTAATTCCTTGCATGCCTCAATATTGTCACATATAAAAATGTGGCTAAATGGCTACTTACACGCTACATGGGTCTGAAGACTCTGTGTCTGCCTCCGATACCACACTAAGGCCTATGTGGCCCAAAGAGATAATAAGAAGAATTAATATTTCAAATATTTCTCTCCGATGTCTCGAAGCCAAGGCTGATTCCTGCTCACTGTCTCGCGTGGGAGTCATCAGGATTAATGAGTTAATGTTTGCACAGGAGCTCTGGAAATGAAAAGCCTCCTATGGGAAGTATTGGGGTGAGGCTGATTATTTATGATCCTGAAAGATCTAGCTGGGCCCTCCTTGGGGTGTTCGTGTCCTGCTCCTGTGGAGCAATGTGGAGAGCCTTAAAACTGGAGCTCCAGATAAGGAAAGGGGACTCGGGCATCGGGGTTTACTGGTTTCCTGACAATTTACTCACTCACGATTGAACTAACATGAACCACGGAGTCAACTGACAAGGTCTTCTCTCAACGTGGAAGCCTGAGCACGGAGCTCCCATCTCCCCAAAGAACATCCTTTTCAGACTCAGAATACCAAACATGGAGTGACAAAGCTGAGAGGGACCTTTGGAGGCCTTCTAGTCCATCCCTCTACTCAAGCAGGAGACCCTATGCCATTTCAAACCAACGGATGTCCAATCTCATCTTCAAAACCTCCAATGATGGAGCAACCATCAAGCCAAGGGTGAGGGTGAGGGTGCGGTGGGTATTTTATTACTTTATATTATTAATTTATTCGACACTGGAAGTTTTTAAGAAGAGATTGGAGAACCATTTGTCTGAAGTGGTGTAGGGTTTCCTGCCTAAGCAGAAGGTTGGACTAGAAGACCTCCAAGGTCCCTTTCAACTCTGTGTATCCTATCCTATCCTATCCTATCCTATCCTATCCTATCCTATTCCATGCCATTCCATTCCATATTTTCTATTCTGTTCTGTTCTGCTCCATTGCATTGCATTGCATTCCATATCTTCTATTCTATTCTATTCTGTTCTGTTCTGTTCTGTTCTGTTCTGTTCTATTCTATTCTATTCCATTCTTATTCTGTTCTATTATTCTCTTCTCTTCTCTGCTCTGCTCTGCTCTGCCCTGCCCTGCCCTGCCCTGCCCTGCCCTGCCCTGCCCTGCCCTTCCATTCCATGCCAGGCCGTGCCGTTCCATTCCGTTCCGTTCTGTTTCATTCCATATCTTATATTTTATTCCATTCTATTCCATTCCATTCCATTCCATTCTATTCTATTCTAGTATGTTCTTATTCTATTCTATTAATCTTCTCTTCTCTTCTCTTCTCTTCTCTTCTCTTCTCTTCTCTTCTCTTCTCTTCTCTTCTCTTCTCTTCTCTTCTCTTCTCTTCTCTGTTCTGCCCTGCCCTGCCATTCAGTTCATTTCAGTCCTGTCCTGTCCTGTCCTGTCCTGTCCTGTCCTGTCCTATCCTATCCTATCCTATCCTATCCTATCCTAT
>CM077644.1:242573146-242580646 GCA_039707465.1 Rhabdophis nuchalis
ATACAGTTGTCAAGGCTGCGACTGTAAATCACGTGACTGTGGGGATGCTGCAACGGTCATAAGTGTGAAACGTGATCCTACGTCACCTTTTTCTTTGAACGGACACTAAGCAAGCTGTTGTAGGTCAAGGACTACCTGTGCTAGAATTTAGCAAGTTCATGGTCTACGTAAATATTTTCTGATCAGGTACCAGCAGCATTTAGCTCATTGTGATTTAGTTTCCCACCTTAATTCAGCTTTAAAGGGAGCTTAACTCCCTCATTATGATGTAATACTTGATGGTCAAAGATAACATTGATAGCATTGCAAAGATAACATTGCCGATTGCCCAACATTGGGCATTATTTAACAAAATGAAATTCAATGGCGAAAAGAGTTAGGTTCTACATTTAGGCAACAAAAACGAAATGCACAGGTACAGTATAGGGGGTACCTTGCTCAATAGCAGTAACTGGGAGAGGGATCTTGGAGTCCTAGTAGACAACCATTGAAATAGGAGCCAGCCGTGGGCAGCAGCTGCCAAAAAAGCCAACACAGTTCTAGGCTGCATCAACAGAGGGATAGAATCAAGATCACGTGAAGTGTTGATACCACTTTATAATGCCTTGGGAAGGCCACACTTGGAATACGGCATTCAATTTTGGTCGCCATGATGTAGAAAAGATGTGGAGACTCTAGAAAGAGTGCAGAGAAGAGCAACAAAGAGGATTAGGGGACTGGAGACTAAAACATATGAAGAACAGTTGCAGGAACTGGGGATGTCTAGTTTGATGAAGAGAAGGACCAGGGGAGACATGATAGCAGTCTTCCAATATCTCAGGGGTTGCCACAAAGAAAAGAAAGTCAAACTATTCTCTAAAGCACCTGAGGGCAGAACAAGAAGCAATGGGTGGAAACTAATCAAGGAGAGAAGCAACTTAGAACTGAGGAGAAATTTCCTGACAGCTACAACAATTAATCAGTGGAACAGCTTGCCTCCAGAAGTTGTGAATGCCCCAACACTGGAAGTCTTCAAAAAGGTGTTGGATAGCCATTTGTCTGAAATGGTATAGGGCTTCCTGCCTAGGCAAGGAGTTGGACTAGATGACCTCCATGGTCCCTTCCAACTATGCTATTGTATTGTATTGTATTGTATTGTATTGTATTGTATTGTATTGTATTGTATTGTATTGTATTGTATTGTATTGTATTGTATTGTATTGTATTGTATTGTATTGTATTGTATTGTATTGTATTGTATTGTATTGTAGCCTGACATCAAATTGTTTTAATCGGTTTTTAAGGGGAATAGTCTTAATTTATTGTAAATTTTTAGCACAGGGTTATAATTTAATTTGATTTTAAATTTTGTATATTGTCTTGTTTTTTATATGCTTTTTTAATTTCCTGTGCACCGCCCCGAGTCCCTTTTTGGGAATGGGAGCGGTATATAAGTTAAATAAATCTAATCTAATCTAATCTATTGTATTGTATTGATTCAAAATTACTTCAAAGTAAATAAGCAAGTAGACTTGGTGCCCTGAAAACTAATATTACAGGGCATTTATGAAGGTGGCAAATTATATTAAGGAGAAGCAAATATAAAAACAGCAAAAAAGAAAAAAGAATATCTGAAAATGCTGTTTCAAATAAAAAGCTATCCGTTAGCTAATTTATTTGAAATATAGATATTAATAATAAGGACTTTATTACTAATATAATTGATAAAAATCGCATCTCAGTGGCTAAGGAAAACGCTGGATGGAAACTATTGCTTTTCCGTATCTAATAACCTTGAAAATATTGATATCACTAAATAACAGTGCACGCTAAACTCACAAAACGGAGGAAAGCAAGAGATTTATCTTCGGCTGATGAGATGAAAAAAGTGACACCATGTTTTGTTGATATTTAAAAAAAAAAAAAAGATATAACTCCAGTTATAGGAAGTGGCGGAGCTGAGTATGGTAAACTTTGCTGGTTGGCTTGTTTTTCATTTTTAACAATCTATCGTATTTTTCAGAGTATAAGATGCACTTTTTCCCCTCCTAAAAGAGGGAGAAAATTTGGGTGCATCTTATACATGGAGTGTAGCCCCACCCACCTGCCCCTCCCACCCTTTGGCCTCTGCCTCTCAGCCATTTGCCTCCTTGCAGCAAAGAGCAAACAGAAGCTGTTTCCGTTTCAGCTTCAGCACAGCCTGATTAGCACTAGCTGTTTCAGACTGTAGGGATTGCCGTAGCCCAGGGGTCTCCAACCTTTGCAACTTTAAGTCTGAAGGACTTCAGCTTCCAGAATTCTCCAACCAGCTTAGCTGCCGTAGCCTATTGCCACCTCCACACCAGTGGTGGGTTTCAAATATTTTAGAACCTACTCTGTAGGTGTGGCCTATTTTGTGGGCGTGGCTTGGCAGTCATGTGACAGGGCGGGAGTGGCCACCTTTTAAAATGTGGTGAAACTCATTTAACAACGCTCTTGCTTAGCAACCAAAATTTTGGACTCAATTGTGATCTTTCTTTCTTTCTTTCTTTCTTTCTTTCTTTCTTTCTTTCTTTCTTTCTTTCTTTCTTTCTTTCTTTCTTTCTTTCTTTCTTTCTTTCTTTCTTTCTTTCTCTTTCTTTCTCTTTCTTTCTTTCTTTCTTTCTTTCTTTCCTTTCTTTCTTTCCTTTCTTCCTTTCCTTTCCTTCCCGTTGGGTCACTGGCAGCGGTGGGCCAGATTTACTTCCAGGTACGCCAGTGGAACCCCCTCTCACCGGTTCTCTAAATTTCACGAACCGGCTCTCGCGAGTAGGTGCGATCCTGCAGAAACCCACCACTGCTCCACGCCCTCCATTTTCAGCCTCCATGTCCCACATTTTCCACCCATTCTGATCCCTTCTACCAGGAATGGATGGAAAATGAGGCGCACGGAGGCCGAATATGGGGCCATGCGGAGGCGTCCTGGAGAACCAGTTCGGGGGCGTGGCAGGTCTGGGTCACTGCCAGTTCCAGCGACCCAGGCTGTCAAACTACTACCAGTTTGGCTGAACCAGTCCGAACTGGTAGGAACCCACCAGTGATCCAAAGTCATTTTAAAACAAGATGGGTGACAAATGAGACAGTGGTTTGGTTCTGCAACCCAACAAGACAGACATGGACCTCAGAGGATAATTAGAACTGCAGAAAAAACCAATTACTACCAGCCTGCCTTCCATTGAGGACCTGCACACTGCACGAGTCAAAAAGAGGGCTGTGAAATTATTTACAGATATAAATTGTTTCAACTCCTACCCTCAAAACAAGGCTATAGAGCACTGCACACCAAGACAACTAGACACAAGGACAGTTCCCCCCCCCCCAAACACCATCACTCAGCTAAACAATAATTCCCTCCACTGTCAAACTATTCACTAAGGCTGCATTACTATTAGTCATCTCATCGTTCCTATCACCCATCTCCTCCCACTTATGACTGCAGGACTGTAACTTTCTTGCTTGTATCCTTACAATTTATATTGATATTGACTGTTTCCTGATTGCTTATTTGTACCCCATGACTATCATTAAGTGTTGTACCTTATGATTCTTGATGAATGTATCTAGGTTTTTTTGTGTACACTGAGAGCATCTGCACCAAAGACAAATTCCTTCTATGTCCAAACACACTTGGCCAATAAAGAATTCTATTTCTTATTCTATTCTATTCTATTCTATTCTATTCTATTCTATTCTATTCTATTCTATTCTATTCTATTCTATTCTACTCTATACTCTACTCTACTCTACTCCACTCCACTCCACTCCACTCCACTCCACTCCACTCCATATTTTCTATTCTATTCTATTCTATTCTATTCTATTCTATTCTATTCTATTCTATTCTATTCTATTTACTCTACTCTACTCTACTCTACTCTACTCTACTCTACTCTCTACTCCACTCCACTCCATATTTTCTATTCTATTCTATTCTATTCTATTCTATTCTATTCTATTCTATTCTATTCTATTCTATTCTATTCTATTCTATTTAATCTACTCTACTCTCCACTCCACTCCACTCCATATTTTCTATTCTATTCTATTCTCTATTCTACTCCACTCCACTCCACTCCATTCCATATTTTCTATTCTATTCTATTCTCTACTCCATTCCACTCCACTCCATATTTTCTACTCTACTCTACTCTACTCTACTCTACTCTACTCTACTCTACTCTACTCTACTCTACTCTACTCTACTCTACTCTCTACTCCACTCCATATTTTCTATTCTACTCTACTCTACTCTACTCTACTCTACTCTACTCTATTCTACTCTACTCTACTCTACTCTACTCTACACCCCACCCCACCCCACTCCACTCCACTCCATTCCATTCCATATTTTCTATTCTATTCTATTCTATTTACTCTACTCTACTCTACTCTACTCTACTCTACTCTACTCTACACTACACCACACCACACTACACTCCACTTCACTCCACTCCACTCCACTCCATTCCATATTTTCTTTTCTATTCTATTCTATTCTATTCTAATCTATTCTATTCTATTTACTCTACTCTACTCTACTCTACTCTACTCTACTCTACTCTACTCTACTCTACTCTACTCTACTCTACTCTACTCTCTACTCCACTCCACTCCACTCCATATTTTCTATTCTATTCTATTCTATTCTATTCTATTCTATTCTATTCTATTCTATTCTATTCTATTTACTCTACTCTACTCTCCACTCCACTCCACTCCACTCCATATTTTCTATTCTATTCTATTCTCTATTCTCCTCCACTCCACTCCACTCCATTCCATATTTTCTATTCTATTCTATTCTATTCTATTCTCTACTCCATTCCACTCCACTCCATATTTTCTACTCTACTCTACTCTACTCTACTCTACTCTACTCTACTCACTCTACTCTACTCTACTCTACTCTACTCTCTACTCCACTCCATATTTTCTATTCTACTCTACTCTACTCTACTCTACTCTACTCTACTCTACTCTACTCTACTCTACACCCCACCCCACCCCACTCCACTCCACTCCACTCCATTCCATATTTTCTATTCTATTCTATTCTATTCTATTCTATTCTATTTACTCTACTCTATTCTACTCTATTCTACTCTACTCTACTCTACTCTCTAATCCACTCCACTCCACTCCATATTTTCTATTCTATTCTATTCTATTCTATTCTATTCTATTCTATTCTATTCATAAATAAATAGCATGCTAAGTTGTGACATTGATTAGCAGCTGCCCAAAAAATATTTTATGAATGAATCACAAAAGAGTTTGCATTACCCGATTTGGACTGACGTAGGTTGGATTCGATATATAAAGACACCAATGAAGACATATAATTATGATCCCCTTTTGAGAAAGATCAAAGCAGAACTTAAGTTATGATAAATATTCCTTTATCTCCTTGGTGGAAGAGGCTCCGTTAAAATGATTAAATTCAAATCCCTTGGCTTACCGCTTGGTTTTGTACATGCCAAAGAATTCGGTCCTTATTTATACGTTAAGGGGGTAAAAAAAAAACACCTCTGTAATGCAATCAAAGCAATATAGACAAATATTTGATGGAGATTTTAGATATATCGAAACTGCAAAGATTAGCTGGAGAGACGATGGGAGAGATACGCGCCCTTTTGAATTAACTCAGAAAATGTTGAAGGCGACGTGTTGAATTGCCGTGGTGATTTTCCGCCTCCTAATACAATATCATTCATGGTGCATTAAGAAATATCTACTATCCCAAATCCATATTTAAGGCTTATCTTAGGCCTTTAGAAAAATGTAAATCAATGTTAGCTATTGATCCTTTTCTTCTTTTCCAGTCACTCGATCACCCGGATTTAATCATAAATTCAAGGAATAGGAAGATAGGGGAAGGTATAAGAAGGCTGCTCTCATGTGTCCCCTAGTCCTTCTTTTCATTAAACTAGACATACCCAGTTCCTGCAACCGTTCTTCCTATGTTTTAGCTTCCTCGTCTTCTTTGCTGCTCTTCTCTGCACTCTTTCTAGAGTCTCCACATCTTTTCTACATCGTGGTGACCAAAACTGGATGCAAATATTCCAAGTGTGGCCTTCCCAAGGCCTTATAAAGTGGTATTAACACTTCACCTGATCTTGATTCTCTCCCTCTGTTTACGCAGCCTAGAGCTGTGTTGGTCCCGTCCGACTCTGTTAATCTGAGTCTGAATCCGAAGAGACTGGGCAGCCGTTTGTCTGGAATGGTATAGTCCCGCAATGGCGAAACTATGGCACGCATGCCGCAGGTGGCATGCAGAGCCATTTCTGCTGGCATGTGAGCCCTCAGGTCCAATGCACAGGGGCATGGCCTTCCAGAAGGCTGGGGGAGGCCATTTTTATTTATTATTTATTTATTTCTTAAATTTATAGACCGCCCCCTCTCCCCCATGGGGACTCAGGGCGGTGCACAGGAAATTAAAAACTAATAAATACAACAATATACAACATACAAAATATTAAAACCGAATTAAATTACCCCTGTGCTAAAACAATATTTAAAATCCCTAAAACCTTAACAATTCCCTTAAAATTCAAATTAAAACATTTTTTTTTTTTTACGGCTAGGTATAAGAGTTAGGCCAGACTGGCCTGCTGGAATAAGTGAGTTTTTAACTTCTGGCGGAAGGAGCGGAGGTCCGTTGTTGTTCTAATTTCAGCGGGTAGGTCGTTCCAGAGGGTAGGGCCCACCACAGAGAAGGCCCTTCCCCTGGGTGTTGCCCGCTGGCATTGCCTAGTGGACGGCACCCGGAGAAGTCCCTCTCTGTGCGAGCGAATTGGCCGAAGGGATTTATGGGGCAGGATGCGATCTCACAGATAGCTAGGTTTTTCCCCTCTCCAGCCTTCAGGAAAGCCTCTGGAGCATGGAGAGGGCAAAAAATGGGCTAAGCAGGCCTACCTGAAGTTCGGAAATGATCCATTCTGGCTTCCAGAATGCCCCTGGGTGGCCGGAGGAGGTCATTTCCCCCCTCCCCAGGCTCCAGAGGCTTTCCTCTGGAGACTGGGGTGAAAACAGCCTCCCCCAGCCCCAAGGAGGTAATACCTAGCTCAGTTTGGAGGTGAGCAGTGCAGCACATGTGGGGGAGGTGTTTGGGTGGGTTTGTTTGGGTGCCTTTTGTGGGGGTGCCCTTTGCATTATGGATGCCGGCACGCGTGTGTGCTATGGTTCACATTTTTGGCACCCAACAACAAAAAGGTTAGCCATCATGGGTGTGTAGTCTCTCCTTCTTGTGCAAGCGGTTGGACTAGAACAGGTTGGACTAGAAGACCTCCGAGGTCCCTTCCAACTCCGTTCTTCTGCGAATTTGGGACGCTGTGCCCTTTGTCTCTCCTTCGTCCCTTCGAAAAACATCAGACCATTTGAACATGTTTAAAGTGGTGACCCGTCCTCTTTATTCAACCAAGATCTGAATAATTCAAATGGTCCCATTATTGTTAGATGTCTCTTACAAGTTCTCCAATCTGGCTCTGATGGCATCATCCAGGT
>CM077644.1:242583146-242650646 GCA_039707465.1 Rhabdophis nuchalis
AATGCACAGGTCCAGTATAGGTGGTACCTTGCTCAATAGTAGCAACTGTGAAAGGGATCTTGGAGTCCTAGTAGACAACCGTTTAAATAGGAGCCAGCCGTGTGTAGCAGCTGCCAAAAAAGCCAACACAGTTCTAGGCTGTATCAACAGAGGGAGAGAATCAAGATCACGTGAAGGGTTAATACCACTTTATAAGGCCTTGGGAAGGCCACACTTGGAATACGGCATTCAGTTCTGTTCACCACGATGTAGAAAAGATGTGGAGACTCTGGAAAGAGTGCAGAGAAGAGCAACAAAGAGGATTAGGGGACTGGAGGCTAAAACATATGAAGAATGGTTGCATGAACTGGGTGTGTCTAGTTTAATGAAAAGAAGGACTAGGGGAGACATGATAGCAGCCTTCCAATATCTCAGGGGTTGCCACAAAAAAGAGGGAGTCAAACTATTCTCCAAAGCACCTGAGGGCAGAACAAGAAGCAATGGGTGGAAACTAATCAAGGAGAGAAGCAACTTAGAACTGAGGAGAAATTTCCTGACAGTTAGAACAATTCATCAGTGGAACAGCTTGCCTCCAGAAGTGGTGAATGCCCCAACACTGGAAGTCTTTAAGAAGATGTTAGATAGCCATTTGTCTGAAATGGTATAGGGCTTCTTGCCTAAGCAAGAAGGTTGGACTAGAACCACCTCCAAGGTCCCTTCCAACTGTGCTATTGTATTGTAATCTCATTTTAACCTGTAAAGGTCATTGGATGTCTATGGAGATTCTCAGTCATCAAGGCCACAGTTGTTCCAAAGGTGCTTTTTAAAGACTTTCTTGTGTGTGTGTTTTTTTAAACACATTGTCAGACCTGGAAGCCATCTTTTGCATTGGGTCTTCAGGCCTGCCACATGTAATGCTGTGGGAAAATGGGAGGGGGGAATCCTATGGGAGATATATAGACAAAATAACATTCCTTTCTCAGAGAGTCAAGGACATCTTGCCCTGCAGCTGCGATGGCGTGACTTGGAGGCATCTCAAGTTTTGGACAGTGCCTGATTGGGCCATGTGATGAGCATGGGGGCACTGGGCAGGGACTTGGACTTTCATTTGGGTGGGAAAAACCTGAAAGCTTCAGGTTTTCCCAGAAGTATCAATAGGACATCTGTAATAGAATGGAACTTTGAAGAAGTTCAAGCCTCAGAGTCTTCTTTCATTGAGGGTCTTATTTGGAACCCTGACACACATTTATCTTTTTATCTATTTATCCATTTATCTATTTATCTATCTATATATCTACCTGCCTACCTATCTACCAGCGATGGAATTCCAATTTCTTTACTACGGGTTCTGTGGCTCTGTCTTGGTGGGCTTAGCATGGCTTGGTGGGCATGGCTTGGTGGGTGTAGCAGGAGAAGGATCTTGAAAAATCTCAATTTCCACCATTCCCATCCAATTCTAGGGGAAGGATACTGCAATAGATGGGGACAGGGCCAGTCAAAGGTGGCATTAACTGGTTCTCTGAACTACTCAAAATTTCCACTAATGGTTCCTCAGAACTGGTCAGAACCTGCTGAATACCACCTCTGCTACCTACCTATCTATCAATCAGATTAGATCATTATCTATCTCTATCTATCTATCTATCTATCTATCTATCTATCTATCTATCTATCTATCTATCTATCTATCGCATCTATCTCTATCACATCTATATATACAGTATATAACTACTATCTATCATCTCTCTCTCTCTCTCTCTCTCTCTCTCTCTCACACACACACACACAAACTCTATCTATCTCTATCTATCTATCTATCTATCTATCTATCTATCTATCTATCTATCTATCTATCTATCTATCTATCTATCCTAGTCGAGTCAAGTCAAGTCATGTCATGTCATGTCATATCATCCATCCGTCCATCCATATCTATCTATCTATCTATCTATCTATCTATCTATCTATCTATCTATCTATCTATCTATCTATCTATCTATCTATCTATCTATCACATCTATCTCTATCACATCTATATATACAGTATATAACTACTATCTATCATCTCTCTCTCTCACACACACACACTCACACACACAAACTCTATCTATCTATCTATCTATCTATCTATCTATCTATCTATCTATCTATCTATCTATCTATCTATCTATCTATCTATCTATCTATCTATCCTAGTCAAGTCAAGTCATGTCATGTCATGTCAATAATAATAATAATAATAATAATAATAATAATAATAATAATAATAATAATAATAATAATAATAATAATAATAATAATAATAATAATAATAATTTTATTTTTCTATACCGCGTCCTCTCGCCAGGGGGACTCGGAGCGGTGCACAGGGAAAAATTAAAACAACATAAAATATATACATAAATAAATGCAGTAAAAACAGATTAAATCTAATTGTCCCTGCACTAAAATCCCCATTTTTAAAATTAACATTCCCTAACCCCTGAGGTAGAGACTAACCTAGGCCGGCCAAGCAGAAAAAGTGTGTTTTTAATTTCTGACGGAAGGAGCGGAGGTCCGTAGTTGTTCTAATGTCGGGGGGAAGGTCGTTCCAGAGGGCTGGGCCCGCCACAGAGAAGGCCCTTCCCCTGGGCGTTGCCCGCTGACAAAGTCTAGTGGACAGCACCCGGAGAAGTCCCTCTCTGTGGGAGCGAATCGGCCGGGAGAATGTATGTGGCAGGATCCGATCCCGCAGATAGCTAGGTCCCGAGCCATGGAGCGCTTTAAAGATGAGAACTAGCACCTTGAAGCGCACCCGAAAGATGACAGGTAGCCAGTGCAGCTCGAGCAAGAGCAGTGTTACATGGGTATACCTTGCGGTACCCATTATTGCTCGCGCGGCTGCATTCTGGACCAGCTGAAGTCTTCGGGTGCACCTCAAGGGGAGCCCCATGTAGAGAGAGTTACAATAGTCCAGTCGGGATGTCACGAGGGCATGAGTAACCGTGCAAAGGGCATCCCGATCCAATAGGGGGCGCAACTGGCGTACCAGGCGAACCTGGTAAAATGCCCTCCTGGCCACGGCTGTCACTTGATCTTCCATGGACAGTCGGGTATCCAGGAGGACACCCAGGTTGCGCGCCCCATCCACAGGGGCAAGGCGTTCGCCCCCTATGGCCAGTGATGGAGTCAACTGGTTGAATCGGGCGGCCGGAAACCACAGCCACTCGGATGGATGGATGATATGATATCATATCATCCATCCATCCATCCATCCATCCATCCATCCATCCATCCATCCATCCATCCATCCCTATCTATCTATCTATCTATCTATCTATCTATCTATCTATCTATCTATCTATCTATCATCTATCTATCTATCTATCTATCTATCTATCTATCTATCTATCTATCTATCTATCTATCACATCTATCTCTATCACATCTATATATACAGTATATAACTACTATATCATCTCTCCTGCTTGAACAGGGGCTAGACTAGAAGACCTCCAAGGTCCCTTCCAGCTCTATTCTAGTCTTCTTCTTCCATTCTATTTCCCCTATGTGAGGCATATGGATATATAATTATTTACAATGTGTTTTTGAAGGAATTCCTTAATCCATTCAAAGCTCAAAATCAATCAGGGACCCAGGGTGACCTGGTTTATTACCGATGCAACTTATAACCAATAACGTTGAGCTCTTTCATGGCTGAATGTTGAGAGGACTACCTGTAACAGATGTTAGGAGGGGGCCAGGGCTCAGCCCCCTTTCTGGCTTAACAAAGTAAGTTGACAAACATTGCTTAACAAAGTAAGTTGACAAACACCGGCCCATGGGAAGATGCATCTGGGATCCAGAGGTTTTCCTGAAGGCTTTGATTCCATCCTCTATCTAAGGGGATAATAAGGATAATCTTTTTGGAGGACATAAGATGTGCCCCCTCAGCTCTCAGCATCTGCCCTACTCTACACATTCCTATTTCTGCTGGAAGACGGCCAAGCGTGCAGATGTCCCAGACATCGTTGGTGGTTGATGGTGGCCACCACCCTTCTCCATTGGCCCCTGTGGCTCTGGGACCTTCCTGTGGCTTCCTATCTCTGAAATTATATTCTCCTGGCTTCCTCTGTTTCCAAAATCTCCCTGCCAGGTCCTGTTTCCACCATGTTCCTCCTTGGTCTTTCACGATGTAAGAATCGTCTTCATGCTTGCTCCCTTTCCCCAAAGACCAGCTGCTAGGGAGGTGCCCAGAGGGTCTTTGGTTGCCCCTTCCCCTCTTTGGAAGAGCTTTATGGCTCCTGTTGCCTTAAGAAAGTTCCAAACACCCATAAAGATCCATCTCCTCCTGGACACCCCCCTTTTTTTAACTATTACCATCTGGTAGACGGTACAGGTCAATAAAAACCAGGAGAAATAGACTGAAAAAGAGCTTCCATCCCAAAGCAATCACTATCTTGGATTCTTTTTTAATTGTAATTGTATTCGAATTTGTATACCGCCCTTTCTCCCTTATGGGACTCAGGGCGGTGAACAGGCAATGATAAAAAACAATAATAAAAACATCAATATAAATACCTATGCTAAAATATATTAAATACTAAGCCTGCTCTAAAATGCACAATAAAAACCCCAATAAAACCAGATTAAAAGCTACACCAGGCTGGCCGTATGAAAAAGATGAGTCTTCAGGGCTGGGCGGAACAGGTGCAGGTCCGTAGCTGTGCGGAGCTCAGGGGGCAGGTCGTTCCAGATGGCAGGAGCTGCCACAGAGAAGGCTCTCCCCCTAGGGGTCGCCAGCCGGCATTGACTGGCTGACAGCACCCTGAGGAGGCCCTCTCTGTGGGAGTGGACTGGTCGAAGGGAGGTATTTGGTAGGAGGCAGTCTTGCAAGTACCTAGGTCCCTTGCCATGGAGTGCTTTAAAGGTTGTTACTAGCACCTTGAAGCGACCCGGAAAGCCACAGGTAGCCAGTGCAGCTCGCGCAGGAGAGGTGTTACATTGGAGCATCTGGAGGCTCCCAGAATCCCCCGCGCAGCTGCATTCTGAACTAGCTGGAGCCTCTGGGCGCACCTCAAGGGAAGCCCCGTGTAGGGAGCATTAACGTAGTCCAGGCAGGAGATAACCAGGGCTTGAGTGACCATGCGTAAAACGTCACGATCCGGAAAAGGGCGCAAATGGCATATCAGACCAACATGATAAAAAGCCCCCCTGGCCACAGCTATCACATGATCGTCCAAGGACAGCCGAGTATCCAGGAGGAAACCCAAGTTGCAGGCCCTCTCCGCAGGGGCTAATGATACATCTCCCGATAGCCAGAGATGGAACCAACTGGCTATGCCGTGACGCCGGAAACCACAGCCCCTCGGTCTTGGAAGGGTTGAGTCGAAGCCTGTTCCTCCCCATCCAGACTCTACTGCAGAGGGCAACAGAAATGCAATATCAGGCGTTTTCAACTTCATTGTATAGAATGTGCAGTTCTATACAATTGTATAGTTTTATTTTAAATGTATAATATAAAGAAGGCAAAGCTTTGTTGTATGAGGTGCCATGAGAATAAAGCAAAGTCTTAAACTATTGAATTATGATTGTTTGGTCTTGGAGAGGCTCCGGATGACTTTGGAGAGGAGTTGACTACTAACGAGATTGGTCTTGATTCGATGGCCGCACTGCCGGAAGAGTTCCTCCATAGACACAGCTGCAGCCTGAGCCACGGAGGGTTCACGATCGTCCTGCAGATCCCGGAGACCTGAAAGGAATCCAGAGAACCAATGATTCCCGGGAACCAACCCTGATCAGCAATGGAGCTTCTGGAGTGAAAGTCTCCGCTTCAAGAGAGGGAACTTTGAAACTCACCCAGGAAAACTTCTTCGATTTGGTTGGAAATCACCACATTCCGTTTCATGTATTGGGCACAGCAACCTAGACACAGGCAAAGAAAAGGTTGGCGGAGGCAGCAGAGACGACTGAATCGGGGGATTCAAGGAAGAAAAGGCAGAATTGTTTAGTGTCTACTTGGAAGACAACTTTGGGACTTTGCAGGATGGTCCCAAGAATTGGGTCTGTCTAGAAACCGCATAGAAAGAAGGACGAAGGCTGACAGTCATCCAAGATTTCCACCCATCAAATGATCAAAATTGGGACACTTGGCAAACCAATTCGTATTTATGACGGTTGCCGAGTCTTGGGAGGGGGGTGTCACCTGTTCACGTTTTGCAACCGTTGGGCAAGCAAAATCCGGAAGGGAGCCAGATTCGCTTAACAATCATGTGACCCATTTAATAACCACAGCGATACCCTTAAGAAAGGGGGCCTTTTGCGTGCATGTGTGTGTGTGTGTGTGTGTGTGTGTATGTGTGTGTGTGTGATGATGGTGAGCATGCCTGGCCTTAGGCCATCTACCTGTCCTGGTTTTCCCTCCCCTCCAGCCAGAGTTTGCATTTGGGGTTACCAATTAAGATGGCAGCTGCCTCTCGGGACGATGAATTCCGGTTCTTCAGGAATTCCAGCATCTGTTCCAACATATCTGACAGTTTTTCTTTGCATCGGCTGATCTGGGGAACGCAAAACCACAAACAATGAACTCTGTAGCTTCCTCTTTTTCTTTCTTTCTAAGGTTTCTAGTCCTCATGTCTTCAGTAGCAATGCCTTTAATAACATGTTGAATTTTATCATATTGAATCATATCGTATTGGACTATAAACTATAAGATTGTTATTCTACACTATATTTTATTATACTAAACAATATTTTTTAATTTTTTAAAAATTATTTATTTAGAAACATGTAAATTACACAACCAAAAAACTTAGACCTACACCATATTTACACAATACAATACAAACAGGAGCTTCCTGTTCTTTCTCATAGCAATTGCCAATCGATACAGCTCACCTTATATTATTTCCCCTTCTATTATATTTCATTTGGATTTCACCATTGTTAATCCTCTTATTTTACTCATCTGTCCGCTACATTGGCTGATTACCTCTAGTAAACCTAAACCACTTGGATACATATATACTGTACGTGTTAATTCCCCTTAACTACTACTTTTGGGCTTTGTTGTCTCCTTCATTGAACCTTGTTTCTTTCCTCCATCCATCTACACCATTTATCCCATATCTGGTAGTATTCTGTTTCTTCTTTTCCCTGGATTTGTTTTGTTAATTTGTCCATTTCAGCACAGTCCATAACCTTTCTTATTATTTCATCTTCGCTTGGAATTAATTTTCCCCCCCATGTCTGGGCAAAGGCAATCCTCGTCATTATAATTATATGTAATATTAAATACTGGATTGCTTTTTTGTATTTCGTAGTCATTATTCCTAATAAAAAAGTTCAGGTTTCCATTCTATTTTTGACACCTGTTATTACCTCTAGCCAAGTGTTTAGCCACCTCACAGGTTTTCCTCGTATGCAACAAATAGTGTCATTTCTAAGTTTGTTCCCCAAATTTTTCCCATTTATCTAACTCAATATTATAGCCAAAGTTCTGAGTGCATTTTACCACTTGTTCTTTCACACTTATCTCTTCCCTTTTATACTTCAGGAGAAATTTGTATATTCTCCCTATCATCTTTCTATCTGAGCTTTGAATTATTTTATCCAATTGGTGTGGTTCTGTTTCGATGTCATATGATTTAGTGTCATTATTGTGTTTAGTTTTGATTTGCAAGTATGTTAGTCAGTCAATGTTCATATTTTGTTCTGCCAATTTTTTGATGGTTTTTAAACTTCCTTTTCTGTCAATTAAGTCTCTGTATCTTACCATTTTATTCATATCTATAAAATTTGGATGGATCATTCTTTCTGTCAGTGATAGCCAATTCAGCACTTAAAAAAAAGTTTTTTTTGAAACAGTTTTGCAATAACACACTTCTAATTAAATGTTTTTGAAAGCATGTGTTTTATTTTTATCATCCCATAGAAATATATGCCAGACTGCTTGCAAATCATGGCTCTCTAAGGTTAAAATTATTTTATTCTTTAGCTCTATCTAATCCTTCACCCAGGTTATTGTTACTGCTGATGTGTATAATTCCCAATTTGGTAATGCTAAACCTCCCCTCTCCTTGCTGTCTTGCATTGACTTTAGTTTAGTCCAGCCCCGCTCTCTCACGGCAGCCCACCTCCCAGGGTTGTTGGGAAGGAAATCAAAGGAGGAGGAGAGGCATGAGGGATGTCCACCATCTTGGATGATTAATTAAAAGAAGAAAGGCAGGAGAAAAAGAAAACATATTTTACTGTAATCCAGAAGAAAAGAAGCCTGCTGAGCTCCTACTTACCATCTCAGAGCAGATGTTTGAATACATGCTGTGCAGATTGGGGTAAATCTCATAGTCAAACAAGTTCTCTGGAACCTCCTCCCACTTCATAAAGGAGACACAGGAGGTCAGGGTGTTTCTGGAGACCTGGACCAAGGGAAGGAGAGAGGTGTCAGAGGAGCCAGGTCCCCCCAATTCAGCCCTGATTCTCCTCTATTAGTCCTAGGCAAACCATCAAGCAGGAACAACCCCCTAATCCAAGAACAACCCAACAGAAAACCTATACCCACATGAAAATGACAGGGCATTAAGCAGAGGTCAAACCCTCCCCTCCAACATCCTGATGCTGTCACCTAGTTAGGTCAGGAAAGGTCTGGAAGAAAACAACCAGGTTCAGAGAGCACCAAGGACCTCACAACTTGAGGATTGGCCAGAATCTCTTTGCTTTCTCTAGACGGTCCACATGATGCAACCATGTTGCTCTGAGTGAAGATGGGGTCACAGCGTGGTCTTGTGGAGAAGGGTGCCTGGACAGGGCAGGAGCTTAGTTGACCCCGCCCTTCAACTCACCTCTTGGGTCCAACTATTAGCCAACTGGATGAACAGAGGAATCAGGCTGCGGAGGATGGATTCGGTCAGATTCGCCTCTGTCTCCTCGACCCCTTTTAAGACCAGGCCAAAGAGGATGATGGAGGTGTTGCGCAACTCAATGTCCTCCTACGAAAGAAGAGATAGGGGTCAGTCCCTCCAAGAGCATCCAGGAAGTGGGATGTGTGGTGAGAACCTAGAAGAAGAGACGGCAACACACACAACAGGCAGCTGAGCAAAATCTGAGAGCAGAAGTTTCAGGTGAGAAAAGATCTCCCAATTGATTCTCCTTTGTTTCCTTCAAGAGAAAGGCAGTGGGTCTTCCACTAACTCCTACAAGAAAAGCCATCATCACCTCCATCCTCTTCCTCTGATCTGCCTGAGTTCCCCACTCAAGAGATAAAGGAAGAGGAGATTGGCCGCTGTTCCTCTTGCAAAGTCCATGTGAAGAGTTGGCCATGAGTGTAAAAGGCTTGCAGACCAACCTCTATGGTGTGATCCAGGGAGCTGTGTTCCAATCTGAGCAGCTTCCAGATGTGGGGACGTCAACCTCTGGAGTTCTCAGGCCAGCAGAGTTGAAGTCCTCACATTAGAAATTGTCTGAGATGAAAGAAGCCCCATTTCGACTTTTAAGGAACATGGAGAGGGATTGATGGTGATTTGGTGGAGCTGAAGAGAGTGGCAACCTTCATTTTCTTCCAGTTCACCTGGCCATTCTCCAGCTCTCTGGAAGGTTCAAGGACAATCTTTAAGTTCTCCCACTCTTTTAGATGACAACAACATAGTTGCGGCTGAACTATTTCTAAGTATTTTTGGCAAAAAGGAGGGAGGGAGGGAGTTAGAGAAGGAGGGAAGGAGAGAGAGGGGGAGCGGGGAAGAGAGAGTGATGAGGGTTCGGGGAGGGAGAGAGTGAAGAGGGGGAAACCAGTTTGTCGTGATTTGGTTGACGTACATCAGCAAAATACTTTCCCAGCACCGGAATGAGTTTGACCGCTTTCCATCCATTTGTTTGCAAATTTAGATGCCGGAATAGGAACTGTAAGGTCCTCAATGATTCCTTTGCCACACTCTTCTCTTGGTGACAGGCACAGTTGACCACAGGGACTAGCACCGACTCTAACATCGTGTTCTGGAGGGAACAGGGAAAGAAGCGAGCAGTTAAAACAGGGTCACTGGAGGTTCTCTGAGTCCACGATTGACAAATACACAGAAGCCCACAGAGGTTAGAATGACAGGGATGAAAAGAAACTTGGAGGTCATCTTGTCCAACCTCCTACTCAAACAGGAGACCTTATACCACTTCAAATCAATGGTTGCCCAGTCTCTCCTTGAGAGCCTCCAGTGTTGGAGCACCTATAACCTCTGGAGGCAAGTCGTTCCTCTGGCAAACTGTCCTCATTGTCAGGGGATTGCTCCTTCAGCCAAGGTTGCTTCTCTCCTTCCTCAGTTCCCATCTGTTGCTTCTTCTTCTTTTTTCAAGGGCTTTGGAGAATAGGAGTCCTCTCCCCCTTTTTAGTTGTGGAAGCCCTTCAAATATTGAAAGTCTCATCTCATCCCATCCCCCCTTTTTTTTCTTAGAGCCAAAATTCCTACTTCCCCAATTGTTCCTTTTCTGTTTGTCCTCAGCTCCACACTTTACCTTCCATCGTTAAACCTTCCAGAATAGGCCCCATTTCAAGCGACCATGTGCACTTAGAACATAGAACATGGCATTGAAGAATCAGAAGAGACCTTAGAGGTCTTGTAGTGCAAGCCCCTGCTCAAGCAGGAGACCCTACACTATTCTGGACAAATGGTTGTCTAGTCTCTTCTTAAAAGCCTCCAGTGTTAGAGCACCCACAACCTGTGGAGGCAAGTTGTTCCACTGGTTAATTGTTCTTAGTGTCAGGAAATTTCTCCTGAAGTCTAGGTTGCTTCTCTCCTTGGTGAGTTTCCATCCGTTACTTCCTCTTCTGCTTTAGATGTCCTCCAAGAGGATCTGTCCCCAAGTTGATCCTTCAGATCTCCCAAGGATGTCCCCATCTTTGGCGAGAGCGGCCACTGGAGCTGAGGACATCCTCATTCCAGTAGTTGTCTTCTCCTCCTCCTTCCATCCTTCCTAGCCTTGTAGACTTCCCAGAGAGTGGAGGCCACACCTGCTGCTCCCTTGAAAGTCCCTCCCTTCTTGGCCCTCATCTCTTACCTCCAAAGGGTGCTGGAGAAGGTACCCGAGACCACGAATAGCAAATATCTGGATGAGCGGATATGGTTGAGCCATCCAGCTTTGGAGGACATCAAGGATGTCCTTCATGACAAAGAATTGTCCGACCTCTGGATGGTAGAGGAGCTGGGGAAGAAGAGCAGAGGGACGGAGCATTAGCAGAGCAAAGGAAGGGAACTTTCTGGAGAGCCTCTATGGGGGGAGGCCACATTCAGCCGTTATGGGGAGAGGAAAAGAAAAGACAGTCCTCGTTTAGTGGCAAGCCATATCCACCCATTAACAGAATGAGAGGAGACCTTGGAGGTCTTCTAGTCCATCCCCTTGACCAAGCAGGAGACAATCTACTAGGTCAGACAAACGGCTGTCCTGTCTCTTCTTCAAGTGCTCCAGTGATGGAAACTTCACAACTTCTACTTCCTAACCATAGAGTCCTGGTGAATCCTGGCCAACTTTCCTGGAGCTCCACAATGTTGTGGTGCATCACAAGGTCTCCTCACCTCCGAGAAGAAGACCATGCCGATTGTTTTCTCCCTTAAATCCGGACGGTGCAGGTAGGTGTTGGCCTGTCTAAACATCACCTTCAGCTCCACTTTAGTGAAGGCCAAGAGTTTCCTAAAGATCAAAGAGGGAGAAATCAGCCAAGATCTGCTGGTGGGTGAGAAGAAAATCACCCAGCTAAAGAAATGATTCTCTGAATTAGGGATCAATGAATTTCTCAATGAATTAATCCATTTGGAGAATTTCTCTCCCTCCCTCTCTTTCTCTGTCTTTCTCTCCATACTCCTCCCTCCCTCTTTCTCTCTTCCCCCTTTCCTCCCTCTGCACTCCCTTCTCCCTTCTCTTACTTTATCCTCTGTGTCTCTCTCCCTCGCTCTTTCTCTCCCTCGCCCTCTACTTTTTCTCTACTTCCCCGCTCTCGCAGGTTTGGCCCTCCGTTCTAACGAGGGCCCACCTTGATGAAGGATTCATTAATCTGGAGAGGTGGAAAAAGCGTAGGCTTAGGGGGTTTTTAATTTTTAAATTAATGACTATTTTAGGGGGTACCAGGGAGGAGGGAGGGTGTAGTCAGGTTGAGGCGGGTGAGGGAAGAGAGGGCCAGGCCAGCGGGCGACGGAGGGTAGCGGAAGGTTCCGTTAGGAGGGGGGAGATTCAAGTCGTTCCGACAGAGGGCATTTCCATCCAGAAGGTCGTGGGGAGAGGCAGGTCCGAGGGGAGACAAGTGTCATCCTCCCGGTTGGGGACACGAGGCCGTTGGCTACAGACGGTCAAGTGCCTCAACCCCTGCAGGCTAGGTGGCCAGGGTGTACAGAGCCAGGGCCTGCGGCTGATGTTCTGCAACGCCAGGTCTGTTGCCAACAAAGCCCCCCTCATTCACGACCTCGTGTCGGAGGGGGAGCCGGACCTGGTGGGAATTGCAGAGACCTGGTTGGGCCACGAGGGTGGACTCCCCCTCGTTGAAATGTGCCCGCCAGGTTACCACGCTTTTCATCAGCCTCGGGCCCTGGGTAGGGGTGGTGGGGTAGCGGTCATTGTAAAGGAAGGTCTTGAGCCGAGAGAGACCATTGTGCCACAGACTACCGGTTGTGAGTCCCTTTGTGTGAAGTGGGGCCTAGGGAGGCAGTTGGGCTTGCTGGTTGTATACCTGGCTCCCCGCTATGTAGCAGCAGCCCTGCCCGAGCTCCTCGAGGTGATCGCTACGGTGGCAGTGGAGACCCCCAGACTTTTAGTCATGGGGGACTTTAATCTGCCATCGTTGGGCGAATCATCCGAGGTAGCTCGGGAGTTCATGGCTTCCATGACGGCCATGGACCTGACCCAACTAATTCAAGGCCCCACTCACGAGGGTGGACATACACCGGATCTCATCTTTGTCTCAGGCCAATGGACGAGTGATCTGGGTATAGGGGACATAGTCATCACACCCTTGTCATGGACAGACCACTCACTTCTCCGGCTCGACTTTCCGACCGCTGCTCCCCTCCGCGGGGAGGCGGGACCTGAATTACCAATCTGGTTCCGCCCCAGGCGCCTGATGGACCCGGATGGGTTCCAAACGGCGCTTGGGCCAGTTCCTGTACCCCTGACCCGCGCCCCGATGGAGGACCTCGTGGCCGCATGGAATAGTGCGACCACGGGAGCCTTGGATCGGGTCGCGCCCTTGCGGCCTCTCTTGCGGCGGCGGAACACCCTGGCTCCTTGGTTTACCGAGGAGCTGGGGGTGATGAAACGCCGCAAGAGATGCCTAGAGAGTAGATGGAGGTCTTCTCGTTCTGAATCTGACCGGACACAGGTAAGAGCCCATTTACGGACTTACATTGTGGCGCTGAGAGTAGCCAAACGTCATCATTGCGCTACTCTCATAGCATCCGCAGAAAACCGCCCTGCCGCCCTGTTTAGGGTGACCCGCTCCCTCCTTCAACAGAGGGTGCGGGAAGCCCCGCTACAGGGTAGAGCAGAGGAATTTGTGACTTTTCTGCAGGAGAAAATCGCTCAGATACAGAACGAGTTAGCCCCCATTCATGGCCCAGTGGGATGCCACGAGAGAGATCTTGTTTGGGAGGAGTTTGACTCCGTTACTTCCGAGGATATGGACAGGTTACGTGGGCGACTGCGAGCCACCACATGTTTATTGGACCCGTATCCCTCCTGGCTTGTACTGGCATCCTGGGAGGTGACACGAGGCTGGCTCCAGGAGGTGGTCAACGCTTCCTTGAGTGAGGGTGTCTTGCCTGCTTCCCTTAAAGAAGCGATGGTGAGGCCCCTCCTTAAGAAGCCCTCCTTGGATCCAGCTTCTTTGAACAACTACCGTCCCGTCTCCAACCTTCCCTTTTTGGCGAAGGTTGTCGAGAGTGTGGTGGCACAACAGTTTCCCCGTCACCTGGAGGAAGTAGACTATCTAGATCCGCGCCAGTCCGGCTTCCGGCCCGGGCATAGCACCGAGACGGCATTGGTCGCGTTGGTTGATGATCTCTGGAGGGCCAGAGATGGGGGTTGTTCCTCCATCCTGGTCCTATTAGACCTCTCGGCGGCTTTCGATACCATCGACCATGGTATCCTATTGCATCGGCTGGGGGGGTTGGGGGTGGGAGGCACCGTTTTACGGTGGTTCTCCTCCTACCTCTCTGGCCGATCGCAATTTGTGTTGACAGGGGGGCAGAGGTCGACCGCGAGACCCCTCACATGTGGGGTGCCTCAGGGGTCGGTCCTCTCGCCCCTCCTGTTCAACACATACATGAAGCCGCTGGGTGAGATCATCCGTGGTTTTGGGGTAGAATACCATCTGTACGCTGATGACACCCAGCTGTACATTTCTACCCCAAACCACCCCAACGATGCCGTAGCGGTGATGTGCCAGTGCCTGGAAGCTGTACGGATCTGGATGGGAAGTAACGGACTCAGGCTCAACCCGACCAAGACCGAGTGGCTGTGGTTTCCGGCTGCCCGATTCAACCAGCTTATTCCATCGCTGGCCATAGGGGGCGAACATCTTGCCCCTGTGGATGGGGCGCGCAATTTGGGTGTCCTCCTGGATGCCCAGCTGTCCATGGAAGATCAGGTGACAGCCGTGGCCAGGAGGGCGTTTTACCAGGTTCGCCTGGTTCGCCAATTGCGCCCCCTATTGGATCGGGACGCCCTTCGCACAGTCACTCATGCTCTCGTGACATCCCGACTGGACTATTGCAACTCTCTCTACATGGGGCTGCCCCTGAGGTGCACCCGGAGGCTTCAGCTAGTCCAGAATGCAGCCGCGCGGGCAATTATGGGGACCGCAAGGTCTACCCATGTAACACCGCTCCTGCGCGAGCTGCACTGGCTGCCTGTCGTCTTCCGGGTGCGCTTCAAGGTGCTAGTCATCATCTTCAAAGCGCTCCATGGCTCGGGACCTAGCTATCTGCAGGATCGGATCCTGCCTCATACGTCCTCACGGCCGATTCGCTCCCACAGAGAGGGGCTTCTCCGGGTGCCGTCCACTAGACTGTGTCAGCGGGCGACACCCAGGGGAAGGGCGCTCTCTGTGGCGGGCCCGGCCCTCTGGAACGACCTTCCCCCCGACATTAGGACAACTACGGACCTCCGCTCCTTCCGTCTTAAATTGAAAACTTACTTTTTCCGTCTGGCCGGCCTGGGATAGCCTCCTTGCCTTGGGATTTTATAGAATAGGTTTTAGTTTAATCGGGATTTTAGCACAGGGTTTATTTAATTGGTTTTTAAATTTTGTTATTTATTTATTGTTGTTGTTATTTATTGTTTTTATGCTACCTGTGCACCGCCCCGAGTCCCCGTGGGGAGAGGGGGCGGTATAGAAATAATAAATTATTATTATTATTATTATTATTCTCTTTTTCACCCTCCCACTCTTTTTCTCTCTCTCCTATCCCCTCTTTCGGTCTATGCCCCCTCTCTCTTCCTCTCCCTCCCATTCTCTCCCTCCCTCTCTTTCTCTTTCCCTTTCCCTCCCTCTCTCTTTCCCCCTCCAGCCTTCCTTTTCTTTCTCTTTCTCTCTTTGCCTCTCCCTCTGCCCTCCCGTCCTCTCTCACCCACTGCCCCTTGTAGCCGAGCTCTTTGGCCTTTGAAGTCCTTACCGGACCAGGTGGAAAATGGCCTCGAAGAGACTATCTGGGCTCAGGAGCATCTCCCAGCATCCCAGCATCCCCAAGTCTTTGAATTCCTCTTCGTATCCTGCAGACAGGATGAGGTTCTTGATCGCCTGCACTGCCGTGCTGAACCAAAGACAGGAGGAGGAAGAGTTGGTGCCCATGCTTTGGCAGATGCCCCCAGAAAAGGCCAAGCTTTCCCCTGGCACCCACCGGCCTCCCGCTGCCCTTCAGAAGAGCTCCAGGTGTCACTCAGCAGCTTGTGCACAACCACAAAACACAATGCAAAGCAAAGAAAATCGGACTCCCTTGATTCCTTCCCCATTCGGTGAGATCCAGTGGGATCCAGATTGGGCCCAGGAGATTCCTTACCCCAATTGGTTGATCTGTTCCGAAAGGTCCCTGGCTCTGCTGGACTTCCTGGCCCCACTCTTGCTGGCTCCCAGGAGGAAGTAGAGCTGCGTGACCAGGGCGAGGAGCAGGCTGGAGAACTTGTTGTGGATAAGATCAGCCGCGTTTGGGAGGGACAGGAGGAAACACAGAGCGTTGGTGGCCTAGAAACAGAAGGAAAGGAGAGTCACTTTGGGCTCCCCAGGTTCCTTCGATTCACCATCACCTTCTTCTTTTTTCTTCTAATGTTCCCAGTATCCCTTGTGAGGTGGAGTCTGGCCAACTGAGAGGAACTGAGGGTTTACTGGCCAGATACCCTTCCTGTCGCCAATGAGGAGTTTTATTCGGCAGATACTTTCTCATTGTGCTCAGAGAAAGTAACATCTGCCTCTACCTAAAGAGTGAGGGGGCTTATGCCAAACGATGCTCCAATTTCAGCCCCCCACAGTATGCCCACTGCCTCCCTCCCTCCTCCCCTCAGGCATGCCCCCTCTAGGCCCCAGGGCAAGAGAGTCCCTGGTGGAGGGCTTACCGCAATGGGCATGGTGGACTGGCTGTTCCTCCGGGAGATGGCTTCCACGCCAGGGTCTTGGTCCTGCAGCCTTTTGAGGAGGGGCTTCATGATCTTGAGGTTGGCGTAAGGGTCGGCAGCCAGCGCCGCCCAAAGCTTCATGGCGCTTCTGCAGAGGCGGAGAAAGAGATTGGGGGTAGGGGGAAATTAGACCCTTTCCCCATTTCGGAAAAGACAGCCAGTCCAGAGAGATGAAACTTCCCCAACAGAAGGAAGGATTGGGAAACTGGTGGCCGAATGAACGACTCTCATGTGAGTAAAATCTCTCTATGTACACTGGGAGTTGTAACGAAATTTTTGGAACCCACCACAGAAGCTGGGACAACCAACCTCCACCCTCTTCCTCCACCTGAGCTGCAGGTACTCGCCCCATCGCAAAAGATTGAGAGTGTGTGAGGAATAGAAGAGTATAGGAGTCCCATCTCCTTGAGGTTATTCTTACGCATCGCAACTAACGGACGACTCCAATATGATGTCCACCACGCGGTTGATCCTCTTGGAGGCTAGGTGGCAGACAGCGTTCAGTGTGAGTTCTTTGGTTGCTGGATCCGTAATTCTAGGAAGAAGCTGATATATCTCCTTCAACATCCTGGGGAGCTGTGGAAAAAGAGAGATCGGAGGGATGAGATCCAGTGTTGGTCTCCTTGGGAGATGCAGTAGAGACGAGAACTCCCACCCATTGGGGGAAGGAAATTGCCCCCCACAATGTCAATGTTTGCCCTACATTTTTTTGAAAAGAAACTCCTGATTTTTCAAGCCACCTGTGATATTTTATCTATTGGTTTATTTCTGAAGATTTCTATTGCCGCCTATTCGCACATGGCGACTCAAGGCGGCTGAAAAAGCTATCAAAACACCTGGAGCCTTAACCACTGCCACACTGGCTCCCCAAATGTTACTTTTCATGAAAACCATATGGCTCCTTTGCCTTGCCCATACCTTCTTCTGGAAGATTTGGCCAAATTTCTCAACAGCCCTAAGGTCACCCGGGGGTCTCGCATCCAGTCCTAGCCTTCTACAACATTCCCTCCATCCCTCTTGCTCCCAACCCTGCAATTTCCTTACTTCCTCCATGTCCATGCCGCACTCCTCCAAGATGGCGTTGAGGAGCAATCCTGCAGAGTGAGAGATGTTCCTGTCGGGGTTGGTCAAAGCCTCCAGGGCTTCCAAGATGAGCTCCATAATTTGAAATGGAGTTAGGTGCTCCCCAAAGGCCTATCGGAGAGAAGGAGAGGGGACCATGCAGAGATGCCTCAGGGCTTGGACTCCCTGCTCCTGAGACTGTGACCCAGATTGGGGAACAGCACACCTTGTAAAGAGCCAGGCCTTATTCCATGTCTTCCATCAGGTGGGATTCAGATGGGGGTCCAAGGAGCCATCAGGGCAGCTGAACTGAGCCTTCTACTAGGCCTTGCGGGGAGGTGACCCAAAGCCCCCCCCCTTGGGAGATGCCCTCCCCACTGTGAGATTGACTCCCTTGGGCATCTCCAGGTCAGGAGGAGGAGCGGAAGGAAGGTCGACAAGAAGCCCAGCCAAAGGGGGATCCCAAACCTACCTTAGTCATTTTGGAGATGTTATTGTAAAAGATTGCAGATCCTGGAACAAAATAATCCTCCCTCAACCAATGAACGATGTTCCCCTTCTTGTTGGTCTGCTTCTTGTCCATTTCCTTCGCTTGGGAGGGAGAGGAAGAACCACAAGGTCAGATTTTGGCCTTCAGACATTCAGACCGTCCTTCGTCTGACGGCGGGTTTAGTGATTGCATTGGAAGAGAAGATCTGGGGCTCAGGGTTGACCTGAGGGGTCCTTGGGACTCTCTTAGATGTTTCATTGCCCAACGAGGGAACGTCATCAGGGAGGATGGCCATTGATATTAATAGAAGCACAGATAAAAGATTCCTCTCTTCAAGCACTGATGACGTTACCTAGTTGGGTCATGAAATGTCTGCAAGAAAACCACCAACCTCAGAGAGCAGCAAGGAACCCCCTCCAGTCTTTCTCTTCCTCCTCCACCTCCTCCTCCTCTTTTCCCTCTCTTCCTCTCTCTCCCCTCATTTCTCATCACTTCCTCCTCCTCCTCACCCCTTCTTGTCTTCCTCTCTCCCCTCCTCCCTCCTCTTCTCCTCCCTGCTGATCCTCTTCCTCCCCCTCCCTTTCTTCTGCTCCCTTTCCCTTCCCTCTTCCTCCTTGCTCCCTGTCTGTCTCTTAATCACTCCTTCTCTCTCTCTCTCTCTCTCTCTCTCTCTCTCTCTCTCTCTCTCTCCCCTCCTCCTCCTCCCATCAGTTTTAAAAGGATCCCTGGCCCCGAGGTGCCAACATCAATTGCCAATTCCAGGCATCTCTGCCAAGGCCAATGACCACGGCCATGGCCATGCCACAGCTGAGCCCCCCAGTGCTCTCCTGGGAACTGGGCATCCCTGGTCCTCTTGCAGCAAGTCAGCCCTTGGAGTCCAGCTTTCTCACCCATTTTGCTCATGAGGAGGTGATGCAGGTGGTAAGCGGCCTCTGCAGATGTCTTCCCAACTTGTTCACTGGGGTCGCCTATGTGGAGGGCCAGATGAGCCACCAGCTGTCCCAGCAATGAAAAGTCAGTGGTGGTCTAAGGAAAGGAAGGGAAAAGGAGGGGAAAGAGGAGAAGGGGAGAGGGCTCATGAAACCCAAGATCAGGGAATAAGAACCACAGAATCATAGAATGATCAAATATTTGAATTTAAGGATCTTTGAATCTTAGAGACACAGAATGTTTGAATCCTAAAATCTTAAATTGATAGAATCTCAGAATCATCATAATGGAATCCTAAAATTATAATCATACAATCTTTGAATAATAGAATATTTTTATCTTTGATTCTTCAAATCATATAATCATACCACCACAGAACCTTAGAATCATAATCTTTGAACCCTCAAATCTTTGAATCACAAAATCTGTGAATCACAAAATCTGTGAATCACAGACCCTTAGAATTACAGAATCTTTGAATCACAGAAGCTGAGTATCTCAGAATCCCAGCATGACAGAACCGCTGTTGCTGGAAGGGACCCTGGAGGTCTTCTCCTCCAACCCTCTGCTCAAGCAGGGCTCCTTCCATCCTCCTGGTCACATCCCAAAGGGCTTTTCCCAAAAGGCACCTGGACTTCCTTGGCGTTCTTCACTTTCTTTGAAAGCATTTCCCTTCTCAGCCCAAACGGAGACTTACATCAAAATTGACATTTTCTGCCACAAACTTCAAGAGGTGCTTGGTGGTCTTGAGCGCCCTCTCTCTTTCGTGACTCTTTGGTGAGTTGATCCAGGGATTGGTGTGCTGCCAGGGGAAACGAGGAGGAGGAGGAAACAGGAGGAGGAAGAGAGGAGGATTGGGTCATTCCCAGGTGGAAGAGCCACAGACTCCACAGGGGGACAGGAGGGCCAAATCCTGCCTAAACATCTGGCTGACCAGCCCACCCTCCCCAAGGAAGGAAGGATCCCTCTTTACCATCAAGATCTCCTGAAGGGCATCCAAATTGAGATCCTCCGAGAGCAACCCGGTCAGCATGTTATTGCAGGCGGTGGTTGTCTGCTGATAGAAATCCTGAAAGGAGGAGAAAATGTCAGGACGGAGGAAGGGCGCCTGGAAGAGGCAGGGGTGGGCAACTAATGGCCCTTTCTTGGCTGAGGCCCTGCAGCTCCCAACCTTCCTGAGTCATCCATGGAATTCTGGGAGTGAAATTCCAGAAGTCGGCAGGAAACGGAGAGGCAGACCTTGCAGGGCCAGTTTTATCTTCCAGAGTGGGAAGAAATGCTTTCTCTACTGAACAAGAGGAACAAAGGGACTTCCTTCCTCTTTGCCTTCAGAAAAGAAGGACTAAGAAGTTGAATGTCTTCCTTAACAGTTCTGGGAGATTCAAATACAGGCAGTCCTCATCTTACGACCACCATTGAGCCCAACATTTCCGTTACTAAGGGAGACATTAGTGGAGTGAATTTGGGCACCGTTTCATAATGTTTCTTGCGACAGTGGTTAAATCAATCCTTCCGATTCTTAAGGAATCGGTCTTGAGAAGGTCCTTCAACCAGAAGATAAAAGAAAAGTAGAGGAAGAGAGAAAAGATGGGAAGGAAACCCCCATGGAGATGTTTAGGACTTCAAAAGAGGGAGTCCTCTGATCCAGAAAGGTAGAAGGAGACTTTCAAGATCAAAGAGGAAGGGAGAGGCCAAGTTGACCTTTGGCTCCATGGATGGATCCAGGGCTTTTGAGGAGATGGGGAATCATGTTCACCGCATCTTTGTTTCCAGGTGGATCTCCTATTGCTTTGCTTCCCCTGGACTGCTCACCTGAGAATGAGATGATGGGGGTTGGCTATCAGTTCTCATGGTGGACATCTTGATAGCCGGCAATGAAAACACCTTCCGGATGCTATGGTTGACCACTTTAGACCTCACCTCGGAGGTCAAGAAGGGCTTCATACGGCTGATGAAAGAGAAGAAAAGAGGAGAGGAGTAAGAAGATCCTAGACTCAGAGGGCTAAAAGGGACCTTGGAGGTCTTCTACTCCAACCCTTGCTTGATGGTTCCTAAACCATCCCAGTCATGTGGTTGTCCTCTCTTTTCTTGAAAACCTCGAGTGATGGAGAACCCCAACTTCTGAAGAAAAACCCTTCCGCTGATTGATTATTCTCAGTGTAAGGAAATGTCTCTTGGATCTCTCCCTCCCTCTCTCCCTTCCTCCCTCCCTCTCTCCACCCACCCACCCACCCACCACAGCCCTGATGTGTCCCTCAATGAAATGGATGTTGACCTCCCCCCCTCTAGAGGACAGGGACTTGGTACAGAAATGCCATCAAGGGGTGCAACTCCAAGTTCCTCCCCAGCATGTGAGAAGATGAGGCTGGGACAGGTACGCACCTCATGCAGGTAATGGTGACGATGGCTTGATGCAGATTGACAACAGACAACGGTTTCTCAGGCTCATCTTCAATGACTTCCTGAAAGGAGAAGGAAAGACATCTAAAGAAGCTTTCTTCTAGAAAGCTTCAATGTCTTTTTTTTTCTTTTTCTCCTCCTTTTCCTCTGTCTTTTTTCTTGCCCTAATTTCCTATTTCTATTTTTCTTTGTATTTTATATATTAAATATCTGACTGGCTGTCTCTCTCGGACTCTACCCATCCATCCATAACTATGTATCTCTTCTATCTATCTATCTATCTATCTATCTATCTATCTATCTATCTATCTATCTATCTATCTATCTATCTATCTATCTATCTATCTATCTATCTATCTATCTAAGTTTCTATATATATTTATCTATCTTTCTACCTATTATCTACCTATTATCTATCTCCACCTACCTACCTTCCCATCTTTCTGTCTGTCTGTCATCAATTATCTATCCATCCATCCATCCATCCATCCATCCATCCATCCATCCATCCATCCATCCATCTTATTAATTTCCCATCTGGGGAAGCCAGATTTACTTAACAACTTTGCAACTAATTTAATGGCAGTGATTCAGTTGACTGTGGTGGCAATATAGGTTGTACAATGGGTCAGAATTCACTTAACAGCCGTCCCACCTAGCAACAGAATCATTTGGAATTCCATTCAATTCAAATCCACTTTCCAAAATAAATGTGCCCAGGAGCACACACACACACACACACCACTTACGATGATCTTGATGACCAATTCCTGTTTCAGGGGTAGATGGAGGTCTTGTCTCCTGCTGAGGGCAGCTGCTTTGGTGATCATGATGATGGACCTCATGAAGGCCTTTTTCAGGCCATCGTCCTGGGAAGCCCAAGGGGGAATAGAGGGAGGTGAGAAGACGCCAGTATGAATAGGATGTATTCATTCATTTCAACCTTTATGTAGCCAGCCGTCTTTTTATTTATTTTATCGAATTTATAATTTTCTTGAACTCCAGGGGGCTCCCAATCCAAATCTCCCCTGGACATTCTGGGTTCTAATCCTGCCTTAACCATGAGAGCCAGCTGAGAGACTTTGGGCCAATCACCAGAAAATGGTGAGTTCTAGTCATGCCTTAGACCCGAGAGCCAATTGTCTGGTCCAATCACCAGGAGACTGTGAGTTTTTTGAAATCCAGATAAGCAGGGATTAACCCCAGACAAACAAAGCAGCAGTGAACAACAGATCAAGGAACTAGCAAGAGGAAAACATCCATCCTGCCAGCACTGACACGAGGGTGGAAACCAGCCTACCTTGTTTATGGTGGAGTATTGGCTGAGAATTTCGGAGACGATGGGCTGTATAAAAAGACCCAGGTCTTCAGGGGAGGCTCCCTGGGCTGCTTGTCCATAGCAGAGTATTAAGGCTGTTCGATGTCGCCTCTCAGTCAGATGTTGTGAGTCCTGCCAGGACAAAGATGAGGGGGTCAAATTCTTTTCCAAGAATTTGGAAGTCATGGATGGAAACTGATGGAGATTCTTAGTCATCCAGGCCATGGTTGTCCCAAAGGGGTTTTATCAAAGGCAACTGGACTGTGTTTTTTTTCTTGAAGAGGTCTCATTTCTCATCCAAGAAGCTTCATCACTTCTGGCTGAAGCCTTTCCAGTTCTGACTTGAGTCAAAACAGAAGAACCTTCCTGCATGAGAAGCAAAATGTCTTCAAGGACAAACCAAGTCCAAGCCCTTTGAAAAAGCACCTTTGGGTCTACTTGAGATGTTGGTTGCGCAACTCATGATCCTCTGTAGCCTTATCAAATAGTCCTTCAGGAGTTGGACAATTTCCAGCCCCACCTACGATCTCAGCACTGGTCTCCGGTCTTTGAGATCTATGACCAGTCTGAAGAGAGAAGATGGCCTTGAGCATCCGTTCTTCTAAACACCTAGGACTTCCCTTCCAAGAATCCCACAGCCTTCTTCTGGACTGAATTTTGGACCTTGGAGCCCCATCCCTGGTCTTACCTCATGGGAACCTTCAAAGAGAGATGGCCTCTTCGGCTGTGCAATGTTTCCGACCTCATTGAGGGCGAGGAGTATCTCAGGGAGGTGGTGAAATGCAGCAAGACGTATCGTCTCCGAGATTCCCTAGGCAAAGCGATGCTTGTGAATTAGGACATTTGCACATTTTCCCCTTCCTCTTTCTCCTCCTCCTCCTCCTCTTTGCAAACCCCAGGCTCTTCTAGCACTGATGAAATTACCTAACTGGGTAATAAAATGTCTGCAACAAAACATCCAAACACAGAGAGCACCAAGGACCTCACAGTCCTCTATTTCCCTCTTCTTCTTCTTCTTCTTCTTCTTCTTCTTCTTCTTCTTCTTCTTCTTCTTCTTCTTCTTCTTCTTCTTCTTCTTCTTCTTCTGCTTCTGCTTCTGCTTCTGCTTCTGCTTCTGCTTCTGCTTCTGCTTCTGCTTCTTCTTCTTCTTCTTCTTCTTCTTCTTCTTCTTCTTCTTCTTCTTCTTCTTCTTCTTCTTCTTCTTCTTCTTCTTCTTCTTCTCCTCCTCCTCCTCCTCCTCCTCCTCCTCCTCCTCCTCCAAAGAGCCTGCAGTTCTCTCCCTCATCCCCTCATCCCTCTCGCTCTTCCTCCTCCCCTCTTCCCTCCTCCTCCCTTCACCTCCCCTCTGCAAAACCTGTTCCCTTCTAGAACTGATGATGCGACCTAGTTTGGTTGCGAAAGGTCTGCAAGGAAGAAGCCAAGTTCAGAGAGCACCAAGGACCCCACAAAGATGGGGGTCTCAGCCCTTGCAGGCAGCCCACTCCCACTCACCTCTCTGTCTGTCTCGTCTGCAGTTGAAAATCCCAGAAGCTTTTTGAGATGGTCCTTCACGAGATCCTTCTGCTTGGTGTTCCTCAATTTTAGCCCGTAATACTTGTACAGGTTGATCTGAAGGTTGGAAAAACAGTCTGTGAGTCCGAGGGAGCCCCACCCATCATCCAGGAAAAGGAAACATAGCACAAAGGAGGATCAGAAAAGGACCACGTGTGGTCAAGCGCAGGGCCATTTCCAACTACCCATGGCTTACTTGCCATGACCAACTCAGAAGGGAACAACAGTTATACTAATAGCAGTCTTCCAATATCTCAGGGGTTGCCACAAAGGAGGAGGAGTCAACCTATTCTCCAAAGGACCAGAAGGCAAGATGAGAAGCAACAGATAGAAAGTTATCAAGGAGAGAACTAAGTAGAAACTTCTTAGCAGAAGATCTTAGTAGATGATCTCCAAGGTCCCTTCCAACTCTCTTATTATGTTATTCTGTTACTAATCAAGGAGAGAACCAACCTAGAACTAAGGAGGAACTTCCTAACAATGAAGACAATTAACCACTGGAACAGTTTTCCTCCAGAAGTTGTGGGTGCTTCATCAGTAGAGATTTTTAAGAAGAGAATGGACAACTCTTTGCCTTAAATTGTATAGTGTTTCCTCCTAGAGCAGGGGGTTGGACTAGAAGACCTCCAAGGTCCCTTCCAACTCTCTTATTATGTTATTCTGTGACTAATCACGGAGTGAACCAACCTAGAGCTAAGTAGAAGCTTCTTAGTAGAAGGTATTAGTAGAAGATCTCCAAGGCCCCCTTCCAAGTCTGTAATTCTATTATTTGTCGGTCTAATCTCAAAGAAATAATGGAACAGAAGCATCAAGAAAAGGATACCAAACGAGGAAGAAAATGAAATCGCCGCCCTGGGTCCTTTTTGGAGAAGGTGCGGGGTATAAATTTGAATAAAATAAATAAGAAATATGAACAACAAACATTAGAATGATTTTTAACATTATTAGGAAGAATGGAATTGTCGAATGACCCTGTGGCAAGTCAACCGTGACTCGAGGACAGTGGGGAATTGGCCATGGCAAGTTGTCCTCTTCTGACCTTGCGTCTAAGATAACTGTGGCTCTAAAGGGGTAAAAGCTCAGCATATTTACCTTGTCTTTAGACAAGAATTGGGACGGGCTTTGTTGCATTTCAGTCTTCTGGCTGATGGGCTGCAATCCGGTTGTTTTTCCCTTTGGCGCTTTGGGGTCTGCAGGAATCTGCTTTGGCAACAACAACAAAGAGAGCAACGAAAGGAAAGTTGTGAGGAAGCGAAGGAGCAGTGGAAGGAAGAGGCTTTTGTGTGTTTCCAAGGGGAGGGTTGGATCCCCTCCTGCCTCAGGAGGCATCAGATCACGGATTCAACTTTTCTAGCTGGGACAGAGACGGTGCACTTGAGAAGGACAATCAGGATGGCCTCAGCTGGAGCTGAGAGAGGTTTTGAGAAGAACGGAAGGAGAAGCTCAGCCACAAATTGTGAGATGAGTGGGATAAGGTTCGTGTAGATAAACATTCCTCTGAAAGAATGTTTGCCAATCCTGGCTGACTCTGAATGAACGGAATTCATAGTCGTGTAAATAAAAGAGGTTTTGCTGGGACCAAGACTCTGTTCCTTGCTTCCTAAGGAAGCCTGGGTCAGAAGACCTTTGCTTTGGAGGTGGGATCCCAGATACTGAAAGATGTCGACCATCTTTGGGTTTTCTCCATGGATTGGAAGTGCTCCAGGGCTGATGACAGACTCTAAGGGCCCCATTGTCCTGATGTTGAGGCGGAGTCCGAAATAGTTGAGGCGATCCTTCCATGGTCCTTCCATGATCCTCCCACCAAGGGCCCCATCACTCAGCTGCTTCTCCAGAACCACCTTTGTCTACTCTGGGGATCCATGATCTCCACCGGGGCAGCCCTGCCTTCTGCCACCTCTCCACGAAGGACCTCCGGGCCTCCCACGACACTAACCCAGCTGCTCACCTGGAGAGGACGAAGATTGTCCAGGATGGTCTCCAGTACTTCTCGCTCCTCCATCGAGTCCAAGATTTCTTTGACAGTTTTGACTCTGAGCGACTTCTTGGTTTCCCACAAATATCTAAAGTGTTCGTCGGAGAGTTCTGGGAAAGAAAGACGGGATGAGATGGGGAGGGTCAATTTGGCGGGAGGAGCCATCTCAAAGCAAAGAGGGGAAAGGGCTGTGTAAGGGAGAGCCAGGCTGAGCCTGAGGGAGGGGTCAAATCAGTGGTGGGTTTTTGCAGACTCGCACCTACTCGCAAGAGCCGGTTCGTGAAATTTAGAGAACCGGTGAGAGGGGGTTCCACCGGCGTACCTGGATGTAAATCTGGCCCGCCGCTGCCAGTGACCCAATGGGAAGGAAAGGAAAGGAAAGGAAAAGAAAGGAAGAAAGGAAGAAAGAAAGAAGGAAGGAAGGAAGGAAGGAAGGAAGGAAAGAAAGAAAGAAAGAAAGAAAGAAAGAAAGAAAGAAAGAAAGAAAGAAAGAAAGAAAGAAAGAAAGAAAGAAAGAAAGAAAGAAAGAATTTATCATCACAATTGAGTCCAAAATTTTGGTTGCTAAGCAAGAGCTCATTGTTAAATGAGTTTCACCACATTTTAAAAGGTGGCCACTCCCACCCTGTCACATGACTGCCAAGCCATGCCCACAAAATAGACCACACCTACAGAGTAGGTTCTAAAAAATTTGAAACCCACCACTGGGTCAAATGTGTCACAATTCTGGAGTCCCTTATCTCCAGGTCCTTAGACAACTGTCTGGAGGAGGAACAGGGAAATCCAAATACAAAACAGCATATATAGAATTAGCCATGAAATATGAAGATTGATTTGGGATTATAATTTTTTCTTAAATGATAAGATTAAAACATTGTGAAATTTCAAAGCTGTAAATCAAATCCCAAGAGCTTAGGGGGTTTCCACCAGAACTTTCCTGTCTATGAAGGACGGTGGCAGGATTTGGGTTTCACTCATCTAGTGTGTGTGTGTGTGTGACATGAGAGCAGTCTACCAGTATTTGTGGATCTGTCGGAAAGAGGACCAGGTCCACATATTTTCCAAAGCACCTGAAGGCAGAACAAGGAGCAATGGATGGAAACTCATCAAAGGAGAGGAGCAAGCTGGAATTAAGGAGTAATTAAGGAGGACAGTGAGAAGAATTAACCAGTGGAACAACTTGCCACCAGAGGTTGTGGGTGCTCCATCACTGGAGGCTTTTGAGAAGAGTCTGGACAGTCACTTGTCTGATATGGTATAGGACCCCTGCTTGAGCAGGAGGTTGGACTAGAAGACCTTCAAGGTCCCTTCTGGCTCTGTTCTGATTGATTGATTGATGGATGGATGGATGGATGGATAGAGTTGGGGATGGGCTGATGTGGTAGGAGAAGTTTGATTCCAGAGGTAGCCCAGCCCTGTAGCATAGATACCTGGATATAAAGATAGGATGGCATCTGGGGAGCGTTTCCTTCCCTGGTCAAGGCTGGCCCTCTGAGCCTTTTCGGGCACCTTTGGAAGTGGAAGGGGCTCCTTCTGGCCCTGCTTGGCCTCCATCTCAGCAGCCCTCAGAGGGATCCTGGCAGTTCCTCTCAGGGCCAACTCAGGCAGTCCCTGTGTAGGAATGTGAGATTTCCTCCTGACCTCTAGTGGTGCTGCAGAAGACCTCACCAGTAGAGGCAGGACTTGGATGGCTCTCTGAGCGGCTGAGGAAGTTGACGGTTGGGAGGCCGAGAGCTGGGCTTCCTGGTTGTTCCACTGCTGGGGGTCATTGTTATTGAGCTGTGGCTGGGCCTCCTTGCTGTCCCTCTTTATGAAGGGCATCTTCTTCAGAATGTGAGACATCCTGGGATGCGGAATGACAGCTACACCAGGAAGCTGATCCTGTCAAGAAAGGAGAAGGTTTGTAACTCCATGTTGAAAAGAGTGGTCCTTGGTGGTCCTTATCTGTCTGTCTATCACCTATCATCTCTCTCTCTCTCTCTCTCTCTCTCTCTCTCTCTCTCTCTCTCTCTCTCTCTCCCTATCTATCTTTCTATCTTTCTATCTATCATCTATCACCTATCATCTATCTTTATCTACCTATCATCACCTATCATCCAACATCCATCCATCAATCATCCATCCCACTATCATCTATCATCTATCAGCCATGTATCTATGTATATATTTATCTATCTTCCTACCTATTACCTATCTTCCCGTCTTTCTGTCTGTCTCTCATCTATTATCTCTCCCTCTCTCTCTCTCTCTCTGTCTCTCTCTCCTATCTATCTGTTTATCTCATGTTCTTCCCGTGTCAACTGAGAAAGCTCAGCCTACCCAAAGAGCTGCTGATTCTACGGAGGAATCATTGTCCTTTGTAGTTCTACAACTGTCTGGTCTTGCACTGCAACCAAACTAAAACTCCTCTAAATAGAGAAGAGGGAGAGGAAGTAACAGGCAGCAGAGAGAAAGCAGAGCTGCTTAACTCAAGGCTCCTTCGCTCTCCACTCTCCTCTCCCCCCTTCTGCCTTTCTCTGCCCTCAGGGGCCATGACATCACAGCCTCCTTTATGTCCTCAGGGGGGCAGCTGAGGCCAGGACCCCAGGGGCCTCCCACTCCCCAAGATAAGGTGGTGGTGTATGGAGGGTCCCCTTGATCAATCCCTCCATAGCATCCGCCATATCACGGGGATCAAAGCTGGGGGTCTCCTCCAGAAGGACCCAAAGGGAGGGAGGGAGGCTCGCCCCTGCTGGATCTCCAAAGACCCCAACCACGATTATGGCTGATCCACTTTATTCTTTGTTTGGCTAAGTCTGCCACTGAGCCTGGTTGTTTTTATTTGTTTGATTATGATCGATATATGACACGTGATGTGCAATACGTGATACACAATACATGATATGATATGGCCCATGATACACTATGCAAGATAAGGATACAGGATACATGATATGTTATACATAATATATGATACAATATGATAGAGGATACGATACCTGATACCCGATACATGATAAATGATACATGATACATGGTACGTGGTACACAATATTATATGATACTCGATACAGGATACACAATACGATATGATACAGGATACAGAATACAAGATACAAGATACAAGATATAAGATATAAGATATAAGATACATGTTACACGATACAAGGTACTTGATACAATACGATACGATACAGGATGCAGTATGCAGGATACAGGATACAGGATACAGGATACAGGATACAGGATACAGGATACAGGATAGGATACAGGATACAGGATACAGGATAGGATACAGGATACATGATACATTATATGATATACAAGATACATGGTACATGATACACGATGCGATAAGATACAGGATACAGGATACCGGATACAAGATACAAGACACAAGACACAAAATACAAGATACAAGATACAAGATACACGGTACACGATACGATATGATACAGGATGCAGGATACAGGATACAGGATGCAGGATGCAGGATACAGGATACATTATATGATATACAAGATACATGGTACATGATACACGATACGATAAGATACAGGATACAGGATACAGGATACAGGGTAGAGAATACGATACACACACTACATGGTGCACGGTGCATGATACACAATACACGATACACGATATATGATACATGATACATGGTACGCGGTACACAATATGATATGATACAGGATACAGGATACAGGATACAAGATACAAGATATAAGATACACGATAAACGTTACACGATACACGGTACACGATACGGTATGATACAGGATACAGGATACGATACATGATACATGATACATGATATGATATAAAAGATACCCAGTATACGATATACAATACGATAAGATACAGGATACAGGATACCAGATACACAATACGATATGATACAGGATACAGGATACGTGATACACCATATATAATATATGTTATTACGTGACATTTTGTGATATTGCGTTATTATATTATTATATTATATTATATTATATTATATTATATTATATTATATTATATTATATTATATTATATTATATTATATTATATTATATTATATTATATTATATTATATTATATTATATTATATTATATTATATTATATTATATTATATTATATTATATTATATTATATTATATTATATTATATTATATTATATTATATTATATTATATTATATTATATTATATTATATTATATTATATTATATTATATTATATTATATTATATTATATTATATTATATTATATTATATTATATTATATTATATTATATTATATTATATTATATTATATTATATTATATTATTATATTATATTATATTATATTATATTAATTATATTATATTATATTATATTATATATTATTATATTATATTATATTATATTATATTATATTATATTATATTATATTATATATTATTATATTATATTATATTATATTATATTATATTATATTATATTATTATATTATATTATATTATATTATATTATATTATATTATATTATATTATATTATATTATATTATATTATATTATATTATATTATATTATATTATATTATATTATATTATATTATATTATATTATATTATATTATATTATATTATATTATATTATATTATATTATATTATATTATATTATATTATATTATATTATATTATATTATATTATATTATATTATATTATATTATATTATATTATATTATATTATATTATATTATATTATATTAATTATATTATATTATATTAATAAACCGCCCCCTCTCCCCAGAGGGACTCGGGGCGGTGTACAGGAAAATTAAAAACCATCTAAAAACATACCATACATAACCAAATTAAAAATGATTTAAATTAGCCTGTACTAAAATTTTAAGAACAGTTAAAATAGCAACCCATTAAAACCAATAAAACAATTTGAAAATACAGACTGGGGCGAGAAGTATAATTTAGGCGGAAAGCACGGAGGTCTGTAGTCGTTCTAATATCTGGGGTAGGTCGTTCCAGAGGGTCGGGCCCATCACAGAGAAGGCCCTTCCTCTCGGCGTCGCCCGCTGGCATTGCCTAGTGGACGGCACCCGGAGAAGTCCCTCTCTGTGTGAATGAATCGGTCGTCAAAACCTTGAAGCGCACCCGAAAGGCCACAGGCAGCCAGTGCAGCTCGCGCAGGAGAGGTGTTACGTGGGAGAACCTAGAGGTTCCCATAATCACCCGTGCGGCCGCATTCTGGACTAGCTTCCATTCCATTCCATTCTATTCTATTCCATTCTATTCTATTCTATTCTATTCTATTCCATTTCCTATTCTATTCCATTTCCTATTCTATTCTATTCTATTCTTTTTTTTATTTATTCGCATTTATACCCCGCCCTTCTCCAAAGAGGACCCAGGGCGGCGCACAGGAAATTAAAACATACAAGTGTAAACAAAAATGTAAAATTAAAAAGATATTAAATTTCCCCCTGTGCTAAAATCAATTTAAAATCCCCAAATTTAAAACTATCTAAAAATAGTCCCCAACGGAGGTTACGCTAGGGCGGCTTGATGGAAAAGGTGTGTCTTTAGACATTGGCAGAAGAGGCGGAGGTCAGAGATGGTTCGTAGTTTCGGGGGTAGGTCGTTCCAAAGGGTGGGGCCCGCCACAGAGAAGGCCCTTCCCCTAGGAGTCGCCAACCGGCATTGCCTGGCCGACAGCACCCTGAGAAGGCCCTCTCTGTGGGAGTGGATCGGCCGAAGGGATGTATGGGGCAGGAGGCGGTCTCGCATATAACTAGGTCCTGAGCCATGGAGCGCTTTAAAGATGGTCGTCAACACCTTGAAGCGAACCCGAAAGACCACAGGAAGCCAGTGCAGCTCGCGCAGGATAGGTGTTATATGGGAGCATCTAGGAGCTTCCGTAATCACCTGCGCGGCTGCATTCTGGACTAGCTGTAGCTTTCGAGTGCACCTCAAGGGAAGCCCCATGTAGAGAGCATTACAGTAGTCAAGTCAGGATGTCACGAGTGCTTGAGTGACTGTACGAAGGGCAGCCCGGTCCAGTAAGGGGCACAATTGGCGCATCAGGCATACCTGATAGAACGCCCCCCTGGCCACGCCCACCACATGGTCCTCCATGGACAGCCGGGAATCCAGGAGGACACCCAAATTGCGCGCCCTCTCCACTTACAGAGAGGTTCTCAACTTATGACTCTAATGGACGGTTGCAAGTTCTGAAGGCCCTAGAAAAGCTTGTTTTTTGGAACGTTTTTTGCAGTGGTCAATAAGCGAACATGGTCGGTAAGCAAAGCAACGGTTTACAACGGGCCTGCTTTGCAGGAAAATGAACACAAAAGCTGGTTTTGGGAATGTGCATCAAAAATATAGGGCCAGTGGACCACAGAAGGGGGCAAATGGTCGTAAACTGAAATATGTGGTAAATACTTTTGAGGGGTCGATGGTAACTTTGAACGGTCCCTAAGCGAGGACAAGCTGTAGGAAGAGAGTTTGAGTTATGAGACAGAACAGCTGGGTGAAGACAGTCACTGTGGGATGAATATTTCGTTCTTTGTTCTTTCCTCTGAAATCCAGAACCTCCCAGATGGGTTGAGAACGTCCAGTGGAATCTCTTACTGCAACGGTTCTCAACCTCGGTCCATCACTCGAGGTTTTGAAGAGGAGACTGGGCAGCCACTGAAATAGCAGAGCAACAGAGTTGGAAGGGACCTTGGAGGTCTTCTAGTCCAACCCCCTGTGTGGGCAGGAAGCCCTATACCATTTCAGGACAAATGGCTATCCAACATCTTCTTGAAGACTTCCAGGGTTGGAGCATTCACAACTTCTGGAGGCAACTTCTGTTCCACTGGTTAATTTTCCTAACTGTCAGGAAATTTCTCCTTAGTTCTAAGTTGCTTCTCTCCTTGATTAGTTTCCACCCATTGCTTCTTGTCCTGCCCCCAGGTGCCTTGGAAATAGTTTGACTCCCTCTTCTTTGTGGCACACTCTGAGATATCGGAAGACTGCTATCATGTCTCCCCTGGTCCTTCTCTTTATCAAACTAGACATACCCAGCTCCTGCAACCGTTCTTCATATGTTTTATCCTCCAGTTCCCTAATTAACTTTGTTGCTCTTCTCTGAACTCTTTCTAGAGTCTCCACATCTTTTTCTACATTGTGGTGACCAAAACTGAATGCCATATTCCAAGTGTGGCCTTACCAAGGCATTATACATCGGTATTAACCCTTCATGTGATCTTGATTCTCTCCCTCTTTTATGCAGCCAAGAACTGTAGACCTACCCAGTTCCTGCAACCGTTCTTCATATGTTTTAGCCATTGAAATAACAGAGCAACAGAGTTGGAAGGGACCTTGGAGGTCTTCTAATCCAACCCCCTGCTCAGGCAGGAAACATGATACTATCCCACACAAATGGCTGTTCTGTCTATTTTGGAAAACCTCCAGTGATGGAGCTCTCAGGACATCTGGAGGCAAGTTGTTCCACTGGTTAATTGACTCCCGAGGACGTAGACAGGATTTTGGGTAGGCTTAGCGCTGCCACGTGTTTATTGGACCCGTGTCCCTCCTGGTTGGTGCTGGCCACCCGGGAGGTTACACGAGGCTGGCTCCAGGGTATTATCAATGCTTCTTTGGGAGAGGGTTTCTTCCCCACGGTGGTGAGGTCCCTCCTCAAGAAGCCTTCCCTGGACATGGCGCTTTTGGCAAACTATCGTCCAGTCTCCAACCTTCGCTTTTTGGTGAAGGTTGTTGAGAGTGTGGTGGCGCGACAGCTTCCCAAGTAACTGGATGAAGCTGTCTATCTTGATCCATACCAGTCAGGTTTCAGGCCTGGGAACAGCATGGAAACGGCATTGGTAGCATTGGTTGATGATCTCTGGAGGTAGACAGCCTCACCCAAGGCTCCAGAGGCTTTATAGGAGCCTGTGGAGGGTGAAAACAGCCTCCCCCTCCCGCCCGGAGGCCCTCCGGAGGCTTCAGCGACCTTCAGGAGGCTTCCCTGAAGCCTCCAGAGCACTCAAAATGATGCTCCAAGCAAATTGGACGTCACTTCCAGTTTCGGCAGCACATCATTTTGAGTGTTCTGGGGGCTTTAGGGAAGTTCATGAAGCCTCCAGAGGGGTTTTTTCTGGAAATATCCTCCGGTAAGAATTTCTCAATCTGGGATCCAGGCAAGTCCGTTTCTTTAGCATGGAGTAAATGCAATATTAGACTACTGGAAAATGTGCTAGGACAACATCTACTATCTCTAGACCTGCTTCTAAGCTCATCTAGTAGTGATTTGGATGAGGGAATAAATGGGGAACTCATCAAATTTGCAGACGAAACCAAGCTGGCAGGAATAGCCAACACTCCAGAAGATAGGCTGAAGATACAGAAGGATCTAGACAAACTTGAACATTGGGCACTGATATTCCTGATCTAGATGGTGAATTTTACTAGGTGGCTCCACCGCCCTTGAACCAAGCAATTTTCAATGTCTTTTTTGTCTGAAGAGGAAAACATGCTTTGAAGATAATTTATATCAGCAAAGAGGATGTGATAAAATTCCACGAAGCCTCATCTGAAGCATTTCATCTGTCCATTTCTAGGTCAAAGGCAGAGATTCACTGGTTTGGATTCAGTTCACTGTTGGTGATTGAATTAGGAGGCTGTAGGGTGGGGGTTGGAGGGAGTTTCCTAGATTCCCATAGGGAAATAGATTTAGCGATGGGAAAGCATTGGGCCAGTGACTCACTTCTGTTGTTTAATTTCAGCCCCTATCTTAAACAGCGTATTCTTATCGGGGTGGCTATGGAAGAAGATTTTAATTCAAGGATCCGTAGGGCATAGGAAATAAATTGAGGGGCGAATGACTAAAATATGTATAAGACTCAGACTTCGCTTTTAGGTTTTTGCGATCAGTTGTAGGGGAATTGGTCTGCCAAAGATGGAAATATAGGAAAATGAAAGCATAAACAGGAGGGAAACTGTGTTTGAAAAGTTTCATGAATCTCTCTGTCTCTCTGTCACTCTCTGTTTCTATCTCTATCTTTGTCTGTCTGTCTGTATGTCTCTGTGTGTGTCTGTCTGTCTCTTTCTCTCTCTGTCTCTGTCTCTCTATGTGTATGTGTCTCTCTCCCTCACCCTCCCTCTTTCTTTCTCTTTCTGTCTCTCTCTCTGTCTCTCTCTGTCTATCTCTGTCTCTCTCTGTCTATCTCTCTCTCTCTCTCTCTCTCTGTCTTTCCCCCTTCTTTTTTTTTTTTTAAATTACATTTATATCCCGCCCTTCTCCGCAGAGGACCCAGGGCGGCGCACAGGAGATTTAAAAAACATACAAAAATAGAACATAGATAAATAATTTAAAATATATATTAGATCCCAAACCTGTGCTAAAACCAATTATTAATTAAAACCCAATTTAAAACTTTTCTAAAAGTCCCCATGGGAGGTTAGGCTAGGCCGACTTGATGAAAAAAGTATGTCTTTAGACATTGGCGGAAGAGGCGGAGGTCAGTGATGGTCCGGAGTTCAGGGGTAGGTCGTTCCAAAGGGCAGGGCCCGCCACTTTGTGTCTATCTGTCTCGATCTGTGTCTCTATCTCTCTGCCTCTTTCGGTGTGTGTGTCTATCTCTGTGTATCTCTCTGTCTCTCTCTTTCTCTCCTCTTCTCTCCTTCACTCCCTTACAATACAATACAATACAATAGCAGAGTTGGAAGGGACCTTGTAGGTCTTCTAGTCCAACCCCCTGTGTGGGCAGGAACCTTATACCATTTCAGACAAATAGCTATCTAACATCTTTTTAAAGACTTCCAGGGTTGGGGCATTCACAACTTCTGGAGGTAAGCTGTTCCAGAGGTTAATTGTTCTTACTGTCAGGAAATTTCTCCTTAGTTCTAAGTTGCTTCTCTCCTTGATTAGTTTCCACCTGTTGCTTCTTGTCCTGCCCCCAGGTGCCTTGGAGAATAGTTTGATTCCCTCTTCTTTGTGGCACCCTCTGAGATATCGGAACACTGCTATCATGTCTCCCCTAGTCCTTCTCTTCATCAAGCTAGACATACCCAGCTCCTGCAGCCGTTCTTCATATGTCTTAGTCTCCAGTCCCCTAATCATCTTGGTTGCCCTTCTCTGCACTCTTTCCAGAGTCTCCACGTCTTTTCTACATCGTGGCGACCAAAACTGTATGCAGTATTCCAAGTGTGGCCTTACCAAGGCACCATACAGTGGCATTAACACTTCACGTGATGTAGATTCTATCCCTCTGTTTATGCAGCCTAGAACTGTGTTGGCTTTTTTGGCAGCTGCTGCACACTGCTGGCTCCTATTTAAATGGTTGTCCACTAGGATTCCAAGATCCCTCTCACAGTTGCTACTATTGAGCAAGGTACCACCTATACTGTACTTGTGCATTTGGTTTTTCAAGTACAGTATAGTTCCTCTTCCTTTTCCTCTTTCACCGCCCTGAGTCCCTTCAGGGAGATAGGTGCGGTATAAAAGTCAAAATAAATAAATAAATAAATTTCTTCCTCTTCCTCTCTCACTCTCTCTGGTATCTACACTACTCTTACAAAAAAGCTTCCTCTCTCAGCCTTAGAAAGAAGACTACAAGGATAAAACCTTTCCATTTAAAAACCAGTTTGGGATAGTGATTTAAAGCACAAGTCTAGAAACCAGTGGGCTGTGGGTTCTAGTCCTGGCTTAGAGGGGAAGTCATCTGGGCGACTTTTGGGCCAGTACCTCCTTCTCAACCAGGAAAAATAAGGGAAGAACAAATGGCTTATAGGAAGCATTGGGCAGAAAACTGCATGGTTGGTCCAGCTAGTCAACAAGTATGAGTAACAACCCACAAACATGCACATATCAGCAAGGGGAAGAGCTAGAGAGAAAGAGGGAGGGAGGGGGATGGGAGATAGGTAGGAAGGATGAATAAGGAGCAAGAAGAAAGAAGAGGCAGGAGGGAGGGAGGGAGATAGCAAAGGAGGAAGGAAGGAAGGAAGGAAGGAAGGAAAAAGAAAAAGAAAGAAAGAAAGAAAGAAAGAAAGAGGGAGGGAGGGAGGGAGGGAGGGAGGGAGGGAGGGAGGGAGGGAGGGAAAGAAGATAGGTAGGTGGGTTGGAGGAAGAGGAAAGGACAGAGGGAATGGAAAAGTAAGAAACGAAGGAAAGAAGGAAGGAAAAAAGGAAGGAAGAAGTGGGAGGGAAGAAGGAGAGGGAGGAAGGAGAAAGAAGAGGGAGGAAGGAGGGAGAGAAGGAGGAAGGAAAGAAATAAGGTAGGAGGGTTGGAGGAAGAAGGAAAGACATAGAGAATGGAAAAGGAAGGAAGGAAGGAAGGAAGGAAGGAAGGAAGGAAGGAAGGAAGGAAGGATGGAAGAAGAGGGAGGAGGGAGAAAGAAAATGGAGGAGGGAGAAAGGGAGAAAAAGAGGCATAGATTGAGGAAGGGAGGAGGAAGGGAGGAAGGAAGAAGAGGGAGGAGAAAGAAGAGGCAGGAGGGCGGCAGAGAAGGAGGAAGGAAAGAAATAAAAGAGGAGGGTTGGGGGAAGGACAGAGAATGGAAAAGTAAGGAAGTGAGGAAAGAAGGAGGGAAGGAATGAGAGGGAGGAAGAAGAAAGAAAAGGGAGAAAGGGAGAAAAAGAGGGAAAGATGGAGGGAGGGGGAAGAAGGAAGAAAGGAAGAAGAGGGAGGAAGGAGAAAGAAGAGAGAAGAGGTAGGGAGAGAAGGAGGAAGGAAGGAAATAAGGAAGGAAGGTTGGAGGAAGAGGGAAGGGCAGAGAGAAGGGAAAAGGGAGGAAGAAAGAGAAAGAAAGAAAGACAGACCAATACATCAAGAAAGCACCCTCCAATTTTCATCAATATGAAAATTCACATGTTACGTCAATGAATCTCCATCCCGTAGAAGCCCACCCAGGGGGCCGCATTTTCTGCTTGCCCATTTAACTCAAGAGCACATTTAACTCTGTTTTCGAAAAACCATCATCTCTCGGAGCTTTGGGGGTGGAGGCGAGATCAGTTCCTTCTGGGTGTTTTCATAGACTCGGTTCCGTTCCGCGTCGCCCTCTAACATCCTGTCATCTGGGCCCCTTCAGCTCCCCAAGTGAAGGCAACTTTCCCCTCGAGCGGAAGGCCTGGCCTTGACAAATAGCCACCGAGTCATTATTATTCCTTTTCCAAGAGGCTGAGCGACCGAAATCGGGCCTGTCGTTTCCCACGCTCCAGAGATTTACGTCGTCCTTCCCCTCCCCTGCCGCTTGGAGCTTTTCAGTGGGGGGGGGGGGGTATATATTTTGGCTTCCTTGCTTTGGATGATGTGATTAAGATCATTTCTTTATGAAGCTGGAGTCACCGCTTAACGGAGGGAGCTCCCGTAACTTGTCCCAGCTTCTGCCAACCTAGCAGTTCGAAAGGACGTAAAAAATGCAAGTAGAAAAAAAGGAACCACCTTTGGTGGGAAGGGAACAGCGTTCCATGCACCTACGGCATTTAGTCATGCGGCCAGATGACCATGGAGACGTCTCCGGACAGTGCTGGCTCTTTGGCTTTGAAATGGAGATGAGCACCGCCCCCTAGGGGTGGGAATGACTCTAGGGGGAATGGATTCTAAGGGGAATGGCTGTCCAAAGACATCTCTGTGGTCATGTGTCCAGCTTGACTAAACGCCGAAGGCACCCAGAACGCTGTTACTGCTGGGTTGGCAGAAGCTGGGACAAGTAACAGGAACTCATTCCGTTACGTGGTGCTAGGGATTCGAACCACCGAACTGCCGACCTTTCTGATCGACAGTGTCTAAGCCACTGAGCCACCTTCATAGAATCTCATAAAATCGGAGAATCTCATAGAATCAAAGTCCAGAAAGGGACTTTAGATGTCTTCTAGACCAACCCACTGTCCAATAACCTTAAAACCTCCCAGTCAAATGGTTGTCTAATGTTTTCTTGAAAATCTGCAGCGATGGAGCAGTGAAAACTCTGGGAGGCAAACGATTCTATTGATGGGTGAATATTAAAGAAAGAAAAAACAGCAAAAACAAAACCATCCATTTTAGGTTGGGGTGATGGTGGAAGGGAAGGAATATTCAATGAGCAAAAGCAGATGTTGGCATAGCATTAATCCACAACCAGCACCCACAGCAATTTTGGAACATTAACAAATATCTCTCCTTCCCTCCAAAATAAAGAAGGAAAAGAAATAATAAGTTTCTAGCAATTATGAGAGATCCATCAGAGGAGAAACATTAACACCTGCAAAATATTACATAATTAACCCAAATGCAGAGAGTGGAATGTGCAATTTTTCACAACTGTAGTTCTTTGCATCTTCATTAAAACCAGAGTAGAAAAGTTGTGCCGTGCATTTTAATCTGCTGGTAGATTATTATTATTATTATTATTGCTGCAATTCTCCCACTTTTCTAAACGTCGTGATGCAGTACCTAATCAATGGCAAATATTCCTCCCGATACGCATATTGATGAATAAGTCATCCCCTAATAGATTACACCAGGGGAATTTGCTAGCCCAATGTGAAAAACCCACGTAAGAATTATGTGTGCGGGAAAGGAAATTACATTCACTGGGTCTTTAAAAATGATAGATTTCTCTGTCTTGGTTTTCAATGCAAGAACATAATTAGAACTCATTGGGGCCCAAGGCTTATATCTTTCAGGATGTTCACAATTGAAGAGGACCTGAAGAGGTAGAGAAGAAAGATCCCATTCTTAAAAGACGGTAGAGCTTTCTCAGTCATCCAGGTCACGGTTATCCCAAAGGTGCTTTGGGACAGGCAACTGGACTTCCTTGTTTGTTTTATTTCTTTTGAAGATTATTATACAATAGCAGAGTTGGAAGGGACCTTGGAGGTCATCTAGTCCAACTCCCTGCCTAGGCAGGAAACCTTATACCATTTCAGACAAATGGCTATCCAACATCTTCTTAAAGACTTCCAGGGTTGGGGCATTCACAACTTCTGGAGGCAACTTCTGTTCCACTGATTAATTGTTCTCACTGTCAGGAAATTTCTCCTCAGTTCTAAGTTGCTTCTCTCCTTGATTAGTTTCCACCCATTGCTTCTTGTTCTGTCCTCAGGTGCTTTGGAGAATAGCTTGACTTCCTCTTCTTTGTGGCAATCCCTGAGATACTGGAAGACTGCTATCCTGTCTCCCCTGGTCCTTCTTTTCATTAAACTAGACATACCCAGTTCCTGCAACCGTTCTTCATATGTTTTAGTCTCCAGTCCCTTAATCCTCTTGGTTGCTCTTCTCTGCACTCTTTCCAGAGTCTCCACATCTTTTCTACATCGTGGGACCAAAACTGAATGCAAGATTCCAAGTGTGGCCTTACCAAGGCCTTGTTCTGTCAGGAAATTTCTCCTCAGTTCTAAGTTGCTTCTCTCCTTGATGTGAAAGATGTTTCGCTTCTCATCGAAGAAACTTCTTCAACTCTGACAGGATAGTGGTGAATGGATAGCTCCTTCCAGATAGCTGGCCATTTGCATCCTTTTAGATGTCAGGCCAGTTCTTTGCCACACTAATATTCTATTCTACTATGCTGTTTCATTAGTGGAGAATTGGGAGGGGGGAATAGTAAGGAGTAGAATGTGATGTTGTCAAAATAAAATTCCTTTCTAGAAAGCCAAGCTCATCCTTTGTCTCTGCACCTCTGCACCTGACCGGAACTGAATAGATGGAAGAGTTGGTCAACCTATTCTCCAAAGCAGCTGGAGGAGGAGGAGGAGGAGGAGGAGGAGGAAGAAGAAGAAGAAGAAGAAGAAGAAGAAGAAGAAGAAGAAGAAGAAGAAGAAGAAGAAGAAGAAGAAGAAGAAGAAGAAGAAGAAGAAGAAGAAGAAATGGATGCACAGTCATCAATGAGAGAAGCAGACTAGAGTTAAGGGGTAACTTACTAAAAATGATAACAATTAACCAGTGGAACAGCTTGCCTTCAGGCGTTGTGGCTACTCCAATATTGCAGGTTTATAAGAAGAGACTGGATGGCCACTTGTCTGGAATGGTAAAGGGTCTACTAAATATTCTGGAAAAGCTAAATATTCTGGAAATGGTTTATCTATTATTAATTTGTCAGCAAGCCATTTACCAGCCAGCCGTTGTCATAAAAGACGTGGAGACTCTGGAAAGAGTGCAGAAAAGAGCAACAAAAATGATTAGGGAACTGGACACTAAAACATATGAAGAACGGTTGCAGGAACGGGGTATGTCCAATTTGATGAAAAGAAGGACTAGGGGAGACAGGATAGCAGTCTTCCAATATTTGAGGGGCTGCCACATAGAAGAGTTGGTCAACCTATTCTTCAAAGCAGCTGGAGGAGGAGGGGAAGGAAGAGGAGGAGGAGGAGGAGGAGGAAGAAGAGGAGGAAGAAGAAATGGATGCACAATCATCAATGAGAGAAGCAGGCTAGAGTTAAGGGGTAACTTACTAAAAATGATAACAATTAACCAGTGGAACAGCTTGCCTTCAGGCGTTGTGGCTACTCCAATATTGCAGGTTTATAAGAGACTGGACGGCCACTTGTCTGGAATGGTAAAGGGTCTCCTGCTTGAGCAGGAGGTTGGTGTCAGGCCTGCAGCCATCTTTTCTTGTGGGTCTTTGGCTTGCCACACTTTCTATTATTCTATTATGCATCTTCTATGGTGGGGAAACGGGAGGGGCGATTGTACTGAGTGAGATGATAGGTAGCCATAACACAATTCTATCTAGAAAACCAAGGTCATCTTTTGTCTCTGCACCTCTGCACCTGACCAGAACTGGATGTGTGGAACTGCCAGCATGGCAGTAGGAGACTGGAACATGGGATGGACTTGTGGGTGTGGGGGCAAGATCTTGAACTTTCAACTGGATGGGGAAAACCCAGGAAGCTCAGATTCTGGTTTTCCCAGATGTGCCAACATGGCTCTCTTAATAAATTGTAACAGAGCAATACTTTGCCTTGGACTCTGATTTAATTTTGGATGCTCTTTGCAACCCTGACAGTATGGCTGTGAAAGTTGGACCATAAGAAAGGCTGAGCGCCAAAGAATGGAGGCCTTTGAACTCTGGTGCTGGAGAAGACTCCTGCGAGTCCCTTGGACTGCAAGGCCATCCAACCGGTCAGTCCTGGAGGAGATCAACCCTGACTGCACTTTAGAAGGCCAGATCCTAAAGAGGAAACTCAAAGACTTTGGCCACCTAATGAGAAGGAAGGACTCCATGGAGAAGAGCCTCATGCTGGGAATGATGGAGGGCAAAAGAAGAAGGGTATGAGAGAGAATGAGGTGGCTGGATGGAATAACCGAAGCAGTACATGTGGCTAAGATATTGAGCTTGTCGATCAGAAAGGTCGGCTGTTCAGGAGTTCAAATCCCTAGTGCTGTGTAACATAGTGAGCTCCCGTGACTTGTCCCAACTTCTGCCAACCTAGCAGTTCGAAAGCAAGTAAAAATGCAAGTAGAAAAATGGGAACCACCTTTGGTGGGAAGGTAACAGCATTCCGTGCACCTTTGGCGTTGAGTCACCTCAGAGACGTCTTCGGACAGTGCTGGCTCTTCAGCTTTGAAATGTAGATGAGCACCACCCCCTTGAGTTGGGAATGTCTAGCACGTATGTGCGAGGGGAACCTTTACCGTTAAGGAGAAGGAAATGAAGAACAAGATGAGAAAAAGGAAAGAGAGTAACTCTGACTAGTCTGGAAGATACAATCACTTGCCTTTAGCGAGGAAGCTAATGTATGGATTTTGTAAATTCAATAGATATTCAATCTATAGATTGTATTCGTGAAATATGTCTGGCTTTCAGGTCTATAATATTTTTACTGTATTTTTTTTTCCTTTATCTTTGACAAACTCTGAAATAGTGCACTGGTGACATTTTTTTCCCTTTTTTTCATTTTCTATTCCCCCTCCCTTAAATGGGCCCCTGCATCTAAAGACCACTCATCATATTAATCTATCATTGTTGGTGAAATGCCGCATTGATTTTATCCTTTTTGCAATAAATGGTTACATCCCCTCAAAAAAGAGAAAGAGAAAAGGGAGGGAACCCGAGAAAGAAATTATGATCTGACACTTCAAAATCTGTTGCCTTCCTCCACTAGAGGAAAAATAAATAAAAGGACAATTTTCTTGAAGGACAGGGAGAGAGAAAGAGGGAGGGGAGGGAGGAATAAAGAAAGAGCAGGTTTGAAAAACAAAGCTTTATCTACTTTTCTGACAACCCTCTGACAACAGTTCAGAGATGTCAGAAATTATAACTTTTTTGCGCATTTTCTTTTCGCCTGTATCAGACGTGGTGTGCATGAGAAAGCTGGACAATTCCTTATTTCCTAAGGAAAGAAAATCCGGCCACATGTTATTTCCCCCCATACGAATTTCCCTTCCAGCTTTTACTTCTGAATTTTCTCTTACAGGAAAAAAAAATTTTTTTTGGGGTGAAATAGTGAGCATGCTGTACTTTTTTTTTTTTTTTTTTGCTGCAGTGTGTTGCATTCACACAACCTGTTCTACCTTGGATGATTGAAACAGAACATGTTGAGGTTATGTCAGTGGTGAAATACAAAAATTCTCCCTACCAGTTCTGTGGATATGACTGGGTCGTCATGGCCGCCTCCTGCCCCATACATCCCTTAGACCAATACGCTCCCACAGAGAGGGCCTCCTCAGGGTGCCGTCGGCCGGACAATGCCGACTGGCGACACCCAGGGGGAGAGCCTTCTCTGTGGCAGGTCCAGCCCTTTGGAACGACTTACCCCCTGAACTTCGCACCATCTCTGACCTCCGCCTCTTCCGCAAGTGTCTTAAGACACATTTGTTCCATCTAGCCAGCCTAGCGTAGCCCCCTATACTGACTTTTAGATAGTTTTTAAATTTGGGGATTTTAATCTGGTTTTAGCACAGGTTCTATTGAATTAGTTTTTTAAATTTTATATGATGTTTTGTATGTATTTTAATTTTCCTGTGCGCCGCCCTGGGTCCGTTTGGAGAAGGGCGGGGTATAAATTGAATAAATATAAATATAATATGTGACCAGGTGGGCAACAAGGAGGAACCTCACAGAGTCACAGAGAGCTCAAAAACTAACTACTTACACTTTACACAAAAATAACACCGAAGTTACATAACTGACTCACACACAATGCAAATGCAGCTGCATTTCTCACAAAATGGCCCTGGCAACAAGGAAAAACTATACAGAGTCACAGAGAGCTCAAAAACTAACTACCACACTTTACACAAAAATTACACAAAAGCTACACAAGTGACTCACACATAATGCAAACGCAGCTGGACTTCACACACACACACACACACAAAGGTTCCGAGGATTGTGCGACACAGCTGATTGTCACAGCTGATCGTGGGAACCTTTTTTAAAACTTCTTTTTAGCATTTTACTACCGAACCGGTAGTAAAAAAAAAAAAAGTGCTTTAAAAAAAGTTAAAAAAAAAAGGTTCTGACGATCAGCTGTGTGACAATCCTTGTGTATCCAATCACACTTGGCTAATAAAGAATTCTATTCTACTTGAAATGTTAACTGAATGGTTTTTAACTTGATGGCTGCAGATCATATCAAAGCTGCAATTCCTAGGGTGACCATTACGTGGTCCCAAAGAGCTTTGTGTGTATCTCTTTGCTGCCCTCTCATGGTTATTTGAAATTATTGCAACATCAATATGGTAGCCTCAGGAAAAAGGGCTCTATCTTAAACCTTCTTAATTTTGCTATGCCAGCTTGAGGTGCTTTATGAACAAGGGGGGGAGGTATTAGGAGATAAGATATGACTTGATAGTCATGCACATTTTTTGTTTACCATACCTTTCGGAGTATAAGACTTTTTAACCTTCCTAAACGAGGGTGGAAAGGTTGGAGTGTTTTATAAACCAAATATGGCCCACCCCGTGTGTCCCATTTTTGCCAAAAACAGCCCGGGTTTGTTTGGTTTTTTTGCAAAAATGGGGTGCACAGAATGTTTGGGAGGACAAAAACTATTTTTTTCTTGTTTTCCTCTTCGAAATCTTGGTGCGTCTTATACTCCAGTGCATCTTATTGTGTGAAAAAAAAATATGGTATATTTGTTGGGGGGAAATGAAAGGAAAAAATGTGGTTGAATTTGCGATTATTGTACGTCATTTTAGAAAGTATGTTGTTATCATTTTTTTTTTAAAAATAAAGAAGTTGGAGTTTGACCTTATGGATGTCTCCTTTTCATGAGTGGGGAATGGGAATGCAAATTACATTTGCAAGGTGGAAATATCTGCGTAAACGATAGATAATTGTCCTATGATTACACAGTGATTGCTGCACATGGTCAACAAAACAATTATTCCCTGGCCCAATCATGTTGGACTTATAGGTCATGATGATTAGCAAGAGGAAAGCACAGAGCCAAGGGACACCAGGGAAATAATTCAACATATCTAAAGGGCAATTAACTTCAATGAGGGTGACAAAATGAATGAGAAAGGGAACACTGAAGCTGGGGAAGTTACTCAACAATGGACTTTGGTTCAATTACTTTTTTTCCCTGGGAAATCAACCCTGTTGGCATTAGAAGGATTTAATCTAAGGAGGTCTTCTCAGTATAGTGTGCCTTCATGTTGGTTGCAAATTGTGTCAAGACTTGAAATAACAGAATAACAGAGTCGGAAGGGACTTTGGAGGTCTTCTAGTCCAACCCCCTGCTTAAGCAGGAGAACCTATACCCTTTCAAACAAATGGTTCTCCAATTTCTTCTGACCTGCCCTTGCACTTACAGCTGTACAGGGAGGGAGGGAGGGAGGGAGGAAGAGGAAGAGAAAGAGGAAGAGGAAGAGGAAGAGAAAGAGAAAGGAAGAAGAAGGATGGATGGAGGGATGGATGGATGGATAAAAGAAAGGAGGGAAGGAGGGAAAAAGGAAGGAAAAAACAAGAAAGAAAGAAAGAAAGAAAGAAGAGGAGGCAGAGGAGGAGGAAGAAATGAAGGAAGGAAGGAAGGAAGGAAGGAAGGAATGAAGGAGAAACATGGAAGAATGGGAGAGAAAAATATGAGTGAATATGGAAGGAAGGAAGAATGGAAGGAAAGAGAAACAGAAGAATGGGAGAGAGAAAAATTTGAGTGAATGTGGAAGAAAGGAAGGAAGGAAGGAAGGAAGGAAGGAAAGAAAGAAAGAAAGAAAGAAAGAAAGAAAGAAAGAAGGAAGGAAGGAAGAATGGGAGAGAAAAATGTGAGTGAATGTGAAAGGAAGGAAGGAAGGAAGGAAGGAAAGAAAGAAAGAAAGAAAGAAAGAAAGAAAGAAAGAAAGGGAGAGAAAAATATGAGTGAATATGGAAGGAAGGAAGAATGGAAGGAAAGAGAAACATAGAAGAATGGGAGAGAGAAAAATGTGAGTGAATGTGGAAGGAAGGAAGGAAGGAAGGAAGGAAGGAAGGAAGGAAGGAAGGAAGGAAGGAAGGAATTAAGGAAGGAAGGAAGGAAGGTTCTTCATGAAGGACATAAGAAAATAATGTCATCTGTGTAGATCGGAATGGAGAGCAGTGATTGTGCAACGGGTCCCCAAACCATCTGCGTATCTATCAATATGGGTAAATCTACGTGTGCGTGAATAATTGCATCGCAGGATTACGCATATGCTTCAGATGCAAAAACCACAAAGTATTAGGAGCAGCAGGGTTGTGCAGATGGCACTAATTGGCAAGTCCTCAAATGGTATGTCACATTTCCCCCAGGGGTTTGCTACAGACGTAGAGGGCAGCCTCTGGATCCCAGGCAAAGACTCAGCTGCTTTAAGGAGCAGCGAACAGGCCCTCCAAAGGACTCCCACCCACCCCCGTGCGTCAGATCTAGCCCAGATCTCCTCCAGACCCCCTTCACTGATCCAGTCCCTCATCCTCACAGGGATCCTGGTGTTTTTTTTTACCCTTAGCTTTCTCATAAACTTCTCTCCCACTGAAAAAAAAAACTTTTCGACTCACCGCTGTGCTTCTAAGTCATTTCGGGAGTTAAAATTTATTTATTTATTTAAATTTATAGACCGCCCCCTGTCCCCCATGGGGACTCAGGGCGGTGCACAGGAAATTAAAATCTAATAAATACAACAATATACAACATACAAAATATTAAAACCGAATTAAATTACCCCTGTGCTAAAACAATATTTAAAATAATAATAATAATAATAATTTTAATTTCTAGACCGCTCCCTCTCCCCAAGGGGACTCGGAGCGGTGCACAGGGAAGTTAAAACAATAAATATACATAAATATACAAAACAATTAAAAGCAAATTAAACAGTAAAACCCTGCGCTAAAATTCCCAATGCCAATTCACTAAAACCCTATAACCCTATAATACTATAGTAGAGAGGCTACCCTAGGCCGGCCAAGCAGAAAAAGTGCGTTTTCAATTTCAGACGGAAGGAACGGAGGTCCGTGGTTGTTCTAATATCGGGGGGGAGGTCGTTCCAGAGGGCTGGGCCCGCCACAGAGAAGGGCCTTCCCCTGGGCGTCGCCCGCTGACAGAGTCTAGTGGACGGCACCCGGAGTAGTCCCTCTCTGTGGGAGCGAATCGGCCGTGAGGATGTATGGGGCAGGATCCGATCCCGCAGATAGCTAGGTCCCTAAAATCCCTAAAACCTTAACAATTCTCTTAAAATTCAAATTAAAACAAAATTTTTTTACGGCTAGGTATAAGAGTTAGGCCAGACCGGCCTGCTGAAATAAGTGAGTTTTTAACTTCTGGCGGAAGGAGCGGAGGTCCGTCGTTGTTCTAATTTCGGGGGGTAGGTCGTTCCAGAGGGTTGGGCCCACCACAGAGAAGGCCCTTCCCCTGGGCGTCGCCCGCTGGCATTGCCTAGTGGAATTGAATTAAATTTGTCTGAAATGGGATAGGGTTTCCTGCCTGCCAGAGCAGGGGGTTGGACTAGAAGACCTCCAAGGTCCCTTCCAACTCCTTCATTCGGTTAAGGAGATTGATGTTTCTCATCTACCCACCTGGCTCTTTCCGAAGGTAGAAAGGCTGCCTCTGAAATACGAAGGCTTTTTCCTCAGGCGCTATTTTGTCTCCCCCCCCGCCCCCTTTACTGCAAAGGATTGCACAGAGCGTGAAATCGTAATCAAAACGATAATTCGCATATCAAAGCTTTGTGAAATATAGACAGTCGGAATCTCATTCTTTGATAGCAAGCAAGCAGCTTATCTTCTGGCCATCCACTGAAAAAAAGTGAACTGCGAAAACCTTTTCAAAAGATGACATTTCTAAAATGTCAGAGATTTTCTCCACCGATATGCTAAAAGCATAACGCTAAGCAAAGATTTGGCAATCCAGAGGCTTAATCCGCTCCCAAAACTTTCTGTCAATAATACTCTGTAGGTGTGTGTGTGTGTGTGTTTGTGTGTGTGTGTAAAATGGCACTCCCAATATCCACATTACTTTTTTATTTGTCCAATTTTACTGAATTGTGTTTTAGATTCAGAAGGATTCCTTTTTGGGTGCTTGTACACATTCAGAGCGAATACGATACCTAAATAAGCATAACATGGAATGATAGGACTGGAAGGGACTTTAGAGGTCTGCTAGTCCAACCCCCCCTCCCCCCGCTAAAGCAATAGACCCTATACCCGTGAGGTTGAACCTATGGCAAGTGGGCCATTATATCAATACAAATGTAACAAGAGTTTGTTCAAAACCGCTAATCTCCGAAAGTCCTGCACCGATCGCTTCCAAATTTTCACACAATGTTCCTTTCAAGTACGGCACTAATGATATATATAGATTGTGTAGATGTCATACCTGTGCCAGGTACATGCAACGGAAATGTAAAAAATTGTTTAAAAAAAGGTAGGTAGATGGATACAGAGAGAGCAGTGGGCCGCAGGAATTATGTCATCCTTTATGATATAAAATACTCTGTCCGTAGGTAGGTAGGTAAGTAGGTAGGTAGGTAGGGAGAGGGAGAGGGAGAGAGAGGGAGAAATACAGTAGGTAGGTAGGTAGAGGGAGAGAGAGAGAGAGGGAGAAATACAGTAGGTAGGTAGGTAGGTAGGTAGGTAGGTAGGGCGAGAGAGAGGGAGAAATACAGTAGGTAGGTAGGTAGGTAGGGTGAGAGAGAGAGGGAGAAATACAGTAGGTAGGTAGGTAGGTAGGTAGGTAGGTAGGTAGGTAGAGGGAGAGAGAGGGGGAGAAATACAGTAGGTAGGTAGGTAGGTAGGTAGGTAGAGGGAGAGAGAGAGAGAGAAATACAGTAGGTAGGTAGGTGGAGAGAGAGAGAGAGAAAGAGGGAGAAATATAGTAGGTAGGTAGGTAGGTAGGTAGATAGGTAGGTAGGTAGGTAGAGGGAGAGAGATGGGGGAGGGAGAAATGCAGTAGGTAGGTAAGTAGGTAGGTAGGTAGAGGGAGAGAGAGAGAGAGAGAGAAATACAGTAGGTAGATAGGTAGGTAGGTAGAGGGAGAGAGAGAGGGAGAAATACAGTAGGTAGGTAGGTAGGTAGATAGAGGGAGAGAGAGAGAGAAATACGGTAGGTAGGTAGGTAGGTAGGTAGGTAGGTAGGTAGGTAGGTAGAGGGAGAGAGGGAGAAAGGGAGTAGGTATTTAGGTTGGGGGTTATACAGTGGTTGTGGGTACGTGTTTGTGTGTGCAGGTGTAGATCTACGCACAGATTGGTTGGCCATTTAACCAGACTGGGTCACATCCATGCGTGACCAGGAACAGCTAGTTTTTTTATAATCAATTTTTTTTTAATTTTTTTTATTTTTAAACAGAAGATAAAAACCCTTCACCTCACATGTTATAGAAAGTGTATCTGCTGATTACAAATTATTTTCATACATCTCTTCGATATTAATCCAAGTTTCATATTATTTCATATTATTTCAAGTACATCACATCAAATATATTTATAAACTTTATCTTTTTCATGCCTTCCTTAATTAATTATAATTGTATTATACGTCCTTTATTTTGAAACATACCCATAAAAACTTAAAACATAGCTTACATGTTGGCATCATATTTGTTAATTCTACTATCCTCCAAAATCATTATTCCCTGTAGCCTATTTTAACCAAACATCAATAATATTCACTCATCTCCTTTAATAAATACTATTCAATATTCATTTCCAATTACCACTTATAACTATTCATATATATATATATACATTTATTATCACTTTCAATTACTTATCTAGCTATGTATCCTATTGCATCGGCTGGGGGGGTTGGGGGTGGGAGGCACCGTTTTACGGTGGTTCTCCTCCTACCTCTCTGGCCGATCGCAATTTGTGTTGACAGGAGAGCAGAGGTCGACCTCGAGACCCCTCACATGTGGGGTGCCTCAGGGGTCGGTCCTCTTGCCTCTCCTGTTCAACACATATATGAAGCTGCTGGGTGAAATCATCCGTGGTTTTGGGGTAGAGTACCATCTCTACGCTGATAATACTCAGCTGTATATATCTACCCCAAACCACCCCAACGATGCCGTAGCGGTGATGTGCCAGTGCCTGGAAGCCGTACGGATCTGGATGGGAAGTAACGGACTCAGGCTCAACCCGACCAAGACCGAGTGGCTGTGGTTTCCGGCTGCCCGATTCAACCAGCTCACTCCATCGCTGGCCATAGGGGGCGAACATCTTGCCCCTGTGGATGGGGCGCGCAATTTGGGTGTCCTCCTGGATGCCCGGCTGTCCATGGAAGATCAAGTGACAGCTGTGGCCAGGAGGGTGTTTTACCAGGTTTGCCTGGTCCGCCAATTGCGCCCCCTATTGGATCGGGACGCCCTTCGCACAGTCACTCATGCGCTCGTGACATCCCGACTGGACTATTGTAACTCTCTCTACATGGGGCTCCCCTTGAGGTGCACCCGGAGACTTCAGCTAGTCCAGAATGCAGCCGCGCGAGCAATTATGGGAACCTCAAGGTTTACCCATGTAACACCGCTCTTGCGCGAGCTGCACTGGCTGCCTGTCGTCTACCAGGTGCGCTTCAAGGTGTTAGTCATCATCTTTAAAGCGCTCCATGGCTCGGGACCTAGCTATCTGCGGGATTGGATCCTGCCTCATACATTCTCACGACCGATTCGCTCCCACAGAGAGGGACTTCTCCGGGTGCCGTCCACTAGACTTTGCCAGCGGGCGACGCCCAGGGGAAGGGCTCTCTCTGTGGCGGGCCCAGCCCTCTGGAACGACCTGCCCCCCAACATTAGAACGACCACGGACCTCCGCTCCTTCCGTCTAAAATTAAAAACACATCTTTTCTGTCTGGCCGGCCTAGGATAGTCTCTCTGTCTATGGGGTATTATATTTAATTGGGAATGTTATTTTAGTTTAACTTAGTTTTAATGAGGATTTTTAGCACAGGTAGAGGTTTAATTTGTTTTTAAATGTTTGTATATTTGCTGTTTTTTATTCTTCCTGTGCACCGCCCCGAGTCCCTATGGGGAGAGGGAGCAGTTTACAAGTATCAAATATTATTATTATTATTATTATTATTATTATTATTATTATTATTATTATTATTATTATTATTATTATTATTATTATTATTATTATTATTATTATTATTATTATTATTATTATTGTGTCTATTACAGTGGTGGGCTTCTGCAGGCTCGCACCTACTCGCAAGAGCCGGATGGTGAAATTTAGAGAACCGATGAGAGGGGGTTCCACCGGCGAATCCAGAAGTAAGTCTGGCCTGCCGCTGCCAGTAACCCAATGGGAAGGAAAAGAAAGGAAGGCAGAAAGTAAAAAAGGAAAGGAAAGGAAAGGAAGAGAGAGAGAGAGAGAGAGAGAGAGAGAGAGAGAGAGAGAGAGAGAGAGAGAGAGAGAGAGAGAGAGAGAGAGAGAGAGAATTTATCATCACAATTGAGCCCAAAATTTTGGTTGCTAAGCAAGAGCATTGTTAAATGAGTTTCACCACATTTTACAAATTGGCCACTCCCACCCTGTCACATGACTGCCAAGCCACGCCCACAAAATAGGCCACACCTAGAGAGTAGGTTCTAAACAAATTTGAAACCCACCACTGGTCTATTATCACTACATTTCCCTAATCTCAACTGGCTTTAGGTTAATCTTTCATCTGTCAGCCTGTATCCTTCCAGTAATAAAACAATATCACATCTTCTGCCATTTGTGGCATAATTCTTCTGAACATATCCTTCATCCAATTTGCGTGGACTTTTTACCTCCCTAAATGAGCAAAGTGCTCTCTGTGGGCACACAAGCCATCGCCCCAGTTCAGCTCCACCGTGCATGCGCTCAGGCACTGCGAGTCACTTTGAGATCAAATCAGGACACAAGAATAATTGCCATCCTTTAGCACTGTTTATAGGGTACTGGCAGTGGTGGGTTTCAAATTTTTTAGAACCTACTCTGTAGGTGTGGCCTATTTTGTGGGTGTGGCTTGGTAGTCATGTGACAGGGTGGGAGTGGCCACCTTTTAAAATGTGGTGAAACTCATTTAACAATGCTCTTGCTTAGCAACCAAAATTTTGCACTCAATTGTGATGATAAATTCTTTCTTTCTTTCTTTCTTTCTTTCTTTCTTTCTTTCTTTCTTTCTTTCTTTCTTTCTTTCTTTCTTCCTTTCCTTTCCTTCCCGTTGGGTCAGTGGCAGCGGCGGGCCAGATTTACTTCCAGGTACGCCGGTGGAACCCCCTCTCACCGGTTCTCTAAATTTCACCAACCGGCTCTCACGAGTAGGTGCGAACCTGCAGAAACCCACCACTGGGTACTGGTTACCATCTTCAAAGTGCTCCATGGCACGGGACCTAGTTATCTGCGGGATCGCATCCTGCCCCACACATCCCTTCGGCCGATTCGCTCCCACAGAGAGGGACTTTTCCGGGTGCCATCCACTAGGGAATGCCAGCAGGTGACACCCAGGGGAAAGACCTTCTCTGTGGCGGGCCCGACCCTCTGGAACGACCTTCCCCCCGAACTTAGATCCATCACGGACCTCCGCTCCTTCTGCCAGCAATTAAAAACTTACCTTTTCCAACAGACCGGCCTGGCCTAACCTACTGTACTTAGCCTTAGTTAGTAGAGAAATTTTTATATTGGGTTTTATAGTAATTTTAACGGGAAGATTTTAGCATAGGAGTTAGTTTAATATAGTTTTAAATATTTATGTATTTATTGTGATATATTGTATTTTTTATATTTCCTGTGCACCGCCCCGAGTCCCTTCGGGAGCGGGGGCGGTTAATAAGTCGAATTAAAGTAAAGTAAAGTAAGTAAAGTTATAAAAGAATCCAAGAGGAGGAGGAGGAGGGGGAAGGAGTTTTGGAGGAGTTAATTTCCCATCACTTTCAAAACTTTAATGTCCCTTGAGAGAAATTGAATTTTTTTTTCCCCAAAAGAAAATCCCTCTAGGATCAACATATAGAACATAGCTCCCTGAGGATCTCAGGCTTCACTTTCAAAGAACTTTGCTTTGCAGCTGATTAACTATTTTTTTAAATATTATTTAAATACTTTTTTTTAATTAATCAAGTAATGAAAAGTGCCCTTATTTGGTGTTCCTTGAAGTATTACATTTGTTTGTTGTGGAACAGCCAGGGGAGCTGCTGGCAGATTCAGACAGTGAGGAGGTTGGGGAGGAACCTGGGCCAGTCCTGGAGTCTGGGGAAGGCTCCGAGGAGGGCTCTGTGTTGGAGGCAGAGAGGGGGCGAGGGCTTTATAGGGACCTAGCTATCTGCGGGATCGGATCCTGCCCCATACTTCCTCACGGCCGATTCGCTCCCACAGAGAGGGACTTCTCCGGGTGCCGTCCACTAGACTTTGTCAGCGGGCGACGCCTAGGGGAAGGGCTCTCTCTGTGGCGGGCCCTGCCCTCTGGAACGACCTCCCCCCCGATATTAGAACTACCACGGACCTCCGTTCCTTCCGTCTGAAATTGAAAACGCACTTTTTCTGCTTGGCCGGCCTAGGGTAGCCTCTCTACTATAGTATTATAGGGTTATAGGATTTTAGTGAATTGGTATTGGGGAATTTTAGCGCAGGGTTTACTGTTTAATTTGTTTTTATTTAATTGTTTGTATTTTCATGTGTATTTATTGTTTTAACTTCCCTGTGCACTGCTCCGAGTCCCCTTGGGGAGAGGGAGCGGTCTAGAAATTAAATTATTATTATTATTATTATTATTATTATTTATGACAGTTATCAGCTGCCTTCAGAGTCAGACATCAGTGGGGCAGAAGAACAGCTGGGGCCTGGAGAAGGGAACAGCTAAGGAACAAGGGTGGACTCACGAGTAAAGGCACAGGTGGATGGTGAATGGCCCCTCCCATAGGGAATAAAGGTGGAGCGAAAGGGGAGTGGAGTTTGCAGGAGGCAATGAGTTCCATTCATTAGAGTGAAGATCCATTCCTGACTTCTGGCCAAGTAATTGCTGTTACAGCATGGCGTTTGGAAGATATCGGCCTGGCAGCTCTCCAAGCCTGATCATGGTCTGTAGTTGTGAAATATTTTGATAGACTCCTGGCCGGGACTTGGCTGGAGAGGAATTCCCTTTAACCTAAGTAAAAAGAGGTTTTATCAGGATGAGGAGTCAGCTTCTGTTAGAACCACATTCTCCCTTCTCATTCTTATAAATGATCTTTTGGTGGCATGTTTAACTTTCCAAAAAAAAAAAATAATAATTTCTGCATAATTTAAAAGGGTTTGCTGGCATAGGGAACTGGTCGCTTCTCATGGAGTCCCTTTTTGAGTGAAATTCGACCCTGTCAAATGAAATTACGCCTTGACGTATGACGAGAATTGGGAGCAGAATTGCTGTTGTTGAGCAAGGTGGTTGTTAAGTGGGTTGCATCCAGTTTTATGACCTTCTCCCCCCCCCCCACCCCATGAGGTGGTTTGGGTTGACAGAGAGAGATTGGCTGTAAAAGATACCTTCTAAACTGTTCTACCCCTGTAGAAATATGATCCATTTCACTCCAGTTCTTGGATCTCAGTTGAATAAAAGCAAGCAATGGAAAAATAAATTTTCCTGCACCTGACTTGGTTTAATTTGGTCTCGCATTTCTGAAAATTTTTTTAGAATGTTTAAAAAACAAACAAAACCAAAAAAGGGGCAATTTGCCCCTTTTAAAAAAAAAATCCACATTGTTCCTCAATTCCTCTTCATAAGGAGTGAGGCTTCACTCCAGAACGCAATTTGGATGGATGCTGTTGTGTAGGGGGGAGGGGAAAATAGAGATGTAGTGCCTGAGAAAATCAATCTGTATTATGCCGTAATGGAGTGTTAAATTTAGAAGGAATCATTTTGGAAAAGGAGTGTGTGTGTGTGAGAGAGAGAGAGAAAGAGAGAGAGAGGAGATGGAGGGAGGGAGGGAGATGGAGAGAGAAAGGAGAGAGTGGAAAGGAGAGAGAGAGAGAAGGAGAGAGAGGGAGGGAGGTGGATGGAGAGAGAGAGAAAAGGAGAGAGAGAGAGAAGGAGAGAGAGGGAGGGAGGGATTGGGGAGAGAGAGAAGGAGAGAGAGGGAGAGGGAGGAAGATGGATAGAGAAAAGGAGAGAAAAAGGAGAGAGAGAGAAGGAGAGAGAGAAAAAGAGGGGAAGGGAGAGAGAGAGGAGAGAGAGTGAGAAGGAGAGAGAGAGAAAAAGAGAGAAGGAGAGAGAGGGAGGGAGGAAGATGGAGAGAGAGAAAAGGAGAGAGAGGGAGGGAGGTGGATGGAGAGAGAGAGGAGAGAGATAAAAGGAGAAAGAGAAGGAGAGAGGGGGGAGGGATTGGGGAGAGAGAGAGGGAGAGGGAGGAAGATGGATAGAGAAAAGGAGAGAGAGAGAAAAATGAGAGAGAAAGAGAGAAGGAGAGAGAGGAGAGAGAGAAAAAGAGGGAGGAGATGGAGAGAGAGAGGAGAGAGAGAGAGAAGGAGAGAGGGGGAAAGGAGAGAGAGAGTATAAACTTGGTTGCTAGATAGCAGGGTGAAAACAATCACTTGGCTTAAAGCCTTACTGGAATGGATTTTTATTTAAACTTCCTTCTTGCAGGCAGACAATAAGATTGCTCAAAGGGTGAGACCTCTCGCAGCTTTAATTCCCTCTTCCCTCATGTTCGCTCCTGACGGAGAAGCTTTTGACAACATTCCCTCCAACCTCGCCTTCAAGACTCGCAGTAAAACAGCGCCCAAATTATACAACCTTTCCTGCCAGAAACCAGAGCAATTTACATATATTTTCCCTCCCGTTCAGAATTGAGTGGACAGCTGGCGTATCCTTGTGCCTATTAATCTTTTAGCGCACAATCATTTTCCAGTACGTAACAACTATTTTTCCAGTCTTTGGGGCATCAAGTGAGATAATGAATAATTCCATTATATTCCGACTGGACAAATGGGTATTGCTGCATGGCGCCTTCGGTTCAGAGCGAAGAAAAGACGAGGGGAAGGAGAAAGTTTTTATTACTTTTCCATTGTTCGGGAATGGGGAGGAATCTTTGCGGTTTTCCCTTGGGGTGGGGTGGGAAGCAATTGCTATAAAAGGACTGGCAGTCAATCCAAGTTATTATTATTATTTTTTTGAGATATATAAAGACAGCTTCTGATGCATCAAACACAGCTGGAATGGGACCGTTCTCCTCTTCCCCTTCTCCGCGCCCATTTTGCCCCCAGGTTTCCACCTCCAGTCATTAACCTCTGCTATCTCACCTCAGCTGTTAGGACCCTAGATTTCATTTATTTCATTTCATTTATTCAATTTATACCCCGTCCTTCTCCAACGGACTCAGGGCGGCGCACAGGAATATTAAAAATACATACAAAATCATATAAAATTTTAAAAAACTTATTCAATGAAATCCTGCGCTAAAACCAAATTAAAATCCCCAAATTTCAAACTATCTAAAGTCAGTTGTGGAGGTTACGCTAGGCCGGCTAGATGGAACAAATGTGTCTTTAGACACTGGCGGAAGAGGCGGAGGTCGGAGATGGTGCGAAGTTCAGGGGGTAGGTCGTTCCAAAGGGCTGGACCTGCCACAGAGAAGGCTCTTCCCCTGGGTGTCGCCAGTCGGCATTGTCCGGCCGACGGCACCCTGAGGAGGCCCTCTCTGTGGGAGCGTATCGGTCTAAGGGATGTATGGGGCAGGAGGCGGTCTCGCATATAACTAGGCCCCGAGCCATGGAGCGCTTTGAAGATGGTTGTCAGAACCTTGAAGCGCACCCGAAAGACCACAAAGATGTTTGTGCCGGCCAATGGAACCCTCCCACACCCATCCTCATGGGCCTTTGGGAGAAACACTGTTCACCTTGGCCTTTTGGGCTCAGGTGACAGTTCACCGCCAGCCAATCAGAGGAAGGGAAGGGAGAAAGACAGAGAGGCAGAAGAAGTGTTCCAGGTGGATTTTCCTCTCATTCCTCTCTGGTTGTTTCTTCTTTGCATCCCCCCCCCCAAATACACAAAAGAGAGAGAGAGCCTGAGGGAGAAAGCTTCAAGGTGTTGACGACCATCTTCAAATCACTCCATGGTTCGGGGCCTAGCTATATGCGAGACCGCCTTCTGCCCCATACATCCCTTCGTCCGATCCGCTCCCACAGAGAGGGTCTTCTCCAGGTACCGTCAGCCGGGCAATGCCGGTTGGCGACATCTAGGGGAAGGGCCTTCTCTGTGGCGGGCCCGGCCCTCTGGAACGACCTACCCCCGACCTTCGCACTACCTCGGACCTCCGCCTCTTCCGCCAACGTCTTAAGATGTACCTATTCCAACAAGCCGGCCTAGCGTAGCCCCACCCCCCATTTCTGACTCTATTTATAAATTTTAATTTTGTAGGGTTTTAAAGGGTTTTTTAGCACGGGTTTTAATTTAATTTAATATGTTTTTAATAGTATATATTGCTTTGTTATGGTTTTTAATAATGCCTGTGCGCCACCCTGAGTCCTAACAAGGAGAAGGGCGGGGTATAAATTAAAAAACACACGCACACAAAAACAACACATTTTGTGTTGAGTTTCCAAAATATTGTGGAATAGCTAATAACCCCAAAATAATACACGACGCCCACAGAAAGGTTAAAATCCTGACTTTCTAACCTAAACAGATTCCTTTCTAGAAATGTTTATCTTTTGTTATTCCTGATTGGTCTATTAACAGCAGAAAAGACGTGAGGATTGCTCTGGTAGTTTGAGTTATGTGCCACAGGAAAGAGAGAGAGACGGAGGGAAAGTTTTCCATGTGGATTTTCCTCTCTCATTCCTTGGGGGGGGGGGGGGGTTGTTACTTCTTAGAATCCCTCCTCCCCTGCCCCCACCCCCAAAAAGAGGTATGGTATGTTGGGTCAAATTCAGATTCCATTCAGATGGAAGCTAATTCTCATTAAATTATGTTAAAACATTTCCAAATATAGGCCAAATATCTGGCCTAACCTACCTCCCAGCCTTTTTAGTCTGATCGTCTAAATTGTTTTAATTGGGCTTTTTAAGGGGTTAGTTTTTAGGATTTTAGTTTTTTAGTGCAGGGATAAATTGTTTAATTTGATTTTATATATTTATGATGTATCTATGTTTGTACGTGTTTAACTCCCCTGTGCACCGCCCCGAGTCCCTTCGGGGAGAGGGAGCGGTCTACAAATTAAATTTATTATTATTATCTCAAAATCATTTCTTCTTATAGCTTTAATTAGACCCATCACAGCATAATAATAATAATAATAATAATTTTAATTTATATCCCGCTCTCTCTCACCAAGGGGACTCGAGGCGGGGCACAGGCAATCAAAAATACAAATAAACCACAAACAAATACAAAATACAGAGTTAAAAATAGATTAAATAGATCCTGCGCTAAAACCCATAAACTAAACTAAAAATTACCCCTAAAAAACCCTAACCTAAAAAGAGACTACCCAAGGCCGGCCAGACGAAAAAAGTGCGTCTTTAATTTTAAGCGGAAGGAGCGGAGCAGCGCGAGAATATGAATCAACCACCAGAAAACAACAGAATAACACAATTTGAAGGATCTTGGAGGTCTTCTAATTCCTATAGGAGACCCTATACCGGATATAGCCTATAGGAGACCCTATACCGGAGGTTGGTTAGTCCCAGTTCGGGCCAGATCAAGCAAACCAGTAGTGGTGGTGCCTGGAGACTCCAGCCATCTGCCCAGACACTTCTGGGCATACGCAGACAATCTTACACACGCATGCTAGCATGCACGAGCAACAATTTAGGACTGGGATTTGCAACCCACCTCTGCCCTATACCAGTGATGGTGAACCTATGGCATGCAAGACAGTGGTGGGTTTCTGCAGGCTCGCATCTACTCGCGAGAGCCGGTTGGTGAAATTTAGAGAACTGGTGAGAGGGGGTTCCACCGGCGTACCTGGAAGTAAATCTGGCCCACCGCTGCCAGTGACCCAACAGAAAGGAAAGGAAAGGAAGGAAGGAAAGAAAGAAAGAAAGAAAGAAAGAAAGAAAGAAAGAAAGAAAGAAAGAAAGAAAGAAAGAAAGAAAGAAAGAAAGAATTTATCATCGCAATTGAGTGCAAAATTTTGGTTGCTAAGCAAGAGCGTTGTTAAATGAGTTTCACCACATTTTAAAAGGTGGCCACTCCCACCCTGTCACATGACTGCCAAGCCACGCCCACAAAATAGGCCACACCTACAGAGTAGGTTCTAAAAAATTTGAAACCCACCACTGATGCACACCATTGCCAGCTGGTCTTTGTGGGTGCCAGAGCACCAGACAAAAGCTTGAAAATGGTCCAAAAATGCCATTTTTTGGGGGGGGGATCATTTTCGAGCCATATTTGGGCTGGTTTTGGGGAGCAAAAACAGTGCAGAAATTGGCCTGAAAACCAGCCTGAAACTGCCCCCCAAAACAGCCCAAAAACGGTACGAAAAGCGGCCTGAAAATGACCCCAAGCATGCCAACCTGCTGATCCTCAGGTTTTTGGTGCACTGCCTCTCACAAAGACCAGCTGGCCAATGTGCATGCACATGCCGGGAACCTGAAGAGCAGCTGGGCCAGCTGGTGCATACACAATGGCCAGCTGTTATTGGAGTTTCTGGCACTCCAGCATGTGCACCTGCGCACACATTCCAGTTTTTTTACACTGGGTGCCAAAAAGGTTTGCCATCACTGCCCTACATCACTTCAGAGAGTTGGCTATCTTTTTTTGAAAGCCTCCAATGATGGAGAATCCACCATTTCTGAAGGCAGGCCATTCCACTGGCTAATTATTCTCACGGTTAGGAAATTTCTCCTAGGTTGCTTCTCTCCTTGTTTAGTTTCCATCCTTTGTTTCTTGTTCGGTCTTCAGGTGCTTTGGAGAATAGGTTGACCCCCCACCCCCACCCCACATTCCTGAAACAGAATAACAGAGTTGGAAGGGACCTTGGAGGGGGTCTAGTCCAACCCCCTGCCTAGGCAGGAAACCCTACACCACTTCAGACAAATGGCTATCCAACATCTTCTTAAAGACTTCCAGTGTATGGGGCATTCACAACTTCTGGAGGCAACTTCTATTCCACTGATTGATTGTTGTCACTGTCAGGAAATTTCTCCTCAGTTCTAAGTTGCTTCTCTCCTTGATGAGTTTCCACCCATTGCTTCTTGTTCTACCCTCAGGTGCCTTGGAGAATAGCTTGACTCCCTCTTCTTTGTGGCGGTCTCTAAGATATTGGAAGGCTGCTATCATGTCTCCCCTGGTCCTTTTTTTCATTAGACATTAGTTCTCTGTGTCTCTCAGTGTCTCTCTTCTTTCTGTCTCTTTCTCTCTCTGTGTGTCTCTCTCTTTCTTTGTCTCTCTCTCTCTCTGTGTCTCTGTTTCTCTCTCTCTCTCTCTCTCTCTCCTTGAGCCTGCAAATTCTGCTTGCTTTTCATAAATCCTTTATCCTTCCTTTTTATATTACTTCTGTCACTACTATCTGGAGCATAAGATTCATTGATTTCTGAAGTCTACCCATTCTTTCCACGCTTGTGTTATCAGAAGGAGCGAGCATGCATTATTTGAAAGATTTGTGGTGCTTGTTTCAGTTTGATTTTTAAATCTTTGGGAGTCCTGCGCATACATCTGGGTGCTGAGGGAGTGAAATGGGAAATTATTGAGTGACTCAAGATGTCTGTATTTCAATAGGAACTGATTGTACTCTGTTTGTTCCTTGATTAATATCCGGATCAGAAAGTTATCTATCAGCTTTTGCGCTGTGATTTATATTCAGAGTAGTTTTTTACAAAATTATTATCTTTATCACCATTTTCAAAGACATGTTGTTTAGATATCGGTGTGTACAGAAAAAGTAACAACAGAGAAACATATAGTAACAAGCACAGGTTGTCCCTGATTTATGGCAGTTCATTTAGTGACTGTTCGACATTATAGTGGCATTAAAAATGGACATGACCATTTTCACACTTATGAAAAGGTGTATGCGCATGCGCGAGGAGAATGGCGTCGGAACTTTGAGGACGCTCATCCCCGGAGGTTTCTGATGGCTCCGGAGGACGTTGCCGGCCCTCTCGACCAACTTTGAGGGCCGGCCCAGCAAGCCTGATGCCCTGCCGTCCCCCCGGGCAGCCCGATTGAGAACAGTGGGCTGCCCCCAGCGTGGGCAGACTTAGCGTGGGCAGCCCAGAACGAACAGCGGGCGGCGGCTAGCGGCGAGCGGCTCCAGCATGGCCGGACAGCCCGAAAAAGAGCAGCGGGCTACAGGGAGTGGTGAGCGGCGGCGGGCGGCGAGTGGCTAGCGGTGGCAAATGGCGATGATGGCCTGGTGCGGCCCGGCGCGGCCCCGGCGCGGCCTGTCAGCCCGAGTCAGAATGGCAGGGCTGCGACGAGTGGCGAATGGCGAGTGGCGGCGGCAAATGGTGGTGGCAGCCTGGAATGGCCGCCCAGCCTGGTGGAAGATCGACGCCGGGGGAAGCGTCCCAAAATCGGTCCCGGCAATAGGATCAGCCGGGGCCGTTGGAGATCTGCCCTGGCATACCGGCTTGGTTTGGAGAGGAGGTAGGCCGGGTAGCCAGGGCGTAGGATGCTGGACACGGACATGGAGGTCAAGCCGGGCGTTTTACAACAGGACACGTGAAGACTACAGTCTACAGGCCGAGCCGTGGATTTATGGCTCCAGGGAGGCGGAGACTGGACTAATATGACCATTCCAGACTATGGGGGGGGGGAAAGAACTTGAGCTAGCCGCTCAATGGAGGGTTTTGGACCACTCTCCCTTCATGCGGTCTTGGACTATTATTTTCCATCTCCCCCCCCCCATCTTTCCCCTCCCTTGGTTGGATAGTTTCTCCCCTTTTTCCATGTGTATTTTGAACAGCTTCCTACCTCCCCGCATTTTAATTTCATCATAATTTCAGCTTGTTTTATCGCCATTTTATGTGATGTATTCTGACTTGCTGCTTTTTAACATCTTAGTTTTTACATCTTAGTTCCTCCTTTTAAATGCCTGTGAAGCCTCAGGATGTTGTACTCTAGGTTAGATCTTCTCCGCCTGTGGGAGCTCCCACTCTCGCAGGCCTGGCCCCCCGGTCTAACTCGGGCCCACCTCGAGGATGGATTGATAGATCCAGAGAGGTGGGCGAGGCGCAAACTAAGGGGGTTTTTATCCAAATTTTTAATCAGGCTTTTAAGGGGTCCCGGGGTGGGGGGAGGGTTTATTCAGTCAGGGGGGGGTCAAGTTATAGGGCCGGCAGGCGGAAGTGGGATAAAGGAGGAGTCCATTAGGGAGGGGGGACCAGGGGTCGTCTCTGTTGAGGGCCGTCCCATTCGGTTGGTCTTAGGGAGGGGCAGGGGCGGTGGGAGACAGGATGTCCATCGTGGGTTGGGGGCTCGTGGTCGCTGGCTACGAGCGGTCGCCTGCCCCAACCCCCTGTTCTCTGCTCATAGGCTAGGTGGTCAGGGACTACAGAGCCGGGGTCCTAGGCTGATGTTCTGCAACGCCAGGTCCGTGGTGAAAAAAGCTCCCCTCATAAATGACCTTGTGTCAGAGGGGGACACGGACCTGGTGGGAATTACAGAGACCTGGTTGGGCCCCGAGAGGGATCTACCCCTCGTGGAAATGTGCCCACCAGGTTACCGTGCATTTCATCAACCTAGGGCCCTAGGCAGGGGTGGGGGGGGTGGCGGTTATCGTTAAGGAAATTCTGGAGCCGAAGGAGACCACTGTGCCTCAGACGACCGGCTGTGAGTCCCTCTTCGTGAAGTGGGGCCTAGGGAGGCAGTTGGGCTTGCTAGTTGTATACCTGGCTCCCCGCTATGTAACAGCAGCCCTGCCCGAGCTACTCGAGGTGATCGCCGCGATGGCGGTGGAGACCCCCAGACTTATGGTCATGGGGGACTTTAACCTGCCATCGGTGGGCGAAACATCCGAGGCAGCTCGGGAGTTCATGGCTTCCATGACGGCCATGGACCTGACCCAAATAGTTCAGGGCCCCACTCACGAGGGAGGACACGCGCTGGATCTGATTTTTGTCTCTGGACACTGGATTAGTGATCTTGGAACAGGGGATTTAGTCATCTTACCCTTGTCATGGACAGATCACTTTCTCCTTCGGATAGACTTTCCAACCGTCACACCCCACCGCGGGGAGGCGGAACCGGAGACACCGAGTTGGTTCCGCCCCAGGCGCCTGATGGATCCGGAAAGGTTCCAGAGGGAGCTTGGGCCAGTACCTGTGTCCCTGTCCCACGGCTCGATTGAGGACCTAGTGGCTGCATGGTATAGTGCAGCCACGGGGGCCTTGGACTGAGTCGCGCCCTTGCGGCCTCTCATGCGGCGTCGAGTCACCCAGGCTCCTTGGTTTACCGAGGAGCTTCGTGAGATGAAACGCTGCAAGAGACGCCTAGAGAGTAGGTGGAGATCTTCTCGATCCGAATCTGACCGAACACTAGTGAGAGACCATATTAGGACTTATTTAGCGGCGCTAAGAGTGGCCAAATGTGAGTATTGTGCCACCCTTATCGCGTCCGCGGAAAACCGCCCTGCCGCCCTGTTTGGGGTGACCTGCTCCCTCCTTCACCTGAGGCCGCGGGAAGCCCCTCTGCAGAGTCGAGCAGAGGAATTTGGAGTTTTCCTGCAGGACAAAATCACTCAGATTCGGAACGAGTTGCCCTCCACTAGTGGTCCGGTCGTGGCGTCCGGTGCTGGTCTTGAGATTACACCTTGGGAGGAGTTTGACTTTGTTGCTACCGAGGATATGGACAGATTGCGAAGGAACCTTAGAGCCACCACATGTTTATTGGACCCGTGCCCCTCCTGGCTTGTACTGGCATCCTGGGAGGTGACACGAGGCTGGCTCCAGGGCATTGTGAATTCATCTCTGAGTGAGGGGTATTTGCCCACCGTCTTGAAAGAGGCGGTGGTGAGGCCCCTCCTCAAGAAGCCATCCCTGGACCCGGCTCTGTTAGAGAACTATCGTCCCGTCTCCAACCTTCACTTTTTAGTGAAGGTTGTCGAGAGTGTGGTGGTCAACAGTTTCCCCGTCACCTGGAGGAAGTTGATTATCTAGACCCGCGCCAGTCCGGCTTCCGGCCCGGGCACAGCACTGAGACGGCATTGGTCGCGTTGGTGGATGATCTCTGGAGGGCACGGGATAGAGGTTGTTCCTCTATCCTTGTCCTATTAGATCTCTCAGCGGCTTTTGATACCATCGACCATGGTATCTTATTGCACCGATTGGGGGGGTTGGGGCTGAGAGGCACCGTTTTACGGTGGTTCACGTCCTACCTCTCTGGTCGGTCGCAATGGGTGTTGGCAGGAGAGCAGAGGTCGGCCCCGAGGCCCCTCACATGTGCGGTTCCTCAGGGGTCAGTCCTCTCGCCACTCCTGTTCAACACCTACATGAAGCCGCTGGGCGAGATCATCCGTGATTTTGGGGTGGGATACCATCTGTACGCTGATGACACTCAGTTGTACATATCCACCCCAAACCACCCCAACGATGCCATCGAGGTGCTGTCCTGGTGTCTGGAGGCCGTACGGATCTGGATGGGTAGTAACAAACTCAAGCTCAACCCGTCCAAGACCGAGTGGCTGTGGTTTCTGGCACCCCGGTTCAGCCAGATAAGTCCAACTCTGGCCATTGGGGGCGAACAACTGGCCCCCGTGGAGAGGGCGCGCAACTTGGGCGTCCTCCTGGATTCCCGGCTGTCCATGGAGGACCATGTGGCGGCCGTGGCCAGGGGGGCGTTCTATCAGGTACGCCTGATACGCCAGTTGCGCCCCTTACTGGACCGGGGAGCCCTTCGCACAGTCACTCAAGCACTTGTGACGTCCCGGCTGGATTACTGTAACGCTCTCTACATGGGGCTTCCCTTGAGGTGCACTCGAAAGCTACAGTTAGGACAGAATGTGGAAGCGCGGGTGATTATGGGTGCCCCAAGGCAAACCCACGTAACGCCTCTCCTGCGCGAGCTGCACTGGCTGCCTATGGCCTTTCGAGTGCGCTTCAAGGTGTTGACGACCATCTTTAAATCGCTCCATGGCTCGGGGCCTAGCTATATACGAGACCACCTCCTGCCCCATACATCCCTTCATCCGATCCGCTCCCACAGAGAGGGTCTTCTTCGGGTGCCGTCGGCCGGGCAATGCCGGTTGGCGACACCCAGAGGAAGGGCCTTCTCTGTGGCGGGCCTGGCCCTCCGGAACGACCTACCCCCCGACCTTCGCACAATCTTGGACCTCCGCCTCTTCCGCCAATGTCTTAAGACGTATTTATTCCAACAAGCTGGCCTAGGATAGCCCCCCGTTTCTGACGTTTTAAGGAAATTTGTAATTTGGTAGGGTTTTTAATATTGGGTTTTTAGCACGGGTTAATGAATTTAATTGCATTTTAATTGATATTTATTGTATTTCTGTGTTTTTAGATGCCTGTGCGCCGCCCTGGGTCCTAACAAGGAGAAGGGCGGGGTATAAATTTAATAAAATAAATAAAATAAATGACCATTGCAGTAGACCCATGATTCCATTATCAAAATTCTGAAGTTTGACAACTGGTTTATAGTTATGACCTCAGTGTCCCGGAGTCATGGGGACATCATTTCTGGAACCTTCTGGCAAGCAAGCAAAGTCAACAGGGAATCCAGATTCACCACCGTAATGATTCACTTAACAACTGTGGCAATTAAGGTCATAAAATAGGGAACCACGATACAAAGAAGATGTTGAGACTCTGGAAAGTGTGTAGAGAAGAGCAACAAGGATGATTGCGGTGCTGCAGGCTAAAACATATGATGAATGGTTGTAGGATTTGATCATGGCTAGTCTAGAGAACAGCTGGTCTAGTATAAGGGATGCCATAGCTCAGTGGCTAAGACGCTGAGCTTGTCGATCAGGAAGGTCGGCAGTTCAGCGGTTCGAATCCCTAGCGTCGTGTGACGGAGGGAGCTCCCGTTCCTTGTCCCAGCTTCTGCCAACTTAGCAGTTCGAAAGCATGTAAAAATGCAAGTAGAAAAATAGGCACCACCTTTGGTGGGAAGGGAACAGCATTCCGTGCGCCTTCAGCATTGAGTCATGCCGGCCACATGACCACGGAGATGGCTTCGGACAGCGCTGGCTCTTCGGCTTTGAAATACATGTGCATTGCATTATGGGTTTTGGCATGCGATGGCAAAAAGTTTAGCCATCACTGGTATAGGATCTCCTGGGGTGTAGGGGGTTGGAGTAGAAGACCTCCAAAATCCCTTCTAACTCTACTATTCTGTGAATTAACAGAGAGTGACTGGTCAAAAATTACTCTCTGGCTTCACGCCTAAGGAAGAACAAGAACTAAGAGCTAAGCTGGTTGTTAACATTTCCCTACCTATATCAGATTAATTTGGTGTGAGGTGAATGTCGAAGTTTCAAAGTGTGGATTTGAAGCTCCAGATGAGATGTCTAACCAGGGTACATGAACGATTCTGAATCCATGTGGATCAATCTAGTTGTTTATGCAGGTGGACGTGTGTGAAGAATCCAAACTGATCCAGTCACATCCAATTTAGCTACTCCGACCAAATCAATCTGAACATCGAAACCCAATTGGATTGATTTTCTGAATTGATTCCAGGGTTTGCGTTAAAGCAGGCATGATTCGCACACCGCCGCCTTCATACTCCACAAATTATAAAGGCCTTTCTTAGAGCAATTCCTCGTTTTGATTGATGGATTATTTGCTGGTGTCAGCTCTTAGCAACCACAAAGATAGATTTTCTCCAGGGTGATCTGTCTCCAACGAGGTCCTTCAGATCTTTCAACTGTACTCATACCTAGCGTAATTACCGTTGGTCATCTTTTTCTCTTCCATTTTTCCAAATCTTACAGAATTACAGAATAACAGAATTGGGACCTTGGAGGTTTTCT
>CM077644.1:242653146-242820646 GCA_039707465.1 Rhabdophis nuchalis
TACTGCTTCCAACTAAAGTTCCATCAGGTATAAGAGACCTGGGAAAGGGAACAGACCTCCATTGCCTACTTCCCTTCATACATATTCATGTGAATCCAGGGTGGGACTTACTTACCTTCCCTACCGGTTTGCAAATGCACTTTGGGATGCCATAGCGGTGAGGCAGGTGGTTCTACAGCATCCTTCAGTCCCTTAAATTGGGCTAAATCAGGGGTCTGGGTGGAGCTGAGAATTTACTGGCCAGGTGTCCTTCCTGACACCTACATGGAGTTCACAGCAGATATGTTCTCTTTGCTCCCTAAGAGAGAGAAACATCTTCCGCTACCTAGGATGGAACTCTTGACCTTTCAAGGGGGAGGCGAGCATCCTCACCACTAGGCCACTCGGTCTCAAAACTGAATTGATCACGATTAACCTTCCATCCCTTACTGCTTAATTTACGGCATAAATTCTAGGTTTCCTCTGGATTATTCTGAGTGCATTCTGTGAGGGCAGAAGCTTCTCATCGACATCTGTATTCCCCTCCTTGTTTATTTATTCGTTTCCTTACAGAAAAAAAATATTAAACCTTGTTGTATCCCTTTTTTTTCTGTTGTAAATTTTCATGTTGGACAAAGCAATGTCTTATTAGCTGTAGACTAATCTGCAGTAACCAGATGATGATGATGATGATGATTTGCATTGTTGAAACGCTTTTGACTGAGTTGTGAACATGGTTCAATTTTGCATTATAACTTTGGCTAGTCGTTAAGATAGAGCTTACTCTCTTTCCTTTTTCTCATCTTGTTCTTCATTTTCTTCTCCTTAAAGGTAAAGGTTCCCTGTGCACATATGTGCTAGTCATTCCTGACTCTAGGGGGCAGTGCTCATCTCTGTTTAAAAGCCGAAGAGTCAGCACTGTCCAAAGATGTCTCCAGGGTCATGTGACTGGCATGACTCAATGCCGAAGGCACACGCAACATTGTTACCTTCCCACCAAAGGGGGTTCCTATTTTTCTACTTGCATTATTTTACATACTTTCGAGCTGCTAGGTTGGCAGAAGCTGGAACAAATAACGGGAGCTCACTCTGTTACATGGCACTAGGGATTCGAACCGCCAAACTGCCGACCTTTCTGATCGCCAAGCTCAACGTCTTCGCCACTGAGCCACCAGTCTGTTAAATTGCAAGTTGCCAATTGAAATATCTAATAGTTCTGGGGACCAGGTTTGTATAAAGAAGGAAGGCTGGTGTCTTTATGGTGTGTGTGTGTGTGTGTGTGTGTGTGTGTGTGTGATACAACCTTTATTGTATCATCAAGGAAACAAAAGCCATTGTTCTAACTTCTTGTTTTCACTTTGCATCCCTTCCACTGATTCCTTTTCTTAAATACCTGAGTGGAATCAGAAGCAAACAAGCATTAAATTGAAATTATCCTCTTTCTGATTTTCCCGGCGGGCAGAAGGGTTTTTAAAACCAATATTTTAGCAGCAACAGATTTGCGTGCATTTCTGTGCCCCCAAATTTCCCCCTGAAAATAAGACCTCCCTGGATAATAAGCCCAATCGGGCTTTTGAGCGCATGTGCTAAAATAAGCCCTCCCCCAAAATACTGCAACACAGTTCACTGTCTCCTGCACCTCAAAAATAATAAGTCCTCCCCTGAAAATAAGCCCTCCCCCCAAAATACTGCAACAGAGCAGCAGCCATGAGGTGACCATGCTCACCGCCTCCTGCACCTCAAAAATAATAAGACCTCCCTGGAAATAAGGCCAAGTACTTATTTCAGGGGTCAAAAGAAAATAATTATCCTACTCGACCCTACCGTACCCTACCTCATCCTATCCTATCCTCTTATCCCATCTCATCCTATAATATACTATACTATCCTCTTCCAATACAATACAATACAATACAATAGCAGAGTTGGAAGGGACCTTGTAGGTCTTCTAGTCCAACCCCCTGCGTGGGCAGGAACCTTATACCATTTCAGACAAATGGCTATCTAACATCTTCTTAAAGACTTCCAGGGTTGGGGCATTCACAACTTCTGGAGGCAAGCTGTTCCAGAGGTTAATTGTTCTAACTGTCAGGAAATTTCTCCTCAGTTCTAAGTTGCTTCTCTCCTTGATTAGTTTCCACCCATTGCTTCTTGTCCTGCCCCCAGGTGCCTTGGAGAATAGTTTGACTCCCTCTTCTTTGTGGCACCCTCTGAGATATCGGAACACTGCTATCATGTCTCCCCTGGTCCTTCTCTTCATCAAACTAGACATACCCAGCTCCTGCAGCCGTTCTTCATATGTTTTAGTCTCCAGTTCCCTAATCATCTTGGTTGCTCTTCTCTGCACTCTTTCCAGAGTCTCCACGTCTTTTCTACATCGTGGCGACCAAAACTGTATGCAGTATTCCAAGTGTGGCCTTACCAAGGCACTATACAGTGGCATTAACACTTCACGTGATCTAGATTCTATCCTTCTGTTTATGCAGCCTAGAACTGTGTTGGCTTTTTTGGCAGCTGCTGCACACTGCTGGCTCATATTTAAATGGTTGTCCACTAGGATTCCAAGATCCCTCTCACAGTTGCTACTATTGAGCAAGGTACCACCTATACTGTACTTGTGCATCTGGTTTTTCTTGCCTATATGTAGGACCTTACTTTTTTCACAATTGAATTTCATTATCTCTTATCTTATCTCATCCCATCCTCTCCTCTCCTCTCATCCCATCCCATTCCATCCTACAATATACTATGCTATCCTCTTATCCCATTCCATCCCATACCATCCTCTCCTCTCCTCTTATCCCATCCTATCTCATCCTACCCTACCCTACCTTATCCTATCCACTTATCCCAGCCCATCCTACGTTATCCTACCCTACCCTACCTTATCCTATCATAGCATATCCTTTTATCCCAGCCTATCCTATCCCATCCAGTCCTCTCTTCTCCTCTTATCCCATCCCATCCCATCCTGTTATCCTAGCCTAGCCTAGCCTAGCCTAGCCTAGCCTAGCCTAGCCTAGCCTAGCCTAGCCTACCCTAGCCTAGCCTAGCCTACCCTAGCCTAGCCTAGCCTAGCCTAGCCTAGCCTAGCCTAGCCTAGCCTAGCCTAGCCTAGCCTAGCCTAGCCTAGCCTACCCTAGCCTAGCCTAGCCTAGCCTAGCCTCTTATCCCATCCCATCCTATCCTATCTTATCCCACCCCATCCTATCCTATCTTATCCCATCCCACCCCACCCTACACTACCCTATCCAGTTTGCAGTCAGCATAATATAGTGCTGGAAGTGTCAGACTAGAACAAGGAAGATGTAAATTCAAATTGTATTTTACCCATGGAGGACTTTCTGGCTAGGTAGTCACTCTTTCTCAACCTAATCTACCTCAAAAGTTTACTTTTATGCCGACAAATTAAAGTAAGATCCCCACGGAAGGCAATCTGAGCTCTTGAAGGTAAGGCTGGTTATGGATCTAACTGATAAATGGAAGATTCAGCTTTTATTTAGAGAACTCCTATGATCTCAGATAATGTCTTTATTCTGTACTGTTACTATAACTGTTACATGTACAGGACTGTCCTATTCATTGGACTGTAATTGATTGGTTGTGATTTTGGGGAGGGGGAATATTATTTATTCATGCATTTATTTTAAAACACAATGCATAAAATAAATAACTACCTTAAAAAAAGAAGAAAACAAGGAAGGTCATTGGCTAGAAAATAAAACATCAGCAAATAAGCAGAATTTACAACTGTCATAAAGTTTAGAAGTCATCGTTTCATTATTTCCTAACTGGATATATTAAAAGGAAATGATGGTATGATCTTGAGAAATAACTGCAAATCACTATACAACTCTTCAACGGTAATATTTATATTGATGCCCTTGCTATTTATCACAATGTAAAATAGCTGTGAATGACCTTATAAAAAAGAAAGTAAAGAAATATTTTTTTTAAATCAGTAAAAACAAGATTAAGGTGTAAATTCTCTTCGATTGTGCCCACCAGGTGATCATATTATTTCACCCCCTAAATATTAAAATTGCTTCTGGTTACTAGTTTTACTTCATATATTCAACCACTTAAAAAGTATGTAGCTGAGTTCACTTAGTTGTGAGACAGGAAATCCATTCTTGCTTAAATTGAATGCATTTTAATTCAAACCTAACTCATGCAACAGCATCTCTCTCTCTCTCTCTCTCTCTCTCTCTCTCTCTCTCTCTCTCTCTCTCTCTCTCTCTCTCTCTCTCTCTCTCTCTCTCTCTCTCTCTCTCTCTCTCTCTCTCTCTCTCTCCTCTCTCTCTCTCTCTATCTCTCTCTCTCTCTCTCTCTCTCTCTCTTTCCTCCTTCTCTTTCTCTTTCTTTCCCCCTTCAAAGTCACCTTCTGTATCTGTGGCAAACTGAGATTTTAACAGAATAATTAAAACTAACAGAATAACAGAGCTGGAAGGGCCTTGGAGTTCTTCTAGTCCAAATACAGGGTTCCAAATAGCATCCAAAAGTAAATCAGAGTCCGAAGCAAAGAATTGCTCAAAGTTCCAATTGATGAAGAGAGCCATGTTGGCACATCTGGGAAAACCCGAATCTGAAAGCTTCCTGGTTTCCCTCACCCAGTTGAAAGGTCGAGATCTTGCCCCCCAACACCCACCAGTCCATCCCGTGGTCCAATCTCCCACTGCCATGCTGGCAGTTCCACACATCTAGTTCTGGTCAGGTGCAGAGGTGCAGAGACAAAGGATGACCTTGGTTTTCTAGATAGAATTGTGTTATGGCTACCTATCATCTAACGCTGTACAATCCCCCCCTCCCATTTTCCCACCATAGAAAATGCATAGTAGAATAATAGAAAGTGTGGCAGGCTAAAGACCCACAAGAAAAGATGGCTGCAGGCCGGACACCAACCTCCTGCTCAAGCAGGAGACCCTTTATCATTCCTGACAAGTGGCCGTCCAGTCTCTTCTTATAAACCTGCAATATTGGAGTGGCCACAAATTCTGAAGGCAAGCTGTTCCACTGGTTAATTGTTCTCACTTTTAGGAAGTTACCCCTTAACTCTAGCCTGCTTCTCTCATTGATGATTGTGCATCCATTTCTTCTTCTTCCTCTTCTTCTTCTTCCTTCTCCTCCTCCTCCTCCTCCTTCTCCTCCTACTCCCGCTGCTTTGAAGAATAGGTTGACCAACTCTTCTATGTGGCAGCCCCTCAAATATTGGAAGACTGCTATCCTGTCTCCCCTTCTTTTCATCAAATTGGACATACCCAGTTCCTGCAACCGTTCTTCATATGTTTTAGCCTCCAGTCTCCTAATCCTCTTTGTTGCTCTTTTCTGCACTCTTTCCAGAGTCTCCACGTCTTTTAGGACAACAGCTGACTGGTAAATGGCTTGCTGACAAATTAATAATAGATAAACCATTCCCAGAATATTTAGCTTCACTATAGATGTTTTCCAAGTGCCGCCTTTCTTTAGAACTACATATATCTCGCCCAAGACAGCTACATTATGGAGCCAAAGAAACTGCATCTAAATTCATGAGGTGATAAAATGTAACTAGCTCAAGGCTTACACACACACACACACACACACACACACACACACACACACACACACAGACCCTTGATTTACAAATGTTCCATCGCCTCCCCAATGGCCCCTGAATTACTGGCATTTCTTGAAATTATGACACAATAAAACATACTTTAAAAGACAAACCCATCTCTCGCTTCGTCTTGGAAATTTTTAAGAAGGTAATTGATGGAGACTTGAATTCATAGGCTATCAAAGAGCTAAAGTCTTTTAAAAAGTAAGGTTCTACAGTTAGGCAAGAAAAACCAAAAATACAGGTACAGTATAAGTAGTACCTGGCTCAATAGTGGTGACTGGGAGAGGGATCTTGGCATTCTAGACCAGGGGTCCCCAACCTTTGCAACTTTAAGTCTGAAGGACTTCAGCTCCCAGACTTCTCCAGCCAGCTTTGCTGGCTGGAGAAGTCTGGGAGCTGAAGTCCTTCAGATTTAAAGTTGCAAAGGTTGGGGACCCCTGTTCTAGACGACAACCAGTGCATGCCAGCTGCCAAAAAGGCCAATTGTCCAAATAGCATCCAAAAATAAATCAGAGTCCAAGGCAAAGTATTGCTCAAAGTTCCAATTTATGAAGAAAGCCATGTTGGCACATCTGGGGAAACCGGAATCTGAAAGCTTCCCGGTTTTCCCCACCCAGTTGAAAGTTCAAGATCTTGCCCCCACACACCCACAAGTCCATCCCGTGGTCCAATCTCCCACTGCCACAAAGACAAATTCCATCCATCCAGTTCCAGGTGCAGAGATACAAAGACAAAGGATGACCTTGGCTTTCTAGAAAGAATGTTGTTATGGCTACGTAGCATCTAACTCCATACAATCCCCCCTCCCATTTTCCCACAATAGAAAATGCATAGTAGAATAATAGAAAGTGTGGCAGGCCAAAGATCCAAAAGAAAAGATGGCTGCAGGCCTGACAAGCGGCCTCCCCTCAGAATAATAATAATAATAATAATAATAATAATAATAATAATAATAATAATAATAATAATAATAATAATAATAATAATAATAATAATAATAATAATAATAATAATATTTTATTTATAAACCACCTCCTCTCCCCAAAGGGACTCGGAGCAGTGCACAGGGAAAAATTAAAAATACCAATATAAAATACATAAATAGATAGATAAAATACGGATTAAACCAAATTATCCCTGCGCTAAAATCACCCTATCTTAAAATACACTAAAATCCCCTAAAACCCTATTAAAAAAACCTTAAACTAAAAACCCCATAGAAGAGAGACTAACCTAGGCCGGCCAAGCAGAAAAAGTGTGTTTTTAATTTTTGACGGAAGGAGCGGAGGTCCGTAGTTGTTCTGATCTCGGGGGGAAGGTCGTTCCAGAGGGCTGGGCCCGCCACAGAGAAGGCCTTTCCCCTGGGCGTCACCCGCTGGCATAGCCTAGTGGACGGCACCCGGAGAAGTCCCTCTCTGTGGGAGGGAATCGGCCACAGGGATCTATGAGGCAGGATCCGATCCCGCAGATAACTAGGTCCCGTGCCATGGAGCGCTTTAAAGATGGTAACTAACACCTTGAAGCGCACCCGAAAGACGACAGGCAGCCAATGCAGCTCGCGCAAGAGCGGTGTTATGTGGGTAAACCTTGAGGTTCCCATTATTGCTCGCGCAGCTGCATTCTTGACAAGCTGAAGTCTTCGGGTGCACCTCAAGGGGAGTCCCATGTAGAGAGAATTGCAGTAGTCCAGTCGGGATGTCACGAGAGCATGAGTGACTGTGCAAAGGGCATCCCGATCCAATAGGGGACGCAACTGGCATACCAGGCGAACCTGGTAAAACACCCTCCTGGCCACGGCTGTCACTTGATCTTCCATGGACAGCCGGGTATCCAGGAGGACGCCCAAGTTGCGTGCCCCATCCACAGGGGTGAGGTGTTCGTCCCCTATGGCCAGTGATGGAGTCAACTGGTTGTACCGGGATGCCAGAAACCACAGCCACTCGGTCTTGGACGGGTTGAGTCTGAGTCTGTTACTTCCCATCCAGGCCCGCACGGCTTCAAGGCACCGGCACATCACCGCTACGGCATCATTGGGGTGGTTTGGGGTAGATATATACAGCTGCATGTCGTCAGCGTAGAGGTGGTACTCTACCCCAAAACCACGGATGATCTCGCCCAGCGGCTTCATATATGTGTTGAACAGGAGAGGAGAGAGGACTGACCCCTGAGGCACCCGACATGTGAGGGGTCTCGGGGTCGACCTCTGCTCTCCTGCCAACACAAATTGCGATCGACCGGAGAGGTAGGAGGAGAACCACCGCAGTACGGTGCCCCTCACCCCCAACCCCTCCAGCCAATGCAATAGGATACCATGGTCGATGGTATCAAAAGCCGCTGAGAGGTCTAATAGGACCAGGATGGAGGAGGAACCCCCATCTCTGGCCCTCCAGAGATCATCTACCAACGCAACCAATGCCGTCTCAGTGCTGTGCTTGGGCCAAAAGCCGGACTGGCGCGGGTCCAGATAATCAACTTCCTCCAAGTGACGTGGAAACTGTTGTGCCACCACACTATCTACAACCTTTGCCAGAAAGTGAAGGTTGGAGACCGGATGGTAGTTAACCAGTAATGCTGGGTCCAGAGAGGGCTTCTTCAGGAGGGGCCTCACCATAGCCTCTTTAAGGGAGGCGGGCAAGAAACCCTCACTCAGAGAAGCATTGACAACCTCCTGGAGCCAGCCTCGTGTCACCTCCCAGGATGCCAGTACAAGCCAGGAGGGACACGGGTCCAATAAACATGTGGTGGCTCGCAGTTGCCCACTTAACCTGTCCATATCCTCGGAAGTAACAGAGTCAAATTCTTCCCACAAAACTGTCTCAAGACCTGCCTCGGGGCATCCCATTGGACCATCGATGGAGACTAACTCGCTCTGAATCTGAGCGATTTTATCCTGCAGATAAATCCCAAATTCCTCTGTTGAAGGAGGGAGCGGGTCACCCTAAACAGGGCGGCAGGGCAGTTATCTGCGGATGCTATGAGAGTGGCACAATGATGACGTTTGGCCACTCTCAGCGCCACAAGGTAAGTCCGTAAATGGGCTCTCACCTGTGTTCAGTCAGATTCAGACCGAGTAGACCTCCATCTCCTCTCTAGGCATCTCTTGTGGCGTTTCATCACCCTTAGCTCCTCGGTAAACCAAGGAGCCAGGGTGGTTCGCCGCCGCAAGAGAGGCCGCAAGGGCGCGAACCGATCCAAGGCTCCCGCGGCCGCACTATTCCATGCGGCCACAAGGTCCTCCATCGGGGTGCGGGTCAGAGATACAGGAAGTGGCCCAAGCGCCGTCTGGAACCTGTCAGGGTCCATCAGGTGCCAGGGGCAGAACCAAATAGGTGACTCAGGTTCCGCCGCCCCGCGGTGGGGTGTAGTGATTGGAAAGTCGAGCTGGAGAAGTGAGTGGTCTGACCATGACAGGGGTGTGATGACTATATCCCCTATACCCAGATCACTCTTCCATTGGCCAGAGACAAAGATTAGATCCGGCGTATGTCCACCCTCGTGGGTGGGGCCCTGAATTACTTGGGTCAGGTCCATGGCCGTCATGGAAGCCATGAACTCCCGAGCTGCCTCCGATGATTCGTCCACCGATGGCAGATTAAAGTCCCCCATGACTATCAGTCTGGGGGTCTCAACTGCCATCGTAGCGATCACCTCGAGGAGCTTGGGCAGGGCTGCTGTTATATAGCGGGGAGCCAGGTATACAACCAGCAAGCCCAACTGCCTCCCTAGGCCCCACTTCACGCAGAGGGACTCACAACCGATGGTCTGTGGCACAATGGTCTCTCTCGGCTCTAGACCTTCCCTAACAATAACCGCTACCCCTCCACCCCTGCCTAGGGCCCGGGGCTGATGAAAAACGCGGTAACCTGGCAGGCACATTTCAACGAATGTGCCTGCCAGGTTGGAATGTGCCTGCCATTCCCTCGTGGTTGGGCCACGAGGGAATGTGCCTCCCTCGTGGCCCAACCAGGTCTCCGCAATTCCCACCAGGTCCGGCTCCCCCTCTGATACAAGGTCATGGATGAGGGGGGCTTTGTTAACCACGGGCCTGGCATTGCAAAACATCAGCCGCGGGCCCTGGCACTGTACTCCCTGACCACCTAGCCTGAGGGGGTTGTGGCACCTGACCGTCTGCAACCAACGGCCACGCGCCCCCAACCGTGAGGATGGAACTTGTCTCCCCTCGGGCCTGCGGGAGAAGAAAAATGTACCCTGAAAAGAGAATAATGTAGGGGTGAACATAAGCACAACTAACCACCTCTAACCACCAATCCCAGGCTGCATTGACAGAGGGATAGAATCAAGATCACGTGAAGTGTTAATACCATTTCGGTAAGGCCTCACTTGGAATACTGCATTCAGTTTTGGTCGCCACCATGTAGAACAGATGTGGAGACTCTGGAAAGAATGCAGAGAAGAGCAACGAAGAGGATGAGGGGACTGGAGACTAAAACATGACTGTTGAAATTGGGCATGGCTAGTTTAGGACTAAGGGTGACATCACAACACTCTTCCAAATATCTCAGGGGTGCCACAAAGAAGAGGCAGTCAAGTTATTCTCCAAAGCATCTGAATGCAGGATAAGAAGCAAAAAAGAATCAAGGAGAGAAGCAACCTAGAAATGAAGAGATATTTCCTGACAGAACAATTAATTAGTGGAACAGAAGTTGCCTCCAGAAGTTGTGAATGCCCCAACACTGGAAGTTTTAAAGAAGATGTTGGACAACCATTTGTCTGAAACGGCATAGGTTTTCCTGCCTAAGCTACACTAGAAGACCTCCAGGGTCCCTTCCAACTCTGTTATTCTGAAACGAGAGATATTTCAAGTTGCTAGTATTTCAAGATTCAGTGTATTTTTTTTTGCAACACAGCTTCATAATTAATTGGGGTTCTTTTCCAGGAACACAAACTTCAGCTCATGAGAAGTAATTTATTCCACTCTTCTGTAGCATTAATAGGTCATGCTTGGAATAGTGTGACCAGTTCAAAAAGGACAGTGACAAATTGGAAACAAGTTCCAAGGAGGTCTACTGAGAGGGTGAAAGGTCTAAAAAGCAAAGCCTATGAGAAGTAGTTAAATAATTTGGATTTCTAGTAAGAGAAATGGGTTGAGGGGACATCTTTAGCAATCTGGATGCATGAAGGGATTGTCATATAACCGATGATTAAAGGACAAGGAAGCGAAGGAAACAATCCTTGGGTACAATCCTAAAACAACCACTTAAGCATCATTGGCATTGACAAAACCATCATCAGTCAATTGCAAAAGGCAGCTTTGCATCCCGTGTTGATACCTTCAATACCATAGAAGAACACATCTGCCTAACTCAGGTCCTTGGGTGGGGTTAAATACATGGACAGAAATGGCAAATCAAGCCTGAATATCTGGCTGATTGTGCAATGAGCCATAATAATCCCACCTATAGGTATCCCCCTTAACAGAATAACAAAGTTGGAAGGGACCTTGGGGGTCTTCTAGTCCAACCTCCAGCCCAGGGGTGAAATTCAGCTGGTTCTGACCAGTTCTGGAGAACCGGTAGGGAAAATTTTGAGTAGTTCAACCACTGGCTAGCCCTATGAGTGGGGAGGGAATGGACATTTTGCAGTCTCCTTCCCCTGGAGTGGGGAAGGAATGGGGATTTTGCAGTATCCTTCCCCTGGAGAGGGGAGGGAATGGAGATTTTATAGTATCCTTTACCTGGAGTGGGGAAGGGAATGGGGATTTTGCAGTATCCTTCCCCTGGAGAGGGAAGGGAATGGGGATTTTGCAGTATCCTTCCCCTGGAGAGGGAAGGGAATGTAGATTTTGCAGTATCCTTCCCCTGGAGTGGGGAAGGAATGGGGATTTTGCAGTATCCTTCCCCTTGAGAGGGAAGGGAATGGAGATTTTACAGTATCCTTCCCGTGGAATGGGGAGGGAATGGGGATTTTGCAGTATCCTTCCCATGGAGTGGAGAGGGAATGGGAATCCAGCTTCGGGCCTGGGCACAGCACCGAGACGGCATTGGTCGCGTTGGTTGATGATCTCTGGAGGGCCAGAGATGGGGGTTGTTCCTCCATTCTGGTCCTATTAGACCTCTCAGCGGCTTTTGATACCATCGACCATGGTATCCTATTGCATCGGCTGGAGGGGTTGGGGGTGAGAGGCACCGTGTTGCGGTGGTTCTCCTCCTACCTCTCCGGTCGATCACAATTTGTGTTGACAGGAGGGCAGAGGTCGACCTCTAGGCCCCACACTTGTGGGGTGCCTCAGGGGTCGTTCCTCTCACCACTCCTGTTCAACACATATATGAAGCCGCTGGGTGAGATCATCCGTGGTTTTGGGGTAGAGTACCATCTCTACGCTGATGATACACAGCTGTATATATCTACCCCAAACCACCCCAACGATGCCGTAGCGGTGATGTGCCAGTGCCTTGAAGCCGTGCGGATCTGGATGGGAAGTAACAAACTCAGACTCAACCCGTCCAAGACCGAGTGGCTGTGGTTTCCGGCATCCCGGTACAACCAGTTGACTCCATCACTGGCCATAGGGGATGAACATCTTACCCTTGTGGATGGGGCGTGCAACTTGGGCGTCCTCCTGGATACTCGGCTGTCCATGGAAGATCAAGTGACAGCCGTGGCCAGGAGGGCGTTTTACCAGGTTCGCCTGGTACGCCAGTTGCGCCCCCTATTGGGTCGGGATGCCTTCTGCACAGTCACTCATGCTCTAGTGACATCCCGACTGGACTACTGCAATTCTCTCTACATGGGGCTCCCCTTGAGGTGCACCCGAAGACTTCAGCTTGTCCAGAATGCAGCCGCGCAAGCAATAATGGGAACCTCAAGATTTACCCATGTAACACCGCTCTTGCGCGAGCTGCACTGGCTACCTGTCGTCTTTCGGGTGCGCTTCAAGGTGTTAGTTATCATCTTTAAAGCGCTCCATGACACGGGACCTAGTTATCTGCGGGATCGGATTCTGCCCCATACATCCCTGCGGCCGATTCGCTCCCACAGAGAGGGACTTCTCCGGGTGCCGTCCACTAGGCTATGCCAGCGGGCGACACCCAGGGGACGGGCCTTCTCTGTGGCGGGCCCAGCCCTCTGGAACGACCTTCCCCCCGAAATTAGAACAACTACGGACCTCCGCTCCTTCCGTCAAAAACTCAAAACACACTTTTTCTGCTTGGCCGGCCTAAGTTAGTCTCCCGTCTTTTAATAGGGCTTAGGGGATTTTAGTTAATTTTAAAAATTGGGGATTTTAGCGGAGGGATAATCATTGTTTAATTCTCCTTTTATTTAATTTATTTGTATATTTATTGGTATTTTTTAATTTTCCCTGTGCACCGCTCCGACTCCCTTTGGGGAGAGGAAGCGGTCTATAAATATATTTATTATTATTATTATTATTATTTTGCAGTATCCTTCCCCTGGAGTGGGGAGGGAATGGAGATTTTGCAGTATCCTTCCTCTGCCACGCCCACCAAGCCACTCCCAGAGAACCAGTAGTAAAAAAAATTGAATTTCACCACTGCTCCAGCCTATATTATTCCAGTCTCTTCTTAAAAAACCTCCAGCGATGGAGAGCCTACAACTTCTGAAGGCAAGTCCTTCCACTGGTTAATTCTTCTCATGGTCAGGAAATTTCTACTTATTTTTCGGTTGGTTCTCTCCTTCATTCGTTTCTATCCATTGCTTCTTTAACCGTGGGCAAGCAAAAACTATTTGCAACCCTATTCTGAAAATAGGGGCGTCCTGAACATTTTGGAAAATGTTGTGATGACTATGAGCACGGGTCTGTGTTTCTGTGTGTCTGTCCTTCACTGGGTTGCTCAACTCTTAGGTCAATGATGGCTAACCTTTATGTCATTGCGTGCCAAAAATATATGTAATGCAATGCGTGTATTAACCCCCCCCGGCACCAGCACCCCCTGTGCATGCACATGCAACCCCCATGCTCGCCGCCCCATGCACATGCACACATAATACAATACAATAGCAGAGTTGGAAGGGACCTTGGAGGTCTTCTAGTCCAACCCCCTGCCCAGGCAGGAAACCCTATACCGTTTTAGACAAATAGCTATCCAACATCTTCTTAAAGACTTCCAGTGTTGGGGCATTCACAACTTCTGGTGGCAACTTCTGTTCCACTGATTAATTGTTCTCACTGTCAGGAAGTTTCTCCACAGTTCTAAGTTGCTTCTCTCCTTGATTAGTTTCCACCCATTGCTGCTTGTCCTGCCCTCAGGTGCTTTGGAGAATAGTTTGACTCCCTCTTCTTTGTGGCAGCCTCTGAGATATCGGAAGACTGCTATCATGTCTCCCCTGGTCTTTCTTTTCCTTAAACTAGACATACCCAGTTCCTGCAACCGTTCTTCATATGTTTTAGCCTCCAGTCCCCTAATCCTCTTTGTTGGTCTTCTCTGCACTCTTTCTAGAGTCTCCACATCTTTTCTACATCGGGGCGACCAAAACTGGATGCCATATTCAAAGTGTGGCTTTACCAAGGCCTTATAAATTGGTATTAACACGTCACATGATCCCATTTGAGGGCTAGTAGGCCTCCCTGCAGCCTGGTGGGAACAAAAATGGACTGTGGAGGGGCTGCAACCCCCCATGCCTTGTTTTGGGCCTAGTAGGAAACCCTTCAGCCTCCTGGGAGCAAAAGCTGGCCAAACACCCCACCCCCGTGCATGCGTGCACATCTCCTGCATGCACCCCGCCCCCCACGCATACGCGACAGAGGGCCAAAAAATCAGCTGGCCGGTGGGAAGTGCACGCATGCACAGAGGAGCTGATCTGAGGCAACAGCTTGCATGCCCACAGAGAGAGGGCTCCATGTGCCATCTGTGGCACACATGCCATAGGTTTGCCATCACAGTCCTAGGTCAACAAGGACCATTTCAGATGTCAGAGTTCCTGGATCTCTGATGACCAGTGCACAACAGGACTCAGGAGTTAAGGCTGGGTAACCAGATTTACTTAAACCTTTAGGATTATGTACAATAACCACTGATGGGACACAATTATGCTGTGTTGGAAAAAAAGCGCACCATTGCAGCCTGCTATTTTAAATTGGAACCAACAAAGCCGGGCTACTTAACACAAGTGTTTGAACTGTGGAAAAGAATTTATTCAGACTCCACTGACTGGAAAAAAAAAAGATTAGCACATCAAAGGCGATGCGCTACCAGAAATAAAATATTCAGGGACGCAGAACTGGAAGAGATTCAGAAAAATGTGCAAAAAAATGGAAGCCCCCAAAACAATAGTAGAACAAAACCTCACAGCGTAATGAGTGGAAATATAGAGTGAATCCAGCTATTCAGGCAGAATAACACCTTGGTCTTGGTTTTCTAAACTGTGTAACGGGTTGTAATTGACCGTGTTCCTAAATAAATATCAGGGATTTGTACCATTCTGATGAAATCCAGTCTCGTCGACGGGGTGTGAAAGCTTCAGGATTCAAGGGAATGAACTTCCCTACATTAGGGGAGCTTGGAATACATATGACATGTTTGCTCTATGGGCTTAACTCTTTCGCTGGGAAAAAGGGACATTAAAATTACTGTAGCTAGATGACATTAAAGGCAGCTATAAACAGCTGTGCCAGGCCTACCTAATTGAAGCTTTGAAACATCAAAGAGCAACATCTTCAAATGAAAAGTGACATTTGAAAGATACACACACACACACACACAGCTTTTTCTGACACACTGGAGATCAATGGATCTCCTGGAAGCCCAACTTCCCCCAACACTTGGGGGCACTTAACGCGCTATTTTTTTATGCAATAGCAGAGTTGGAAGGGACCTTGGAGGTCTTCTAGTCCAAACCCCTGCCTAGGCAGGAAACCCTATACCATTTCAGACAAATGGTTAGCCAACATCTTATTTTTAAATATATATATATATATTTATTTTTAAGCATTAAAACAGATAAAACATACATCCAGTTTCAATTTTGTGTAGCATGTCGTTTGGTCACGAGTTTTTGTGCATCAATCTTTACAGTTCCAGATAGAATTATTAATTGGCCATCAAACATAGCCACGTATGTCGCCATTATTGGGCTTATATATGTTAAATTAAAATTAGTGTTCCTTCTTTTCAAGCCACCTTATTTTCTTAAATAATGATCTGTTTGATAACAATTCATCTTTATAAAATCACTCATCTTTGTCTGTTATCATTTAAAGAATAAAGAACAAAAGTTTTCCCCAAATTCATGTTATACAACGTGCTATTTATTGACTGTTGACTTCAGTGGTTGGGCTTCATGAAAAGCATGGCGGAGGGAGGAAGAAGAGGGAAGACTGAAGATGTCCTCCTCCTCCTCCTCCTCTTCCTCCAGCTGCTTTGAAGAATAGGTTGACCAACTCTTCTATGTGGCAGCCCCTCAAATATTGGAAGACTGCTATCCTGTCTCCCCTAGTCCTTCTTTTCATCAAATTGGACATACCCCGTTCCTGCAACCGTTCTTCATATGTTTTAGTGTCCAGTTCCCTAATCATCTTTGTTGCTCTTTTCTGCACTCTTTCCAGAGTCTCCACGTCTTTTAGGACAACGGCTGGCTGGTAAATGGCTTGCTGACAAATTAATAATAGATAAACCATTTCCAGAATATTTAGCTTCACTATAGATGTTTTCCAAGTGCCGCCTTTCTTTAGAACTACATATATCTCACCCAAGACATCTATCTTATGTTGACTTCAGTAGTTGGGCTTCATGAAAAGCTTGGCGGAGGGAGGAAGAAGAGGGAAGACTGAAGACGTCGTAGCGATGAGCATTTATTCAATATGGTGCATTCAGGTTGAGTGGTGCAAATGGGTGTGGAACCATTGAAAGGACTGTGTTGTAGACTGGATGTCATATCCTTCCCCCTCAAAATAAAACAAAACAAAACTGGGGAGGAAGTACGTAGGTCCGTTCCCCATTGTGAAAACCATAAATCCTTTATCGGTACAGTTGGAGTTTATCCTGTGTTTCATGTAAACCTGTTGAAACCGGAGCACACGTCTGCCTCAACCTGCACCCCTGGTCCCTCTTCTTATTGAAGGAGAGCAACATTTTGAAGTTAAAGAAATCTTAGATTTCAGGAAACATAGAGGTTGCATTCAGTGTTTGGTGTCCTGGAAACATTTCCGCCCTTCCCATGCTGAATGGGTCGACAAATCTCATGTTAGTGTAGCGGCAAAAACCAGGCTCACCACAGACTGGTTTGAATGATGGGACGAGAGACCACGAAGGTGAGAGATAACAGGAGTTTATTGACGCTTCAAGAGTTCAGCGTGCCAAGTGGGCAACAAGCTCTGAACTGCCGGGGCAACACCCTGGCAGATGGATTTATACTTTCGATTATGCATCGTCATTAATACAGAAAAACATATGGATAAAAGCAGAAGTCAAGTTTGGAAAAGTACAGAAACAGAAGTTAATGCAAAAATTGATACGTGCCAGCATATTTGCCCATATAGGGTTTCTATCTTACACCCCCCTCCTTCTTCCCTTTACTTTCTCTTTCCATCTCTTGAAGCAATGTTTCAGCAATATTTGTAATACTTAGGAACGTTTGAAAACAGAGAAGTACACCCCCACATCTTGCACAACATGTTTAAGGGCAAGCGAACAAAGCTTCCTTGGGGGTCAAGACTGACCCAGTGTCCAGGAATTGGGGTCCCCAGGCCCCCCTACCACATTAGAGCTCCCAGACTTTAGCAGAAGTTCTACACCAAATACCCGGATAAGCCTTGATGTTATACAGATGTGCATACTTATATTGTTGCATTGTATTGTGGGATTATTTTTTTGTGCGTGTCTTTCTGCAGGGATGGCATCTCTTTCTGAAGGAGGGCCGGATGTCAGCCTCTGCTTCGCTTACTTGCTTTCAGCTGCCATGGAAATTGGGATTGGAATAATTGGCACAGGAGGGGCAGTTAAGAAGGGAGCTTTGTTCTCACCATCTTCTGCGCATGCTGATGGTCAAGGCCAACCATCCTGCATACCAACCTGCTGATGCTTCTTGGAGATGCAACCCACATGACACCTGAGGGACTTGCAGATTGGGCAACAGGGTGGGCGTTGTTGGGGGGAGGGGGTTGGGCAAATGTTTGATATGTATGATTTTGCGCTTTTCTTACTCAGGCCTTGCTTTACCTTCGCTGCTATCTATTTATAACCAGTAAAAGTACTTTTAATTCCACAAACAATGGAGTTGAGAGGTTTCTTCTTTGGTTGCTGAAGGAGGCATGCCTGACAGGGCTTTTCAATTTGGACACAGATGGCCTCGTTGACACCCCCCCTTTCAAACCAGTGGTCCTCTGTGTCCAAATTATGGACTTTGCTGTTTTCAAAAGAGTGACCTTCATCTTTTAAATGCAAATGGACTGCTGAACCTTGTACTGATGGGTCAGTGGATGAAGGTGTGGGGTTTGCAGGGAGGAGGAAGAGGAAGAAGAGGAGGAGGAAAAGGAAGAGGAGAAGGAGGAAGAAAAAGAAAAAGGAGAAGCAGGAGGAGGAGGAGGAGGAGGAGGAAGAAGGGAGGGAGGAGGAGGAGAAAGAGAAGAAGAAGGAGGAGGAGGAGGAGGAGGAGGAGGAGAAGCAGCAGGAGGAGGAGGACATAGAAGGGAGGGAGGAGGAGAAGAAGAAGAAGAAGAAGAAGAAGAAGAAGAAGTAGAAGAAGAAGAAGAAGAAGAAGAAGAAGAAGAAGTAGAAGAAGAAGAAGAAGAAGAAGAAGAAGAAGAAGAAGAAGAAGAAGAAGAAGAAGAAGAAGAAGAAGAAGAAGAAGAAGAAGAAGAAGAAGAAGAAGAAGAAGAAGAAGAATTCAGTAAGGCTCCTATTTGAAGTGATAGAGGTTTCACTCCAACAACCAACAGATTGAGCTACGAATCAGGAAGCCCCTGAGTTTTCAGCTCAGCTCTGTTTTGCTTTAAGTAAGTCCCTGACTCTCAGCCAAACTTACTTTTCATCCGTAATATGGTGGCTAATCACAGTGTCGTAAAATCATTAGGTGCTGCATGGCTTATAATTTAATAAATCAATTTGAAGATCTGGAAGCCGTAGCCAACATTTAAGAGTGGCAGTTTAAAGATTAAGAAGTGTGTTGGACTTTTCTTTGGAGTTTTTTTTTCCCTACAGATTTCAGCTAAGTGTCCTTCAGACATCAGTACCTCCAAGTCAGAAAGGTAGATGAGTTGAGTCCTAAAATGTTCCTACATCAAAGGTGGAAAAACTGATTCAACCGAAGGACCAGATGCAGCTCTGAACTTTTCACGGATGGTGAAAGAGAAGACATTATGTCAACTTAAGTCAGGGATGTCCAAACTTGGGAACTTTAAGACTTGTGGACTTCAACTCCCAGCTATGCTGGCTGGGGAATTCTGGGAGTTGAAGTCCACAAGTCTTAAAGTTCCCAAGTTTGGACATCCCTGACTTAAGGGAATGACGTTCCCTTATGCTGCTCCATCAACCTGAGTTTCTACTTGCAAGAAGAGTTAAGAAACAAGGAGATTGATATGAATTGTATACAGGTAAAGGTTCCTCTCACACATATGTGCTAGTTGTTCCCAACTCTAGGGGGCGGTGCTCATCTCCATTTCAAAGCCGAAGAGCCAGCACTGTCCAAAGACGTCTCCATGGTAATGTAGCCAGCATGATAAATTGCCAAAGGCTCATAGAACGCTGTTACCTTTCCACCCAAGGTGGTCCCTATTTTTCTACTTGCATTTTTACGTGCTTCCGAACTGCTAAGTTGGCAGAAGCTGGGACAAGTCACGGGAGCTCACCCCATTATGCGATGGTAGGGAATCGAACCACGGAACTGCCGAACTTCTGATTGAACAAGCTCAACATCTTAGCCACTGAGCCACCATGTCCCTTTATGCATTGTATAATCGGCTAAAATTAGGCTCTGTCTAGTTTTGACTTCTTCTGATCTGAGAGAGAGAGATGAGCTGGTAGAAACTCTTGATGAACCAAGACTGTAAGATGTGAGATAGTGGTAGGATTTTTGTTCTGTATGACACAGATCAGGTTAGTTAGACAAATAGATCCACAGAAGCTACAGTGGCCCCCAAGCCATAATCTATGAATTCAATTGAACACCACACACCCAACCAGAGTGCAGCCGCGGGGGATTTTGGGAGTCTCATGGTACTCCCATATAACACCTGTCCTGCGCGAGCTGCACTGGCTGCCTGTGGTCTTCTGGGTGCGCTTCAAGGTGTTAGTAACCATCTTTAAAGCGCTCCATGGCACGGGTCCTGGCTATCTGCGAGACCGCCTCCTGCCACATACCTCCCTTCGACCTGTCTGCTCCCAAAGAGAGGGCCTCCTCAAGGTGCCGTCTGCCGGTCCATGCCGGCTGGCGACTCCCAGGGGAAGAGCCTTCTCTGTGGGGGGCCCGTCCCTCTGGAACAACCTGCCCCCCAATATTCGCACCATTATGGACCTACGCCTCTTCCGTCGGATGTTAAAAGCACATTTCTTCCATCTGGCCGGCCTAGCGTAGACTAAGAGTATAATTTTAAATTTTAAATATTTAATGTTTTAACTATTTTAGCACAGATCTAATTTATTTAATGCTATTTTATATTTTGTATGTGTTGTGGGTTTTTATCTTTCTGTGCACCGCCCTGAGTCCCACCAGGGAGAATAGGGCGGTGTATAAATCGAATAAATAAATAAATAAATAAACCAGGAACTGCCCATGCAACCCAGGTGCTCAATTTACAATTCAGCTTGTTGCATAGCCCCAGAAAATAGGGCTAAATGACTGTAGGAGAAGAAATGGCAGAAACTGAGGGTGGAGTGAAAAAGGGATTTAGCCTTGAATCCTTATGTAGCCACAAGAAGGCTACATCCAATCTTCTTTGAGTGCTGTTGATCCTTATCTAAGTCTTAGCCAGTGCCAAGCATTCATTGGGAAGATTCCTGCACATAACCCTGTGATGGCGAACCTATGACACGTGTGCCAACAGTGGCACACAGAGCCATCTCTCTGGGCATGCAAGCCATCGCCCCTTGCTCTTCCGGGTTCTGGCATGCTGGCCAAGTGGTTTTCACACGTGTGGGAGTGCCGGAAACTGGAAAAGCAGTCACCAACTGTGCATGTATTCCACCAGAAATTAAAGAATCTCTTGTTTCATCAGGCCGGTTTGGCTTAAGCTATTTACCTAGCCTACAGTCTGTACCTTAAATTATTTTAATTGGGTTTTAGATGGGGTTAATGTTTTAATACTTTTAAATGTTTAGCACAGGGATAATTTATTTAATTCGGTTTTAATTATTTATATTTGTGATATCATGTGGTTTTTAATTTCCTGTGCACCGCCCCGGGTCCCTTTGGGGAGAAGGTGCGGTTATATAAATCCAACTAATAAATAAATAAAATAAATAAAATGTACCACCTGATCTTTCAGTTTGTGGCACACGCATGTTCACCGGCCAATTAGTCTTCATGTATGCATCCATGCCAGAAATCAGAAGACCAGGTGGCCGGTGTGCATACAGACGCTGGAAATTGGAAGATTGTCTTACCAGTTCACACATGTGCCCTGGGCAGTTGCACTTTCAGTTTCTGGCATGCACATATGTGCATACACTCCCGTTTTGATACTTGGTGCCAAAAAGGTTCACCAACACGGACATAGCCTGTTGGTAATCGTTCTGTTTAATTCAGGGATGTCCAAACTTGGGAACTTTAAGACTTGTGGACTTCAACTCCCAGAATTCCCCAGCTGCCATGTCTGGCTGGGGAATTTTGGGAGTTGAAGTCCACAACTCTTAAAGTTCCCAAGTTTGGACACCCCTGGTTTAATTGAACCTTCATGTATGAACATAGTTCTTTTGTACCTGACAATGACTAAAATACCCTTTGGCGGCCCAGTGGTTAGAATGCAGTTCTGCATGCAAACTCTGCCCACTGCTACAAGTTCGATCCTGACCGGCTTAAGGTTGACTCAGCTTTCCATCCTTCGGAGGTTGATAAAAAGGAGGACCCAGATTATTGGGGAAAACATTTCTCTTCTTGAAAGTCACAAAGGAGGAAGCTCCCACAACTTCCGAAGGCAACCTGCTCCACTGGTTGATTGGTCTCACTGTCAGAAAGTTTCTCCTTATTTCCAGGTTGAATCTCTCCTTGTTCAGTTTCCATCCTTTATTCTTTTTCTGGCCTTCAGGTGCTTTGGAAAATAGCTTGATCCCCTCCTCTCTGAAGCAGCCCCTCAAATATTGGAAGGCTGCTATCATGTCTCCCCTGGTCCTTCTCTTCACTAGTCTAGCCATGCCCAGTTCATAACTGTTCATTGTATGTTTCAGTCTCCAGTCCCCTCATCATGGCACGGGACCTAGTTATCTGCGGGATCGGATCCTGCCCCATACATCCTTACGGCCGATTCGCTCCCACAGAGAGGGACTTCTCCGGGTGCCGTCCACTAGGCTATGCCAGCGGGCAACGCACAGGGGAAGGGCCTTCTCTGTGGCAGGCCCAGCCCTCTGGAATGACCTTCCCCCCGAAATCAGAACAACTACGGACCTCCGCTCCTTCCGTCAAAAACTTAAAACACACTTTTTCTGCTTGGCCAGCCTAGGTTAGTCTCCGCCTAATAGGGTGTTAGGGGATTTTAGCTAATTTATAATTGAGGATTTTAGCGCAGGGATAATCTTAGTTTAATTTGCTTTTACTTATTCTATTTATTCTATTTATGTATTTCCTATAGTATTTTAATTTTCCCTGTGCACTGCTCCGAGTCCCCTCGGGGAGAGGATGCGGTATACAAATTAAATTATTATTATTATTATTATTATTATTATTATTATTATTATTATTATTATTATTATTATTATTATTATTATTATTATTATTATTATTATTATCATCATCATCATCATCATCATCATCATCATCATCATCATCATCATCCTGGTTGGTCTTCTCTGCACTCTTTCTAGAGTCTCCACATCTTTTTTATAGTGTAGGTGACCAAAACTGGATGCAGTACTCTAGGTGTGGTCTTACTAAGGCTTTATACCTGGTAGGGGACTCCAAAGCAGAGGTAAATATTCCTAGCTTTATGTGACCTTCAAGTTGGACTGTCTACTGTCTTTTGTCTTTATTGGCACGAAAGGAAAGGGCTGAAAAATGGTCTCATCAGTTTCAACCCAAAATAACACAGATTCCCAACTGTACTTTTGCTCCACCAGTGTTCAAGCACGGGAAAAAATATGACCTCAATATAGCCATTGTCCCCTTGCTCATCCTAGGATTGATACCTTCGCGCTGTGCTTTGCCACGTAACCACCGCGGTGTTCCATTAAAATCCACCTCCCATGCCATTCTGTGGCTATTAGAAAGGAGTGCCGAGCAGCTCAATTTTTCAAATAAATATAAATTGCGACGGGCTGAAGTGTGAAGTGGCCTCAAGTGACCTTTCGAAGGAGACTCAAACACCCCGTTCAAAGCATACCAGCTTTTGACTCTGCGTCAATTCCCGTTTTCTGTGGGGACAGAAAATTGTCCTCGATCAAATCATTTATGTTCAGAGAAGGATATGGTTGAGGGAGCTATTGAACAAGTCAGACGATCCCGGCCCCAACGATACAGGAGAAGGTCAGCTTCCCCACTTCCTGAGGTCATCTTGGAAATTAAAAGTATGAAAACCGAAGGGGAAATTGCCCATGGGGCCGTGACCCTTCACAATAGCGACATTAGTGCATGAGAAGGGAGCCACCTGGAGACTCGGGCCTGGGTGGCTCATGGAGTGTGGTGGCTTTGGCTCGTAGATGGGGCCAGGTTGTGGATGATGGACCTTACGATTGGGAAAGCCAGCTGTTGTTTTTAGTATATTGGGCGAAGGCGTGATATTGAAATGCTTTCTTTTGGATGGCATATCGGATGTTGATCAGCAGTAAGGTAGTCCAGACAAGGATATCTGAAAGCATTACCTCTACTTTATTTTAAGGTTACAGTGATAGAATCTTGCAGGTATGAAACTCCAGGTATATACCCATCTCCCACCCCATTGGCCTTACGTGTCTCTCATGCTTCTGGCTCCTTTGAGTAGCTTTGGAATTCTTAAGGGAAGACATAAAAATCAGAAACTGGCAAGTAAAGAACACAATATCTTCTTCTTCTATTTCTATTTCTTCTTCCTCCTCAACTTCCTCCTCTTTCTCTCCTTCTTCCTTCTCCTCTTCTTCCTCTTCCTCTTCTTCCTCCTCCGCCGTTTTTTCTTCTGCTTATTCCTCCTCCTCTTCCTCCTCCCTCCTTCACTTCCTCCTCCTCCTCCTCCTCCTCCTCCTCTTCTTCTTCTTCTTCTTCTTCTTCTTCTTCTTCTTCTTCTTCTTCTTCTTCTTTTTCTCCTCCTCCTCCTCTTCTTCTTCTCCTCCTCCTCCTATTCCTCCCCCCTCTTCTTTTTCATCCTCTCTCCTCCTCCTCCTCCTGTTCTCTCTCTCAAACTTTCTCTTTCCCTTCTTTTCTTCCACCTCTTCTTCCTCCTTTTTCTTCTTCCTCCTTTTTCTTTTCTTCATCCTCTTTTTCCTCCTCCGCCTCTATTTCAAATTCAAATACTGTTAAAAAAATCCAGATAGCACCTAATTGATTTTAACGTTACATTAAGTAAGTGGGGGAATTGTTGTTCTCTCTCGCCAGATCTATTATTGAACGTTGATATTTGGGCTCCAGAGGCATTCCCCCCCCCCCACTATGCTCCAAAAGCATTTTAAAAATACTACAAGGAATTAATTGCATGGAAACACATCTCCTTACTTTTCCGTTGCTGTAAACCAAGATGGTCTATCAAGGTTTTTTTGTTTTGTTTTGTTTTTAATAGCTCTAATAAGCCAAAGTAGCACCCAAGATTATGGATCCAAGATCATTTGCCAAACCTACGTAGATATCTGAAATTTGGACCATAAGAAAAGCTGAGCATCAAAAAATTGAGGCCTTTGAACTCTGGTGCTGGAGAAGACAATCAAATTGGTCAGTCCTAGAGGAGATCAACCTTGACTGCTCTTTAGAAGGCTGGATCCTGAAGAGGAAACTCAAATCCTTCGGCCACCTAATGAGAAGGAAGGACTACCTGGAGAAGAGCCTCATGCTGGGAACAACGGAGGGCAAAAGAAGAAGAAGGGAACGGCAGAGAAGGAGGTAGTTGGATGGAGTCACCAAAGCAGTAAACATGAGCTTAAATGAACTCCAGAGGATGGTAAAGAACAGGAAGGCCTGGAAGAACATTGTCCATGGGTTTGCAATGCATCAGACACAATTTTGCAACTAACAACAACACATAGATATCCAGGGCTCCCTAAGTTTATTGGCTTTTGATCAAAAAAGCTTACTTACATACAGGAAAAATGTGAAGAGAGAAAAAACAAACTATGGACTCTTTCATTATTCTACTATGATTCAGATCTTTAACAGATTAACAAAGTTGGAAGGGACCTTGCAGGTCATCTAGTCCAACCCCCTGCCTAAGCAGGAGACCCTACCTAGGATCGAACTCACAACCTCCTGCTTGTGAGGCAAGAGCTCCACCTCTAGGTAGATATAAATATAAATCAAATGAATATGAATATTTATATATGAATATGAATATAAATCAAACAGTTCTAGGCTGCATAAACAGAGGGATAGAATCTAGATCACGTGAAGTGTTAATGCCACTGTATAGTGCCTTGGTAAGGCCACACTTGGAATACTGCATTCAGTTTTGGTCACCACGATGTAGAAAAGACGTGGAGACTCTGGAAAGAGTGCAGAGAAGAGCAACCAAGATGATTAGGGGACTGGAGACTAAAACATATGAAGAACGGCTGCAGGAGCTGGGTATGTCTAGTTTGATGAAGAGAAGGACCAGGGGAGACATGATAGCAGTGTTCCGATATCTCAGAGGGTGCCACAAAGAAGAGGGAGTCAAACTATTCTCCAAGGCACCTGGGGGCAGAACAAGAAGCAATGGGTGGAAACTAATCAAGGAGAGAAGCAACTTAGAACTAAGGAGAAATTTCCTGACAGTTAGAACAATTAACCTCTGGAACAGCTTGCCTCCAGAAGTTGTGAATGCCCCAACCCTGGAAGTCTTTAAGAAGATGTTAGATAGCCATTTGTCTGAAATGGTATAAGGTTCCTGCCCATGCAGGGGGTTGGACTAGAAGACCTACAAGGTCCCTTCCAACTCTGCTATTGTATTATTGTATTATCCCGAATAAATTTTTCTGTTCTTGCTTCCCTAAAACCCCTTCATTCATATTCACAGCAAGCCTACAAATAACTGGGATTAAGGGACAGAGGCTGTTTTTCAGGAATTAGACACCGTCTTGGCTCTTTTTAAAAGATCGGGCTGCCCTTAAACTTCCTAAAACCGAAATAACAGGAGCCCGTATTTCTAGGGCTGGGTGTATCGTTTTAATTCTCAAAGGCATTGCAACTTCCCATTATGGACTGTAATGGCAGGCAATTTTGTGTGTGTGTTATGTCAAATTGCAAGGCAGAGCAATTGGGCTAGTTTCATAGATAGATGGATTGGAAAGCCAAGGGGACCATTATAAACATCTTGGATGGCCTCTTTTGCAGCACAGGTCATAAAAAATTCACCTGGTAATTTCTGGGTCAAGCCCAGCCTGACCTGGAGGTTGAACTTTAGTAAAACTTTCCCCTCCCCAGCTGACTTTCCTGAATTACAATAAAAGATTGTTCCACCGTGACTGTGCACTTGGATTTGCCTCTGGGAAATGGCCTCTGCCAACTGTATGGTGTTTTTTTTCACAGAATCTTCAACAGGCATTTGGGTGGGGTTAAATCCACACTTGGAAAAGCCAAGGCACGATGGATAGATAGGTAGGTAGGTAGATAGATAGATAGATAGATAGATAGATAGATAGATAGATAGATAGATAGATAGATAGATAGATAGATAGATAGTGTGTGTGTGTGAGAGAGAGAGATGATAGATAGTAGTTATATACTGTATATATATAAGATAGAGATAGATGTGATAGATAGATAGATAGATAGATAGATAGATAGATAGATAGATAGATAGATAGATAGATAGATAGATAGATAGATAGATAGATATGGATGGATGATATGACATGACATGACATGACATGACATGACATGACTTGACTAGGATGGATGGATGGATAGATAGATAGATAGAGCGAGCTTGTGTGTGTGTGTGTGTGTGTGTGTGTGAGAGAGATGATAGATAGTAGTTATATACTGTATATATAGATGTGATAGAGATAGATGCGATAGATAGATAGATAGATAGATAGATAGATAGATAGATGGATGGATGGATGGATGGATGGATGGATGGATGGATGGATGGATGGATGGATGGATGGATGGATGGATAGATAGATAGATAGATAGATAGATAGATAGATAGATAGATAGATAGATAGATAGATAGATAGATAGATAGATAGATAGATAGATAGATAGATAGATAGATAGATAGATCTTGTGTGTGTGTGTGTGTGTGTGTGTGAGAGAGAGAGAGAGAGATGATGTGGCCTAAGGGACTTATGTCCATTGGAACTCATGGCCTATGGGATTTGTGCACCAAGTCCTACCCAGTAAAGATGGAGTAGTTCGCCAGGGGAAAGTTCAGGTCAAAAAGCCACTGGAGTCAGTTTGCGATCAGCAAACTTCCACCCAGAAGCTGTACTCCAGACCAAACACCGACCTAGTACTGCTGCTACAGAAGACTGAACTAGAAGATTGAACCTCAAGCTTTGCATACTTTGTGTTTACATAATTGTTTGCACTGTTTTGATGCTATGATTTGTTTAACTCAATTAGTTAGTTAGGTTTGCATGTTTTATGCTATGCCTCTGTTTATCTTAGTTAATTGGAAAGTCAAGTTTGCATTATTTTATGCCAAGCCTTTGTTTGCCTCTAGTTCAAAATAGTTGATACTGGAATTTATAATTCCAGGTGGGGAGTGTGCTGCCCCAGCAGTATATAGCTAGTGTAGGAATTAAGCTCCTTTAAGATACTACCTCATGGGAAAAGTAGGCAGTGACTGACTTATGGGAAATGTAGTTCCATAACATGTGATCACATTTGTGTTTCCAATTGGCCACTGGGGCATTCTGCCCACCTGGAAAATTTATAACCATTCAATTTGAATGCCTGTTTGAACCCAGGAATCAAATGATAAAGCAACCCCCCCTCCTTCCTAACCTAACAAAGAAAGAGAAACCTTGATGCAGTAAATCAAAGCACATTCCAAGCCTTACTCCTTAAGTGGTCGTAAAAGCCTCATGATAACTGTCTCCATGGAAACGAAATTTGAGTAAGAAAGAGGTCAGCTAGCCTAGGGCTGACATCCCAAATCCTTTGAACTTTAGTGATAAGTTGTCCTGGCAACAAGGGGCAATAAAGAGGCCCAACCATCCCAACATCAACTTTCTTTGTGTGTGCAAAAGCCTTCAGGCAGCCAAAGGGCCATAAGACAGATGCATTTCGGCTAAAGAAATTAATGTGTTCTTGTTGATTTGTTACTATTGTTTATGAATTAATTGAGAAAAGGCAAAACCCCATTAAAAGGTACAAAGCTAGCCAGGTCCAAGATCGGTTCGGAGTCAGGTAGAAGGCCCTTAGGAATTCCAAAACTGGAGTCTGCTTGACAAAGCCTCAGCAAGGAAACACCATTACCAATCACTCCAAATAGTAGTCACAAGCAGAGCCCTCTAGTGGCTCCTCTACAAACCGCAATCCAGTACTTCAAGCCAACACTTGCAACACATCCTAGTGGTTGACTTGTGAACTGCACCTGCATCTCCAAAGTCTTGCAATCCACCCTAGTGGCTGACAAGTGAACTGCACCTACATATACAAAGTTTTGTAACGCACCTGAGTGGCTGACACATGAACCACACCTGCACCTCCAAAGTCTTGCAACGCACCCTGTTTATCTTACTTAATTAGATAGTCAAGTTTGCATTTTTTATGCCATGCCTTTGTTTGCCTCTAGTTAAAAGTTAGTTGATAGTGGAATTTATAATTCCAGGCAGGGAGTGTGCTGCCCCAGCAGTATATAGCTAGTGTAGGAATTAAGAACTGTCTCCTTTCGACTCTTTTTATGTCATGGTTAAAAATCAAACAACTTTATAACCAAATTCCAAGATGGTTAGCACCAATTGAGGCAGTGACTTACCCAACAGTTCATAACTCAAAAAGAAACTTAACCTATGATGATTTGATAGACGAAATTGGCAATATTAGAACAAGGGCAGACTTAGAGCAAAGGGGGTGGAAAATAGACTGGTGGTCCTACACCCAAGCAATGTCTAAATTTAACAGGGATAAAAAACAATTTGGAATTTACCCATCAAAACAGGATACTGATAAGATTCTATGGGACTCACCGACTAAATTTATCTCCAAAGCATACAAATTACTTTTACAAGGTTACATCGGTGAGGAAATAGTCAAAGGTGCTATGATCGCTTGGGGAAGAAACATAGGAAGGAACATTACACTGGATGAATGGCAAACAATTTGGAGCAAATCTATCAAAATGACCCTGGCCTCCTCATTTAAGGAGAACCTATACAAAATGCTGTACAGGTGGTATTTACCACCAGCCAGAATAGCGCACATGTTCCCGAATACCTCTGATAGATGCTGGAAATGTAAAACGGCCAGGGGTACGTTCTTCCACCAATGGTGGACTTGTCCAAGAATCAATCAACTTTGGAAGAAGATGCAGACCTGGTTGTTGGAAATAGTAGGTATCAACTTTCCCCTCAAACCGGAATATTACCTAATTGGCATTAAACCAAACCAAATTGAGAACAGAGACTGGTACCTTTTCATACATATAACAACTGCAACAAGGATGGCCATTGCCCAACAATGGAAAGACTACAACATACCTTTTGTTAGTTGGTTGTTTGCTTTGAGACATTTGTTCATTGGGTTTTGCCCCCCGTTTTGACCTTGGTTGCCACAGTTGCTAAGTGAATCACTGCAGTTCCTCAATTAGTAACATAGTTGTTAAGTGAATCAGGTTTCTCATTTGACTTTGCTTGTCAGAAGGTTGGAAAATGGGATCATGTCACTCCTGGGACAGCACGACCGTCTTAAATGTGAGTCAGTTGCTAAACATCTGAATTTTGATCATATGACCGTGGAGATGCCACAATGGTCATAAGTGTGAAAAACAGTCATAAGTCACTTTGTTCAGTGCCGTTGTAGATTTGAACTGTCACTAAACAAACTGTTGTAAGCCAAGGACCATATAATATAATATTACATAACCTATTATCCCAAAATGTCACGTTAATAACATATGTCATATATGACATATTGCTTATGGCGCGTCCTGTATCCTGTATCCTGTATCATATTGTAGCCTGTATCCTGTATTCTGTATCCTGTATCCTGTATCATATCGTATTGTGTACCATGTATCGTGTACCTTGTATCATGTATCATTTATTGTGTATCATGGCGTATATGACGTATCACTGATGGCGCGTTCTGTATACTGTATCATATCGTATTGTGTATCCTGTATCCTGAAACTTATTGTATCGTGTATATCTTGCATGTTGTATCATGTTTCATGTATCGTGTATTGTATCCTGTATTATATCGTATTGTGTACCGTGTACCGTGTATAATGTATCATTTATCGTGTATCGTGTATCATGTATCGTATCCTGTATCCTGTATCATATCGTATTGTGTATCATGTATCATGTACTGTGTACCAAGTATCGTGTATTTCGTATTGTGTATCGTATCCTGTATCCTGTATTATATCGTATCCTATATCCTGTATCATATAATATTGTGTATTGTGTATTGTGTATCCTGTATCCTGTATCCTGTATCCTGTATCATACCGTATCCTGTATCCTTTATCCTGTATCATTTAATATTGTGTATTGTGTATTATCTATCCTGTATCCTGTATCATAACATATCATATCATATCATATCATGCATCATGTATAACATATCATGTATCCTGCATCCTGCAACCTTATCTTGTATAATGTATCATGTGTCATATCATATCATGTATCGTGTATCGTATCCTGTATCCTGTATCATATTGTATCCTGTATCCTGTATCCTGTATCATATAATATTGTGTATTGTGTATTATCTATCCTGTATCCTGTATCATATCATATCATATCATGTATCATGTATAACATATCATGTATCCTTCATCCTGCAACCTTATCTTGTATAATGTATCATGTGTCATATCATATCGTGTATCGTGTATCGTATCCTGTATCCTGTATCATATTGTATCATGTATCCTGTATCCTGTATCATATAATATTGTGTATCGTGTATCCTGTATCCTGTATCCTGCATCATCCCGTATCATGTATTGTGTATCCTGTATCATTTAATATTGTGTATTGTGTATTATGTATCCTGTATCATATCATATCATATCATGCATCATGTATAACATATCATGTATCCTGCATCCTGCAACCTTATCTTGTATAGTGTATCATGTGTCATGTCATATCATGTATTGTGTATCACCTATTGCATATCACATATCGCGTATCATGTATCTCATATCACATATGACGTATCATATATCAATCATAATAAAACAAATAAAAACAATGAGGCTCAATTGCAGACTTGGCCAATCAAAGAATAAAGTGGATCAGTCATAATCGTGGTTGGGGTCTGTGGAGATCCAGCAGTGGGGTAGCCTCCCTCCCTCCCATTGGGTCCTTCTGGAGGAGACCCCTGGCTTTGATCCCCATGATATGGTGGATGCTATGGAGGGGTTGATCAAGGGGACCCTCCATACACCACAACACTTATCTTGGGGAGTGGGAGGCCCCTGGGGTCCTGGCCTCAGCTGCCCCCCTGAGGACATAAAGGAGGCTGTGATGTCATGGCCCCTGAGGGCAGAGAAAGGCAGAAGGGGGGAGAGGAGAGTGGAGAGCGAAGGAGCCTTGAGTTAAGCAGCTCTGCTTTCTCTCTGCTGCCTGTTACTTCCTCTCCCTCTTCTCTCTTTAGAGGAGTTTTAGTTTGGTTGCGATGCAAGACCAGACAGTTGTAGAACTACAAAGGACAATGATTCCTCCGTAGAATCAGCAGCTCTTTGGGTAGGCTGAGCTTTCTTAGTTGACACGGGAAGAACATGAGATAAACAGATAGATAGAAGAGAGAGAGAGAGAGAGAGAGAGAGAGAGAGAGATAATAGATGAGAGACAGACAGATAGGACCACCAAGGACCCTTTTTTCAATGTGGAGTTACAAATCTTCTATTTTCTTGATAGGATCAGCTTCGTGGTGTAGCTGTCACTCCGCATCCCAGGATGTCTCACATTCTGAAGAAGATGCCCTTCATAAAGAGGGACAGCAAGGAGGCCCATCCACAGCTCAATAACAATGACCCCCAGCAGTGGAACAACCAGGAAGCCCAGCTCTCGGCCTCCCAACCGTCAACTTCCTCAGCCGCTCAGAGAGCCATCCAAGTCCTGCCTCTACTGGTGAGGTCTTCTGCAGCGCCACTAGAGGTCAGGAGGAAATCTCACATTCCTACACAGGGACTGCCTGAGTTGGCCCTGAGAGGAACTGCCAGGATCCCTCTGAGGGCTGCTGAGATGGAGGCCAAGCAGGGCCAGAAGGAGCCCCTTCCACTTCCAAAGGTGCCCGAAAAGGCTCAGAGGGCCAGCCTTGACCAGGGAAGGAAACGCTCCCCAGATGCCATCCTATCTTTATATCCAGGTATCTATGCTACAGGGCTGAGCTACCTCTGGAACCAAATTTCTCCTACCACATCAGCCCATCCCCAACTTTATCTATCCATCCATCAATCCATCCATCCATCAATCAATCAATCAATCAATCAATCAGAACAGAGCCAGAAGGGACCTTGAAGGTCTTCTAGTCCAACCTCCTGCTCAAGCAGGGGTCCCTATACCATATCAGACAAGTGACTGTCCAGACTCTTCTCAAAAGCCTCCAGTGATGGAACACCCACAACCTCTGGTGGCAATTTGTTCCACTGGTTAATTCTTCTCACTGTCCTCCTTAATTACTCCTTAATTCCAGCTTGCTCCTCTCCTTTGATGGGTTTCCATCCATTGCTCCTTGTTCTGCCTTCAGGTGCTTTGGAAAATATGTGGACCTGGTCCTCTTTCCGACAGATCCACAAATACTGGTAGACTGCTCTCATGTCACACACACACAGAGAGAGAGAGAGAGAGAGAGAGAGAGAGAGAGAGAGAGAGAGAGAGAGAGAGAGAGAGAGAGAGAGAGAGAGAGAGAGTCCTTCTTTTCTCTAGATGAGTGAAACCCAAATCCTGCCACCCTTTTTCATAGGCAGGCAAGTTCTGGTGGAAACCCCCTAAGCTCTTGGGATTTGATTTACATCTTCGAAATTTCACAATGTTTTAATCTTATCATTTAAGAAAAAATTATAATCCCAAATCAATCTTCATATTTCATGGCTAATTCTATATGCTGTTTTGTATCTGCATTTCCCTGTTCCTCCTCCAGAAGTTTGTCTAAGGACCTGGAGATCAGGGACTCCAGACTTATGACACATTTGACCCTTCCCTCAGGCTCAGCCTGGCTCTCCCCTACACACCCCTTTCCCCTGTTCGCTTCGAGAAGACTCCTGCCACCTAATTGCCCCTCCATCTCATCCCGTCTTTCTTTCCCAGAACTCTCCGACGAACACTTTAAATATTTGTGGGAAACCAAGAAGTCGTTCAGAGTCAAAACTGTCAAAGAAATCTTGGACTCGATGGAGGAGCGAGAAGTACTGGAGACCATCCTGGACCATCTTCGTCCTCTCCAGGTGAGCAGCTGGGTTAGTGTCGTGGGAGGCCCGGAGGTCCTTCGTGGAGAGGTGGCAGAAGGCAGGGCTGCCCCGGTGGAGATCATGGATCCCCAGAGTAGACAAAGGTGGTTCTGGAGAAGCAGCTGAACGATGGGGCCCTTGGTGGGAGGATCATGGAAGGACCATGGAAGGATCGCCTCAACTATTTCGGACTCCGCCTCAACATCAGGACAATGGGGCCCTTAGAGTCAGTCATCAGCCCTGGAGCACTTCCAATCCATGGAGAAAACCCAAAGATGGTCGACATCTTTCAGTATCTGGGATCCCACCTCCAAAGCAAAGGTCTTCTGACCCAGGCTTCCTTAGGAAGCAAGGAACAGAGTCTTGGTCCCAGCAAAACCTCTTTTATTTACACGACTATGAATTCCGTTCATTCAGAGTCAGCCAGGATTGGCAAACATTCTTTCAGAGGAATGTTTATCTACACGAACCTTATCCCACTCATCTCACAATTTGTGGCTGAGCTTCTCCTTCCGTTCTTCTCAAAACCTCTCTCAGCTCCAGCTGAGGCCATCCTGATTGTCCTCCTCAAGTGCACCGTCTCTGTCCCAGCTAGAAAAGTTGAATCCGTGATCTGATGCATCCTGAGGCAGGAGGGGATCCAACCCTCCCCTTGGAAACACACAAAAGCCTCTTCCTTCCACTGCTCCTTCGCTTCCTCACAACTTTCCTTTTGTTGCTCTCTTTGTTGTTGTTGCCAAAGCAGATTCCTGCAGACCACAAAGCGCCCAAGGGAAAAACAACCGGATTGCAGCCCATCAGCCAGAAGACTGAAATGCAACAAAGCCCGTCCCAATTCTTGTCTAAAGACAAGGTAAATATGCTGAGCCTTTACCCCTTTAGAGCCACAGTTATCTTAGACGCAAGGTCAGAAGAGGACAACTTGCCCTGGCCAACTCCCCACTGTCCTCGAGTCACGGTTGACTTGCCACAGGTTCATTCGACAATTCCATTCTTTCTAATAATGTTAAAAATCATCCTAATGTTTGTTGTTCATATTTCTTATTTATTTTATTCAAATTTATACCCCGCACCTTCTCCAAAAAGGACCCAGGGCGGCGATTTCATTTTCTTCCTCGTTTGGTATCCTTTTCTTGATGCTTCTGTTCCATTATTTCTTTGAGATTAGACCGACAAATAATAGAATTACAGACTTGGAAGGGGGCCTTGGAGATCTTCTACTAATACCTTCTACTAAGAAGCTTCTACTTAGCTCTAGGTTGGTTCACTCCGTGATTAGTCACAGAATAACATAATAAGAGAGTTGGAAGGGACCTTGGAGGTCTTCTAGTCCAACCCCCTGCTCTAGGAGGAAACACTATACAATTTAAGGCAAAGAGTTGTCCATTCTCTTCTTAAAAATCTCTACTGATGAAGCACCCACAACTTCTGGAGGAAAACTGTTCCAGTGGTTAATTGTCTTCATTGTTAGGAAGTTCCTCCTTAGTTCTAGGTTGGTTCTTTCCTTGATTAGTAACAGAATAACATAATAAGAGAGTTGGAAGGGACCTTGGAGATCATCTACTAAGATCTTCTGCTAAGAAGTTTCTACTTAGTTCTCTCCTTGATAAGTTTCTATCTGTTGCTTCTCATCTTGCCTTCTGGTCCTTTGGAGAATAGGTTGAGTCCTCCTCCTTTGTGGCAACCCCTGAGATATTGGAAGACTGCTATTAGTATAACTCTTGTTCCCTTCTGAGTTGGTCATGGCAAGTAAGCCATGGGTAGTTGGAAATGGCCCTGCGCTTGACCACACGTGGTCCTTTTCTGATCCTCCTTTGTGCTATGTTTCCTTTTCCTGGATGATGGGTGGGGCTCCCTCGGACTCACAGACTGTTTTTCCAACCTTCAGATCAACCTGTACAAGTATTACGGGCTAAAATTGAGGAACACCAAGCAGAAGGATCTCGTGAAGGACCATCTCAAAAAGCTTCTGGGATTTTCAACTGCAGACGAGACAGACAGAGAGGTGAGTGGGAGTGGGCTGCCTGCAAGGGCTGAGACCCCCATCTTTGTGGGGTCCTTGGTGCTCTCTGAACTTGGCTTCTTCCTTGCAGACCTTTCGCAACCAAATTAGGTCGCATCATCAGTTCTAGAAGGGAACAGATTTTTCAGAGGGGAGGTGAAGGGAGGATGACGGAAGAGGGGAGGAGGAAGAGAAGGAGGAGGGAGAGGGAGGAGGGTACGAGGGGAAGAACTGTGGGCTCCTTGGAGGAGGAGGAGGAGGAGGAAGAGGAGGAGGGGGAAATAGAGGACTGTGAGGTGCTTGGTGCTCTCTGTGTTTGGTTGTTTTGTTGCAGACATTTTATTACCCAGTTAGGTAATTTCATCAGTGCTAGAAGGGCCTGGGGTTTGCAAAGAGGAGGAGGAGGAGGAGAAAGAGGAAGATTTAAAAAAAAGAAAATGTGCAAATGTCCTAATTCACAAGCATCGCTTTGCCTAGGGAATCTCGGAGACGATACGTCTTGCTGCATTTCATCACCTCCCTGAGATACTCCTCGCCCTCAATGAGGTCGGAAACATTGCACAGCCGAAGAGGCCATCTTTCTTTGAAGGTTCCAATGAGGTAAGACCAGGGATGGGGCTCCAAGGTCCAAAATTCAGTCCAGAAGAAGGCTGTGGGATTCTTGGAAGGGAAGTCCTAGGTGTTTAGAAGAACGGATGTTCAAGGCCATCTTCTCTCTTCAGACTGGTCATAGATCTCAAAGACCGGAGACCACCGCTGAGATCGTAGGTGGGGCTGGAAATTGTCCAACTCCTGAAGGACTATTTGATAAGGCTACAGAGGATCATGAGTTGCGCAACCAACATCTCAAGTAGACCCAAAGGTGCTTTTTCAAAGGGCTTGGACTTGGTTTGTCCTTGAAGACATTTGTTTCTCATGCAGGAAGGTTCTTCTGTTTTGACTCAAGTCAGAACTGGAAAGGCTTCAGCCAGAAGTGATGAAGCTTCTTGGATGTGAAATGAGACCTCTTCAAGAAAAAAACCAGTTCAGTTGCCTTTGATAAAAACCCCTTTGGGACAACCATGACCTGGATGACTAAGAATCTCCATCAGTTTCCATCCATGACTTCCAAATTCTTGGAAAATAATTTGACCCCCTCATCTTTGTCCTGGCAGGACTCACAACATCTGACTGAGAGGCGACATCGAACAGCCTTAATACTCTGCTATGGACAAGCAGCCCAGGGAGCCTCCCCTGAAGACCTGGGTCTTTTTATACAGCCCATCGTCTCCGAAATTCTCAGCCAATACTCCACCATAAAAAAGGTAGGGTGGTTTCCACCCTCATGTCAGTGCTGGCGGGATGGATGTTTTCCTCTTGCTAGTTCCTTGATCTGTTGTTCACTGCTGCTTTGTTTGTCTGGGGTTAATCCCTGCTTATCTGGATTTCAAAAAACTCACAGTCTCCTGGTGATTGGAGCAGACAATTGGCTCTCGGGTCTAAGGCATGACTAGAACTCACCGTCTTCTGGTGATTGGCCCAAAGTCTCTCAGCTGGCTCTCATGGTTAAGGCAGGATTAGAACCCAGAATGTCCAGGGGAGATTTGGATTGGGAGCCCCCCGGAGTTTAAGAAAATTATAAATTCGATAAAATAAAATAAAATAAATAAAAAGACGGCTGGCTACATAAAGGTTGAAATGAATGAATACATCCTATTCATACTGGCGTCTTATCACCTCCCTCTATTCCCCCTTGGGCTTCCCAGGACGATGGCCTGAAAAAGGCCTTCATGAGGTCCATCATCATGATCACCAAAGCAGCTGCCCTCAGCAGGAGACAAGACCTCCATCTACCCCTGAAACAGGAATTGGTCATCAAGATCATCGTAAGTGGTGTGTGTGTGTGTGTGTGCTCCTGGGCACATTTATTTTGGAAAGTGGATTTGAATTGAATGGAATTCCATTTGGTTGGCCCAAATGATTCTGTTGCTAGGTGGGACGGCTGTTAAGTGAATTCTGACCCATTGTACAACCTATATTGCCACCACAGTCAACTGAATCTCTGCCGTTAAATTAGTTGCAAAGTTGTTAAGTAAATCTGGCTTCCCCAGATGGGAAATAGATAAGATAGATAGATAGATGGATGGATAGATGGATGGATGGATGGATGGATGGATGGATGGATGGATGGATGGATGGATGGGTGGGTGGGTGGGTGGATGGATGGATGGTTTGATAGATAGATAGATAGATAGATAGATAGATAGATAGATAGATAGATAGATAGATAGATAGATAGATAGATAGATAGATAAATGGGTGGGTGGGTGGGTGGGTGGGTGGGTGGGTGGGTGGTTTGATAGATAGATAGATAGATAGATAGATGGATGGATGGATGGATGGATGGATGGATGGATGGATAGATAGATAGATAGATAGATAGATAGATAGATAGATAGATAGATAGATAGATAGATAGATAGATAGATAGATAATTGATGACAGACAGAAAGATGGGAAGGTAGGTAGGTGGAGATAGATAATAGGTAGATAATAGGTAGAAAGATAAATATAGATAAAATCTTAGCTAGATGATAGATAGATAGATAGATAGATAGATAGATAGATAGATAGATAGATAGATAGATAGATAGATAATTGATGACAGACAGAAAGATGGAAAGGTAGGTAGGTGGAGATAGATAACAGGTAGATAATAGGTAGAAAGATAAATATAGATAGAAACAGATAGATGATAGATAGATAGATAGATAGATAGATAGATAGATAGATAGATAGATAGATAGATAGATAGATAGATAGATAGATAATTGATGACAGACAGACAGAAAGTTGGGAAGGTAGGTAGGTGGAGATAGATAATAGATAGATAATAGGTAGAAAGATAAATATAGATAGAAACTTAGATAGATGATAGATAGATGATAGATAGATGATAGATAGATAGATAGATAGATAGATAGATAGATAGATAGATAGATAGATAGATAGATAGATAGATAGAAGAGATACATAGTTATTGATGGATGGGTAGAGTCCGAGAGAGACAGCCAGTCAGATATTTAATATATAAAATACAAAGAAAAATAGAAATAGGAAATTAGGGCAAGAAAAAAGACAGAGGAAAAGGAGGAGAAAAAGAAAAAAAAAGACATTGAAGCTTTCTAGAAGAAAGCTTCTTTAGATGTCTTTCCTTCTCCTTTCAGGAAGTCATTGAAGATGAGCCTGAGAAACTGTTGTCTGTTGTCAATCTGCATCAAGCCATCGTCACCATTACCTGCATGAGGTGCGTACCTGCCCCAGCCTCATCTTCTCACATGCTGGGGAGGAACTTGGAGTTGGACCCCTTGATGGCATTTCTGTACCAAGTCCCTGTCCTCTAGAATGGGGGGGAGGTCAACATCCATTTCATTGAGGGACACATCAGGGCTGGGGTGGGTGGGTGGGTGGGTGGGTGGAGAGAGAGAGGGAGGAAGGGAGAGAGACAGAGAGATCCAAGAGACATTTCCTTACACTGAGAATAATCAATCAGCGGAAGGGTTTTCCTTCAGAAGTTGGGGTTCTCCATCACTCGAGGTTTTCAAGAAAAGAGAGGACAACCACATGACTGGGATGGTTTAGGAACCATCAAGCAAGGGTTGGAGTAGAAGACCTCCAAGGTCCCTTTTAGCCCTCTGAGTCTAGGATCTTCTTACTCCTCTCCTCTTTTCTTCTCTTTCATCAGCCGTATGAAGCCCTCCTTGACCTCCGAGGTGAGGTCTAAAGTGGTCAACCATAGCATCCGGAAGGTGTTTTCATTGCCGGCTATCAAGATGTCCACCATGAGAACTGATAGCCAACCCCCATCATCTCATTCTCAGGTGAGCAGTCCAGGGGAAGCAAAGCAATAGGAGATCCACCTGGAAACAAGGATGCGGTGAACATGATTCCCCATCTCCTCAAAAGCCCTGGATCCATCCATGGAGCCAAAGGTCAACTTGGCCTCTCTCTTCCTCTTTGATCTTGAAAGTCTCCTTCTCCTTCTACCTTTCTGGATCAGAGGACTCCCTATTTTGAAGTCCTAAACATCTCCACGGGGGTTTCCTTCCCATCTTTTCTCTCCTCCTCTACTTTTCTTTTATCTTCTGGTTGAAGGACCTTCTCAAGACCGATTCCTTAAGAATCGGAGGGATTGATTTAACCACTATCGCAAGAAACATTATGAAACGGTGCCCAAATTCACTCCACTAATGTCTCCCTTAGTAACGGAAATGTTGGGCTCAATGGTGGTCGTAAGATTAGGACTGCCTGTATTTGAATCTCCCAGAACTGTTAAGGAAGACATTCAACTTCTTAGTCCTTCTTTTCTGAAGGCAAAGAGGAAGGAAGTCCCTTTGTTCCTCTTGTTCAGTAGAGAAAGCATTTCTTCCCACTCTGGAAGATAAAACTGGCCCTGCAAAGTCGGCCTCTCCGTTTCCTGCCGACTTCTGGAATTCCACTCCCAGAATTCCATGGGTGGCTCAGGAAGGTTGGGAGCTGCAGGGCCCCAGTCAGGAAAGGGCCATTAGTTGCCCACCCCTGCCTCTTCCAGGCGCCCTTCCTCCGTCCTGATATTTTCTCCTCCTTTCAGGATTTCTATCAGCAGACAACCACCGCCTGCAATAACATGCTGACCGGGTTGCTCTCGGAGGATCTCAATTTGGATGCCCTTCAGGAGATCTTGATGGTAAAGAGGGATCCTTCCTTCCTTGGGGAGGGTGGGCTGGTCAGCCAGATGTTTAGGCAGGATTTGGCCCTCCTGTCCCCCTGTGGAGTCTGTGGCTCTTCCACCTGGGAATGACCCAATCCTCCTCTCTTCCTCCTCCTGTTTCCTCCTCCTCCTCGTTTCTCCTGGTAGCACACCAATCCCTGGATCAACTCACCAAAGAGTCACGAAAGAGAGAGGGCGCTCAAGACCACCAAGCACCTCTTGAAGTTTGTGGCAGAAAATGTCAATTTTGATGTAAGTCTCCGTTTGGGCTGAGAAGGGAAATGGTTTCAAAGAAAGTGAAAAACGCCAAGGAAGTCCAGGTGCCTTTTGGGAAAAGCCCCTTTGGGATGTGACCAGGAGGATGGAAGGAGTCCTGCTTGAGCAGAGGGTTGGAGGAGAAGACCTCCAGGGTCCCTTCCAGCAACAGCGGTTCTGTCATGCTGGGATTCTGAGATTCTCAGCTTCTGTGATTCAAAGATTCTGAAATTCTAAGGGTCTGTGATTCACAGATTTTGTGATTCACAGATTTTGTGATTCACAGATTTTGTGATTCACAGATTTTGTGATTGAAAGATTTGAGGGTTCAAAGATTACGATTCTAAGGTTCTGTGGTGGTATGATTATATGACTTGAAGAATCAAAGATTCAAATATTCTATTATTCAAAGATTGTAGGATTATAATTTTAGGATTCAATTATGATGATTCTGAGATTCTATCAATTTAAGATTTTAAGATTCAAACATTCTGTGTCTCTAAGATTCAAAGATCCTTAGATTCAAATATTTGATCATTCCATGATGCTGTGGTTCTTATTCCCTGATCTCAGCTGGCTGAAGGTTTCATGAGCCCTCTCCCCTTCTCCTCTTTCCCCTCCTTTTCCCTTCCTTTTCTTAGACCACCACTGACTTTTCATTGCTGGGACAGCTGGTGGCTCATCTGGCCCTCCACATAGGCGACCCCAGTGAACAAGTTGGGAAGACATCTGCAGAGGCCGCTTACCACCTGCATCACCTCCTCATGAGCAAAATGGGTGAGAAAGCTGGACTCCAAGGGCTGACTTGCTGCAAGAGGACCAGGGATGCCCAGTTCCCAGGAGAGCACTGGGGGGCTCAGCTGTGGCATGGCCAAGGCCGTGGTCATTGGCCTGGGCAGAGATGCCTGGAATTGGCAGTTGATGTTGGCACCTCTCGGGGCCAGGGATCCTTTTAAAACTGATGTTAAGTGAGTCAGTTAGGGAGGAGGATGAGGGGAGAGGAGAGAGAGAGAGAGAGAAAGAGAAGGAGTGATTGAGAGACAGACAGGGAGCAAGGAGGAAGAGGGAAGGGAAAGGGAGAGGAAGACAGGGAGGGGGGAGGAAGAGGATCAGCAGGGAGGAGAAGAGGAGGGAGGAGGGGAGAGAGGAAGACAAGGAGGGGTGAGGAGGAGGAGGAGGTGATGAGAAATGAGGCTAGAGAGAGGAAGAGAGGGAAAAGAGGAGGAGGAGGAGGTGGAGGAGGAAGAGAAAGACTGGAGGGGGTTCCTTGCTGCTCTCTGAGGTGGGTGGTTTTCTTGTAAACATTTCATGACCCAACTAGGTAACGTCATCAGTGCTTGAAGAGAGGAATCTTTTATCTGTGCTTCTATTAATATCAATGGCCATCCTCCCTGATGACGTTCCCTCGTTGGGCAATGAAACATCTAAGAGAGTCCCAAGGACCCCTCAGGTCAACCCTGAGCCCCAGATCTTCACTTCCAATGCAATCACTAAACCCGCCGTCAGACGAAGGACGGTCTGAATGTCTGAAGGCCAAAATCTGACCTTGTGGTTCTTCCTCTCCCTCCCAAGCGAAGGAAATGGACAAGAAGCAGACCAACAAGAAGGGGAACATCGTTCATTGGTTGAGGGAGGATTATTTTGTTCCAGGATCTGCAATCTTTTACAATAACATCTCCAAAATGACTAAGGTAGGTTTGGGATCCCCCTTTGGCTGGGCTTCTTGTCGACCTTCCTTCCGCTCCTCCTCCTGACCTGGAGATGCCCAAGGGAGTCAATCTCACAGTGGGGAGGGCATCTCCCAAGGGGGGAGGGCTTTGGGTCACCTCCCCGCAAGGCCTAGTAGAAGGCTCAGTTCAGCTGCCCTGATGGTTCCTTGGACCCCCCATCTGAATCCCACCTGATGGAGGACATGGAATAAGGCCTGCCTCTTTACAAGGTGTGCTGTTCCCCAATCTGGGTCACAGTCTCAGGAGCAGGGAGTCCAAGCCCTGAGGCATCTCTGCATGGTCCCCTCTCCTTCTCTCCGATAGGCCTTTGGGGAGCACCTAACTCCATTTCAAATTATGGAGCTCATCTTAGAAGCCCTGGAGGCTTTGACCAACCCCGACAGGAACATCTCTCACTCTGCAGGATTGCTCCTCAACGCCATCTTGGAGGAGTGCGGCATGGACATGGAGGAAGTAAGGAAATTGCAGGGTTGGGAGCAAGAGGGATGGAGGGGATGTTGTAGAAGGCTAGGACTGGATGGGAGACCCCTGGGTGACCTTAGGGCTGTTTGGCCAAATCTTCCAGAAGAAGGTATGGGCAAGGCAAAGGAGCCATATGGTTTTCATGAAAAGTAACATTTGGGGAGCCAGTGTGGCAGTGGTTAAGGCTCCAGGTGTTTTGATAGCTTTTTCAGCCGCCTTGAGTCGCCTTGTGCAAATAGGCGGCAATAGAAATCTTCAGAAATAAACCAATAGATAAAATATCACAGGTGGCTTGAAAAATCAGGAGTTTCTTTTCAAAAAAATGTAGGGCAAACATTGGCATTGTAGGGGGCAATTTCCTTCCCCGAATGGGTGGGAGTTCTCGTCTCTACTGCATCTCCCAAGGAGACCAACACTGGATCTCATCCCTCCGATCTCTCTTTTTCCACAGCTCCCCAGGATGTTGAAGGAGATATATCAGCTTCTTCCTAGAATTACGGATCCAGCAACCAAAGAACTCACACTGAACGCTGTCTGCCACCTAGCCTCCAAGAGGATCAACCACGTGGTGGACATCTTATTGGAATCGTCCGTTAGTTGCGATGCGTAAGAATAACCTCAAGGAGATGGGCCTCCTATACTCTTCTATTCCTCACACACTCTCAATCCTTTGCAATGGGGCGAGTACCTGCAGCTCAGGTGGAGGAAGAGGGTGGAGGTTGGTTGTCCCAGCTTCTGTGGTGGGTTCCAAACATTTCGTTACAATTCCCAGTGTACATAGAGAGATTTTACTCACATGAGAGTCGTTCATTCGGCCACCGGTTTCCCAATCCTTCCTTCTGTTGGGGAAGTTTCATCTCTCTGGACTGGCTGTCTTTTCCGAAATGGGGAAAGGGTCTAATTTCCCCCCACCCCCAATCTCTTTCTCCCCCTCTGCAGAAGCGCCATGAAGCTTTGGGCGGCGCTTGCTGAAGATCCTTACGCCAACCTCAAGATCATGAAGCCCCTCCTCAAAAGGCTGCAGGACCAAGACCCTGGCGTGGAAGCCATCTCCCGGAGGAACAGCCAGTCCACCATGCCCATTGCGGTAAGCCCTCCACCAGGGACTCTCTTGCCCTGGGGCCTAGAGGGGGCACGCCTGAGGGGAGGAGGGAGGGAGGCAGTGGGCATACTGTGGGGGGCTGAAATTGGAGCATCGTTTGGCATAAGCCCCCTCACTCTTTAGGTAGAGGCAGATGTTACTTTCTCTGAGCACAATGAGAACGTATCTGCCGAATAAAACTCCTCATTGGCGACAGGAAGGGTATCTGGCCTCAGTTCCTCTCAGTTGGCCAGACTCCACCTCACAAGGGATACTGGGAACATTAGAAGAAAAAGAAGAAGAAGGTGGTGAATCGAAGGAACCTGGGGAGCCCAAAGTGACTCTCCCTTCCTTCTGTTTCTAGGCCACCAACGCTCTGTGTTTCCTCCTGTCCCTCCCAAACGCGGCTGAGCTCATCCACAACAAGTTCTCCAGCCTGCTCCTTGCCCTGGTCACGCAGCTCTACTTCCTCCTGGGAGCCAGCAAGAGTGGGGCCAGGAAGTCCAGCAGAGCCAGGGACCTTTCGGAACAGATCAACCAATTGGGGTAAGGAATCTCCTGCGCCCAATCTGGATCCCACTGGATCTCACTGAATGGGGAAGGAATCAAGGGAGGCCGATTTTCTTTGCTTTGCGTTGTGTTTTGTGGTTGTGCACAAGCCACTTAGTGACACCTGGAGCTCTTCTAAAGGGCAGCGTGAGGCCGGTGGGTGCCAGGGGAAAGCTTGGCCTTTTCTGGGGGCATCGGCCAAAGCATGGGCACCAACTCTTCCTCCTCCTGTCTTTGGTTCAGCATGGCAGTGCAGGCGATCAAGAACCTCATCCTGTCTGCAGGATACGAAGAGGAATTCAAAGACTTGGGGATGCTGGGATGCTGGGAGATGCTCCTGAGCCCAGATAGTCTCTTCGAGGCCATTTTCCACCTGGTCCGGTAAGGACTTCAAAGGCCAAAGAGCTCGGCTACAAGGGGCAGTGGGTGAGAGAGGACGGGAGGGAAGAGGGAGAGGCAAAGAGAGAAAGAGAAAGAAAAGGAAGGCTGGAGGGGGAGGGGGAAAGAGAGAGGGAAGGAAAGGGAAAGAGAAAGAGAGGGAGGGAGAGAGAGAATGGGAGGGAGAGGAAGAGAGAGGGGGCATAGACAGAAAGAGGGGGTAGGAGAGAGAGAAAAAGAGTGGGAGGGTGAAAGAGAGAAGTAGAGAAAAAGTAGAGGGCGAGGGAGAGAAAGAGCGAGGGAGAGAGACACAGAGCATAAAGTAAGAGAAGGGAGAAGGGAGTGGAGTGGGAGGAAAGGGGGAAGAGAGAAAGAGGGAGGGAGGAGTACGGAGAGAAAGACAGAGAAAGAGAGGGAGAGAGAAAAATTCTCCAAATGGATTAATTCATTGATAAATTCATTGATCCCTAATTCAGAGAATCATTTCTTTAGCTGGGTGATTTTCTTCTCACCCACCAGCAGATCTTGGCTGATTTCTCCCTCTTTGATCTTTAGGAAACTCTTGGCCTTCACTAAAGTGGAGCTGAAGGTGATGTTTAGACAGGCCAACACCTACCTGCACCGTCCGGATTTAAGGGAGAAAACAATCGGCATGGTCTTCTTCTCGGAGGTGAGGAGACCTTGTGATGCACCACAACTTTGTGGAGCTCCAGGAAAGTTGGCCAGGATTCACCAGGACTCTATGGTTAGGAAGTAGAAGTTGTGAAGTCTCCATCACTGGAGCACTTGAAGAAGAGACAGGACAGCCGTTTGTCTGACCTAGTAGATTGTCTCCTGCTTGGTCAAGGGGATGGACTAGAAGACCTCCAAGGTCTCCTCTCATTCTGTTAATGGGTGGATATGGCTTGCCACTAAACGAGGACTGTCTTTTCTTTTCCTCTCCCCATAACGGCTGAATGTGGCCTCCCTCCATAGAGACTCTCCAGAAAGTTCCCTTCCTTTGCTCTGCTAATGCTCCGTCCCTCTGCTCTTCTTCCCCAGCTCCTCTACCATCCAGAGGTCGGACAATTCTTTGTCATGAAGGACATCCTCGATGTCCTCCAAAGCTGGATGGCTCAACCATATCCGCTCATCCAGATATTTGCTATTCGTGGTCTCGGGTACCTTCTCCAGCACCCTTTGGAGGTAAGAGATGAGGGCCAAGAAGGGAGGGACTTTCAAGGGAGCAGCAGGTGTGGCCTCCACTCTCTGGGAAGTCTACAAGGCTAGGAAGGATGGAAGGAGGAGGAGAAGACAACCACTGGAATGAGGATGTCCTCAGCTCCAGTGGCCACTCTCGGCAAAGATGGGGGCATCCCTGGGAGATCTGAAGGATCAACTTGGGGACAGATCCTCTTGGAGGACATCTAAAGCAGAAGAAGAAGCAACAGATGGAAACCCCCCAAGGAGAGAAGCAACCTAGACCTCAGGAGAAATTTCCTGACACTAAGAACAATTAACCAGTGGAACAACTTGCCTCCACAGGTTGTGGGTGCTCCAACACTGGAGGATTTTAAGAAGAGACTAGACAACCATTTGTCCAGAATAGTGTAGGGTCTCCTGATTGAGCAGGGGCTTGCACTACAAGACCTCTAAGGTCTCTTCTGATTCTTCAATGCCATGTTCTATGTTCTAAGTGCACATGGTCGCTTGAAATGGGGCCTATTCTGGAAGGTTTAACAATGGAAGGTAAAGTGTGGAGCTGAGGACAAACAGAAAAGGAACAATTGGGGAAGTAGGAATTTTGGCTCTAAGAAAAAAAGGAGGGATGGGATGAGATGAGACTTTCAATATTTGAAGGGCTTCCACAACTAAAAAGGGGGAGAGGACTCCTATTCTCCAAAGCCCTTGAAAAAAGAAGAAGAAGCAACAGATGGGAACTGAGGAAGGAGATAAGCAACCTTGGCTGAAGGAGCAATCCCCTGACAATGAGGACAGTTTGCCAGAGGAACGACTTGCCTCCAGAGGTTATAGGTGCTCCAACACTGGAGGTTCTCAAGGAGAGACTGGGCAACCATTGATTTGAAGTGGTATAATGTCTCCTGTTTGAGCAGGAGGTTGGACGAGATGACCTCCAAGTTTCTTTTCATCCCTGTCATTCTAACCTCTGTGGGCTTCTGTGTATTTGTCAATCGTGGACTCAGAGAACCTCCAGTGACCCTGTTTAACCACTGGCTTCTTTCCCTGCTCCCTCCAGAACACGATGTTAGAGTCGGTGCTAGTCCCTGTGGTCAACTGTGCCTGTCACCAAGAGAAGAGTGTGGCAAAGGAATCATTGAGGACCTTACAGTTCCTATTCCGGCATCTGAATTTGCAAGCAAATGGATGGAAAGCGGTCAAACTCATTCCGGTGCTGGGAAAGTATTTTGCTGATGTACGTCAACCAAATCATGACAAATTGGTTTCCCCCTCTTCACTCTCTCCCTCCCTGAACCCTCATCACTCTCTCTTCCCTCGCTCCCCCTCTCTCTCCTTCCCTCCTTCTCTAACTCCCTCCCTCCCCCCTTTTTGCCAAAAATACTTAGAAATAGTTCAGCCACAACTGTGTTGTTGTCATCTAAAAGAGTGGGAGAACTTACAGATGGTCCTTGAACCTTTCAGAGAGCTGGAGAATGGCCAGGTGAGCTGGAAGATAATGAAGGTTGCCACTCTCTTCAGCGCCACCAAATCACCATCAATCCCTCTCCATGTTCCTTAAAAGTGGAAATGGGGCTTCTTTCATCTCAGACAATTTCTAATGTGAGGACTTCAACTCTGCTGGCCTGAGAACTCCAGAGGTTGATGTCCCCACATCTGGAAGCTGCTCAGATTGGAACACAGCTCCCTGGATCACACCATAGAGGTTGGTCTGCAAGCCTTTTACACTCATGGCCAACTCTTCACATGGACTTTGCAAGAGGAACAGCGGCCAATCTCCTCTTCCTTTGTCTCTTGAGTGGGGAACTCAGGCAGATCAGAGGAAGAGGATGGAGGTGATGATGGCTTTTCTTGTAGGAGTTAGTGGAAGACCCACTGCCTTTCTCTTGAAGGAAACAAAGGAGAATCAATTGGGAGATCTTTTCTCACCTGAAACTTCTGCTCTCAGATTTTGCTCAGCTGCCTGTTGTGTGTGTTGCCGTCTCTTCTTCTAGGTTCTCACCACACATCACACTTCCTGAATGCTCTTGGAGGGACTGACCCCTATCTCTTCTTTCGTAGGAGGACATTGAGTTGCGCAACACCTCCATCATCCTCTTTGGCCTGGTCTTAAAAGGGGTCGAGGAGATAGAGGCGAATCTGACCGAATCCATCCTCCGCAGCCTGATTCCTCTGGTCATCCAGTTGGCTAATAGTTGGACCCAAGAGGTGAGTTGAAGGGCGGGGTCAACTAAGCTCCTGCCCTGTCCAGGCACCCTTCTCCACGAGACCACGCTGTGACCCCATCTTCACTCAGAGCAACATGGGTGCATTATGTGGACCCTCTGGAGAAGGCAAAGAGATTCTGGCCAATCCTCAAGTTGTGAGGTCCTTGGTGCTCTCTGAACCTGGTTGTTTTCTTCCAGACCTTTCCTGACCTAACTAGGTGACAGCATCAGGATGTTGGAGGGGAGGGTTTGACCTCTGCTTAATGCCCTGTCATTTTCATGTGGGTATAGGTTTTCTGTTGGGTTATTCTTGGATTAGGGGGTTGTTCCTGCTTGATGGTTTGCCTAGGACTAATAGAGGAGAATCAGGGCTGAATTGGGGGGACCCGGCTCCTCTGACACCTCTCTCCTTCCCTCGGTCCAGGTCTCCAGAAACACCCTGACCTCCTGCATCTCCTTTATGAAGTGGGAGGAGGTTCCAGGGAACTTGTTTGACTATGAGATTTACCCCAATCTGCACAGCATGTATTCAAATATCTGCTCTGAGATGGTAAGTAGGAGCCCAGCGGGCTTCTTCTCTTCCGGATTACAGTAAAATATGTTTTCTTTTTCTCCTGCCTTTCTTCTTTTAATCAATCATCCAAGATGGGGGACATCCCTCATTTATTTATTTTATTTATTTATTTCGAATTTATTCCCCGCCCTTCGCCTTGTTAGGATCCAGGGCGGCGCACAGGCATTATTAAAACCACAATAAAAACAATATACATCATTAGAAACATATTAAATTATTAAACCCGTGCTAAAACCCATTTAAAACCCTGCCAAATTGTGATTTATACATAAAAAATCAGAAATGGGGGGCTATGCTAGGCCGGCTTGTTGGAATAGATATGTCTTAAGATGTTGGCAGAAGAGGTGAAGGTCCGAGATTGGGGGGTAGGTCGGGGGGTAGGTCGTTCCAGAGGGCTGGCCCCGCCACAGAGAAGGCCCTTCCCCTGGGCGTCGCCAACCGGCATTGCACAGCCAAAGGCACCCGGAGAAGGCCCTCTCTGTGGGAGCGGATCGGACGAAGGGATGTATGGGGCAGGAGGCGGCCTCATACTTCTCCTCCTCCTTTGATTTCCTTCCCAACAACCCTGGGAGGTGGGCTGCCCTGAGAGAGACGGACTAGACTAAATTAAAGTCAATGCAAGACACCAAGGAGAGGGGAGGTTTAGCATTACCAAATTGGGAATTATACACATCAGCAGTAACAATAACATTGGTGAAGGATTAGATAGAGCTAAAGAATAAAATAATTTTGACCTTAGAGAGCCATGATTTGCAAGCAGGCTGGCATATATTCCTATGGGATGATAAAAATAAAACACATGCTTTCAAAAACATTTAATTAGAAGTGTGTTATTGCAAAACTTTCTCAAAAAAAATTTTTTTTACATGCCGAATTGGCTATCACTGACAGAAAGAATGATCCATCCAAATTTTATAGATATGAATAAAATGGTAAGATACAGAGACTTAATTGACAGAAAAGGAAGTTTAAAAACCATCAAAAAATTGGCAGAACAAAATATGAACATTGACTGACTAACCTACTTGCAAATCAAAACTAAACACAATAATGACACTAAATCATATGACATCGAAACAGAACCACACCAATTGGATAAAATAATTCAAAGCTCAGATAGAAAGATGATAGGGAGAATATACAAATTTCTCCTGAAGTATAAAAGGGAAGAGATAAGTGTGAAAGAACAAGTGGTAAAATGCACTCAGAACTTTGGCTATAATATTGAGTTAGATAAATGGGAAAAATTTGGGAAACAAACTTAGAAATGACACTATTTGTTGCATACGAGGAAAACCTGTGAGGTGGCTAAAAACTTGGCTAGAGGTAATAACAGGTGTCAAAAATAGAATGGAATCCTGAACATTTTTATTAGGAATAATGACTACGAAATACAAAAAAGCAATCCAGTGTTTAATATTACATATAATTACAATGGCGAGGATTGCCTTTGCCCAGACATGGGGGAAAAAATTAATTCCAAGCGAAGATGAAATAATAAGAAAGGTTATGGACTGTGCTGAAATGGACAAATTAACAAAACAAATCCAGGGAAAAGAAGAAAGAGAATACTACCAGATATGGGATAAATGGTGTAGGTGGATGGAGGAAAGAAATGAAGGAGACAACAAAGCCCAAAAGTAGTAGTTAAGGGGAATTAACACGTACAGTATATATGTATCCAAGTGGTTTAAATTTACTAGAGGTAATCAGCCAATGTAGCGGACAGGTGAGTAAAATAAGAGGGTTAACAATGGTGAAATCCAAATGAAATACAATAGAAGGGGAAATAATATAAGGTGACCTGTATCGATTGGCAATTGCTATGAGAAAGAACAGGAAGCTCCTGTTTGTATTGTATTGTGTAAATATGGTGTACGTCTAAGTTTTTTATTTGTGTAATTTACATGTTTGTAAATAAATAATGTAAAAAAAATTAAAAAATATTGTTTAGTATAATAAAATATAGTGTAGAATAACAATCTTATAGTTTATAGTCCAATACGATATGATTCAATATGATAAAATTCAATGTGTTATTAAAGGCATTGCTACTGAAGACATGAGGACTAGAAACCTTAGAAAGAAAGAAAAGAGGAAGCTACAGAATTCATTGTTTATGGTTTTGCGTTCCCCAGATCAGCCGATGCAAAGAAAAACTGTCGGATATGTTGGAGCAGATGCTGGAATTCCTGAAGAACCAGAATTCATCGTCCCGAGAGGCAGCTGCCATCTTAATTGGTAACCCCAAGTGCAAACTCTGGCTGGAGGGGAGGGAAAACCAGGACAGGCAGATGGCCTAAGGCCAGGCATGCTGACCATCATCACACACACACACACACACACACGCAAAAGGCCCCCTTTCTTAAGGGTATCGCTGTGGTTATTAAATGAGTCACATGGTTGTTAAGCGAATCTGGCTCCCTTCCGGATTTTCCTTGCCCAACGGTTGCAAAACGTGAACAGGTGACACCCCCCTCCCAAGACTCGGCAACCATCATAAATACGAATTGGTTTGCCAAGTGTCCAAATTTTGATCATTTGATGGGTGGAAATCTTGGATGACTGTCAGCCTTCGTCCTTCTTTCCATGCGGTTTCTAGACAGACCCAATTCTTGGGACCATCCTGCAAAGTCCCAAAGTTGTCTTCCAAGTAGACACTAAACAATTCTGCCTTTTCTTCCTTGAATCCCCCAATTCAGTCGTCTCTGCTGACTCCGCCAACCTTTTCTTTGCCTGTGTCTAGGTTGCTGTGCCCAATACATGAAACGGAATGTGGTGATTTCCAACCAAATCGAAGAAGTTTTCCTGGGTGAGTTTCAAAGTTCCCTCGCTTGAAGCAGAGACTTTCTCTCCAGAAGCTCCATTGCTGATCAGGGTTGGTTCCCGGGAATCATTGGTTCTCTGGATTCCTTTCAGGTCTCCGGGATCTGCAGGACGATCGCGAACCCTCCGTGGCTCAGGCTGCAGCTGTGTCTATGGAGGAACTCTTCCGGCAGTGCGGCCATCGAATCAAGACCGATCTCGTTAGTAGTCAACTCCTCTCCAAAGTCATCCGGAGCCTGTCCAAGACCAAACAATCATAGTTGAATAGTTTAAGACTTTGCTTTATTCTCAGGGCACCTCATACAACAAAGCTTTGCCTTCTTTATATTATACATTTAAATAAAACTATACAATTGTATAGAACTGCACATTCTATACAATGAAGTTGAAAACGCCTGATATTGCATTTCTGTTGCCCTCTGCAGTAGACTTCAAGATAGTGACTGCTCTATGATGGAAGCTCTTTTTCAGTCTTTTTGTCCTGGTTTTTATTGCCCTGTACCATATGCCAGATGGTAATAGTTAAAAAAAAAAAGGAGGAGATGGATCTTTAAGGGTGTTTGGAACTTTCTTGAGGCAACAGGAGCCATAAAGCTCTTCCAAAGAGGGGAAGGGGCAACCAACGACCCTCTGGGCACCTCCCTAGCAGCTGGTCTTTGGGGAAAGGGAGCAAGCATGAAGACGATTCTTACATCGTGAAAGACCAAGGAGGAACATGGTGGAAACAGGACCTGGCAGGGAGATTTTGGAAACAGAGGAAGCCAGGAGAATATAATTTCAGAGATAGGAAGCCACAGGAAGGTCCCAGAGCCACAGGGGCCAATGGAGAAGGGTGGTGGCCACCATCAACCACCAACGATGTCTGGGACATCTGCACGCTTGGCCGTCTTCCAGCAGAAATAGGAACGTGTAGAGTAGGGCAGATGCCGAGAGCTGAAGACTCCCCTGGGGGCACATCTTATGTCCTCCAAAAAGATTATCCTTATTATCCCCTTAGATAGAGCATGGAATCAAAGCCTTCAGGAAAACCTCTGGATCCCAGACGCATCTTCCCATGGGCCGGTATTTGCCTTTGGAAAGCATGCAATGTTTGTCAACTTACTTTGTTAAGCCAGAAAGGGGGCTGAGCCCTGGTCCCCTCCTAACATCTGTTACAGGTAGTCCTCTCAACATTCAGCCATGAAAGAGCTCAACGTTATTGGTTATAAGTTGCATCGGTAATAAACCAGGTCACCCTGGGTCCCTGATTGATTTTATGAGCTTTGAATGGATTAAGGGATTCCTTCAAAAACACATTGTAAATAATTATATATCCATGTGCCTCACATAGGGGAAATAGAATGGAAGAAGAAGACTAGAATAGAGCTGGAAGGGACCTTGGAGGTCTTCTAGTCTAGCCCCTGTTCAAGCAGGAGAACCTATACTATTTCAGACAAGTGACTATACAGTCTCTCCTTTTTTGCCAATTTTTTACTTTTTATTCTCTTACATACGATTCTAAGTATACATTCACATAATTTTTATTCTTCTTTATCTTTGTCATTTAATAGGTTATTACACAGATTGGGTTTATGTATTTATTATTCCTTCCGCCTGTTGTAACACTACCTTGGTTCCAGTGTTTTCAGATCCTGAAAACTCAACTGTCTTCACCCCAGCTGCCTTGCTGACCCAGTCCAGTCCCTGTTCATTCAGGAAAACCTATACAGTGATCCCTCATTTTTCGCGGCTTCAGTGCTTCGCGGGTTTTTCAAAAATACAGGGGAAAAAATGCATCGGTAGGAGGCAAGCGCCCCCTAGTGCTCGCTTTAAACGATGTCCACCAACTCAAGTTTCCGGTGCAAATCCTACTTCGCGGTTTTTCAGTTTTCGCGGAAGGTTCCGGTCCCCATTAATCACGAAAAACGAGGGATCACTGTACTATTTTAGACAAGGTGTCTGGCCAGCACCAGCAGGGAAGTTTGTTCCGAAAGACATGTATTGGAACTTGTGGCCTAAGGGACTTATGTCCAATGGTCTATGGGATTTGTGCACCAAGTCCTACCCAGTAAAGGTGGAGTAGTTCGCCAGGTGAAAGTTCAGGTCAAAAAGCCACTGGAGTCAGGTCGCGATCAGCAAACTTCCACCCAGAAGCTGTACTCCAGACCAAACACCGACCTAGTACTGCTGCGACGGAAGACTGAACTAGAAGATTGAACCTCAAGCTTGGCATACTTTGAGTTTACATAATTGTTTGCACTGTTTTGATGCTATGATTTTGTTTAACTCAATTAGTTAGTTAGGTTTGCATGTTTGATGTTATGCCTCTGTTTATCTTAGTTAATTGGAAAGTCAAGTTTGCATTATTTTATGCCAAGCCTTTGTTTGCCTCTAGTTCAAATTAGTTGATAGTGGAATTTATAATTCCAGGTGGGGAGTGTGCTGCCCCAGCAGTATATAGCTAGTGTAGGAATTAAGAACTGTCTCCTTTAAGATACTACCTCATGGGAAAAGTAGGCAGTGACTGACTTATGGGAAATATAGTTCCATAACATGTGATCACATTTGTGTTTCCAATTGGCCACTGGGGCAATCTGCCCACCTGGAAAATTTATAACCATTCAGTTTGAATGCCTGTTTGAACCTAGGAATCACATGATAAAGCAACCCCCCCTCCTTCCTAACCTAACAAAGAAAGATGCAGTAAATCAAAGCATATTCCAAGCCTTACTCCTTAAGTGGTCGTAAAAGCCTCATGATAGTCTCATGGAAATGAAATTTGAGTAAGAAAGAGGTCAGCTAGCCTAGAGCTGACCTCCCAACTCCTTTGAACTTTAGTGATAAGTTGTCCTGGCAACAAGGGGCAATAAAGAGGCCCAACCATCCCAACATCAACTTTCTTTGTGTGTGCAAATGCCTTCAGGCAGCCAAAGGGCCATAAGACAGATGCATTTTGGCTGAAGAAATTAATGTGTTCTTGTTGATTTGTTACTATTGTTTATGAATTAATTGAGAAAAGGCAAAACCCCATTAAAAGGTACAAAGCTAGCCAGGTCCAAGATGGGTTCTGAGTCAGGTAGAAGGCCCTTAGGAATTCCAAAACTGGAGAGTCTGCTTGACAACGCCTCACCAAGGAAACACCATTACCAATCACTCCAAATAGTAGTCACAAGCAGCGCCCTCTAGTGGCTCCTCTACAAACCGCAATCCAATACTTCAAGCCAACACTTGCAACACATCCTAGTGGTTGACTTGTGAACTGCACCTGCATCTCCAAAGTCTTGCAATCCACCCTAGTGGCTGACAAATGAACTGCGCCTACATCTACAAAGTTTTGTAACGCACCTGAGTGGCTGACACATGAACCGCACCTGCACCTCCAAAGTCTTGCAACGCACCCTGTTTATCTTACTTAATTAGATAGTCAAGTTTGCATTTTTTATGCCATGCCTTTGTTTGCCTCTAGTTAAAAGTTAGTTGATAATGGAATTTATAATTCCAGGCAGGGAGTGTGCTGCCTCAGCAGTATATAGCTAGTGTAGGACTTAAGAACTGTCTCCTTTAAGATACTACCTCATGGGAAATGTAAGCAGGGACTGCCTTATGAGAAATGTAGTTCCATAACATGTGATCATATCTGTGTTTCTGATTGGCCACTGGGGTATAATGCCCATGTGGAAAGTTTATAGCCATTTGTTTGAATGCCTCTGTCAACCGGAATAGCAGCCTTTATATCTCCACTCAGCATAGGAATAAAATCATCATCTTTTTAGTCTACGTGATGGGACAGATCATGGAAAGTCAGAAGCATCTTAAGACTGAACTGTAAGTTTTACTATTAAGAATGTCTGATAATAAACTTGATCTTTTTTTATTGAAAAAGTTTTATACAAACAAATCCCCCCCTTTCCCCCATACATATAATGTAATTCAGCTACAAATACTGTACCCCCCTCCTCTCACCCAACATAACATAAATTTCTCATAACATAACATTACCCCCTTATCCCCATCTTTTAAACTACTTCATATAAATCTTATACAAATATATTTCCCTCCCCTAACCACCCTAACCCTCCCCCACCTCCCATTCCACCCCACCCCCCAGACTTCCACTATACGCCACTCTAATAATTCCAAACAACCCATATGTTATTCGTTCTCTTCATATTGTTCCCCTTGCTTATTACCATGTCAGTCTATTCATTCTTACCTAAAAGCTACATAATATTTTTTAAACCTTATTGCAAGCCCACCATAGATGAAAAAATGTAGCATCTAAACACCCACACCTCCAACATTTTGGTTGAACATTAAGATACATTCATGATAATTTCTTAGGATCTAAATACCATCTATAAAACATTTTATAAAAGTTCTCCCTTAAATTCTGTAACTATGTAAATTTAACATTCACAATTTAACCCATATTTTTTCCCAGATCTCCAACATGACATTAATCGGTTCTACTTCATTGTCCATGAATCCAACTCTTTGGTCTTCTTTCCATCTCATCTGTAGCTGTTTATAATATAGCCAGTTTAAAATAATTCCTTCTTCCAACAGTTGTTCCAAAATTTTCAGCTGCCAGCTGCCCCCATCAGTAAAAAACACATCTTTATATAAACAACCCCCGAGTGACTTTTCATCTGGATTATTGAATTCAAAGAACGTGATAGGGTAACAACCAGATCGTCTGCAAATGCTCTAATTCTGTATTCCTTTTGCCTTATGGCTATACCATTTAAGGAGTTCGAATCCCAAATTGTATTCAACAAGACTTCTAAAGTTAAAATAAGTGACAATGGAGATAATGGGCAGCCTTGTCTTGTGCCTTTTTATATCTCAAAACTCATCGACAAATTTCCATTAATAATAAGTTATGCATTTTGTTATTAATATATTGCTCCTATCGCCTGTCAAAACCAAATCCCCATGTCCATTTTTTCCAAAGTCTTGATTAGAAAGTTCCAATTCATTCGCTCAAAGGCCTTTTCCATGTCCAAGAAAACCAGCACTGCAGAGATCTGCTTATTTTTGTCTAGATAGTCAATTAAATCTATAAGTTGCCTTACATTCTCCTTCATATATCTACCTTCGATAAATCCTGCTTGATCATGATAAATTACCTCTTGAATAATTGGCATCAATCTGTTGGCTAATACTTTAGCAAAAATTTTATAGTCTGTAATCAAAAGAGATATTGGTCTATAGTCCTCTGGCTTTAGGACCATCTTCATCTTTAGGTATCAGCGATATAAAAGCCGCTTGCCATGCGGAAGGTATTTTGCCTCTTTGCTGTATTCTTTCTCCACAAGATTAATCTTCAGTCCTGCTCCTCCCTTGGCTTCGACTTGTTTCTGCGCCAGCTGGGGGACCTCCCCTTTGCTTCGTTGCCATGCTAATAAAGCAAACTTCTTCACAAAATACTCTTCAAAAGTAAATCAGATTATATATTAGCTGACTTTCTTGTAGTTGCTTTCTTCTTCCCCATTCCGGCTTTAACTTTCAGCCAGGGTAGGATACTTTATAACAAACTGGAATACACAAACCGGTTAACTTTCGTTTCCTTTCCACTGGAGATTAACGCCATTTTAAATCCTTTGTTTTAAATCCTTTGTTCTAAATTCATACTATTCGGGTTTCAACACCACTATTGTTTAGAGATTTCACAGGCTTTGAATACTTGCGATTTTCCTTGGCTTGTTTGGAATGTGGATTGAAGGTTGAATGCGGCATCTTGTTCCGCTAAAAGCGGAGGTTCCCAGACAATCGGAGCAAACAGCTGCCTAGAAGGGGAGCCCCTCCTTGCTCGCACCCCAGAGGCAAAAGAAACCCCCTGGGGTGCTCTGCAAGGGACTCTACCCGACGACGCTAGCTCTCTCACAAGATCCTCAGGAGCTTGGAGTCTTCCGAGGCATTTTAGATGTTTTAAAAACGCCTCTACGAGCGGCTGAGTTGGCAGGCTCAAAAAAGCCTGCCGGCGACGCCCGCAACTCAACCGGAAGTCCAATAAACTTGATCTTAAAGAGATTCCTAAGCATGGAATTAACTGCATGCCCTTAGCAAGCCTACAACTCTCCAGGCAGAACAATCTTATTTTCCCTTTCTTTTCTCCCTCCCGCCCTTCTCTACTTCCTTCCTTCCTTCTCTCATTCCCCCTTCCCTTCCCTTCCTCTCCCCTACTCTTACTCTTCTCCTTCCTACCCGCTCTCCTTCTCTTTCTGTCCCTTCCACCCTCCTCTCCTTACTTCTTTCTTCTTTCTCCCACCTTCCTTTCATTCTCTCCTCCACTCTCCCTTTCTTTTTCTGTTGTTATAGGTGCCTCTTTCAAATGTCAGTTTATGTTTTCTTGTGATGGTATTTCCGCAAACCGAAATGTGATTTAGTATCATTTCTTATTCCCTTACCTTCTCTAATCTATCCTAACTATGTTTTTCCCATTTATATCTTGCTCTTGAATGTATACTTGTATATTTAATATTTTCTTTTCTTCCCCCCTCTTCGCCCCTTTTTACTCCAATTCCTCTTTATCCTTTATTTTCAGTATCAACATATCTGCACAATCTAGTGTCCTTTTTATTATCTTTAGTATCTTCATCTGTTGGTAGCTTATTTAATTTCTAATTTTGGCAAATAAAATTCTCGCTGCTGTAGTTACATGTATAATCAAATATGTATCCTTTTTGTTAAGTTTCTCTGGATAACTAGAAAAATATCTCTGGTCTAAATTCTATTTCTTGTTGTAACATTTTCTCTGGCCATACTCTTATTTTAGTCCAATATTTTCTTGCTTCTGCAAATGTCCACAACATGATAATAAGAACCTGTTGCTTGTTGACCTTTCCAACATTTTGCTGACTTGCCTTTAAACATCTTTGCTATTTTTTCCAGTAATATGCGCCATCTATAAAACATTTTGCGTAAGTTTTCTTTGTAAGCTGTTGACAAGATTAATGTATAGTTCCTTTCCCATAGTCATTGCCACTTCTCTAGCTCAATTGTGTGGCCAAAATTCTTTGCCCAAGTTTCCATTGTATCTTTAACCACTTCTTCTAACATAGTTCTTTATAGATGGCTATATAGTTTCTTGATTGTTCTTTCTTCTTCCCATAAGTATCTTATCCAACTCTAAACTTCCCAAACTCAAACCATACTCCCTTTTATCTTTTTCATATCTTGATTGTATTTGCAATTGTGAAAACCAACCTATATCAATCCCTTGTTCTTCTAATTCTTGTTTTTGTTTTAGTTCCCCCCTTTCTGTTAAGATATCTTTATATCTAACTAGCTATACCCAGCCACGCGTTGCTGTGGCCCAGTCTGGTTAAATGGCCAACTAATCTGTGTGTAGATTTACACTTGCACACATACACACAACCACCATATAACCCCCAACCTAACTACCTACTGTATTTCTCCCTCTCTATCTATCCCTCTACCTACCTACCTATCGTATTTCTTCCTTTCTCCCTCTATCTACCTACCTACTGTATTTCCCCCTCTCTATCCCGCTACCTACCTACCTACTGTATTTCTCCATCTCTCTATTCCTCTACCTACCTACTGTATTTCTCCCTATCTATCTATACACCTACGTACCTACCGTATTTCTCCCTCTCTGTCTATCCCTCTACTTACCTACCTACTGCATTTCTTCCTTTCTCCCTCTACCTACCTACCTACCTACCTACCTACCTACCTACCTACCTACCTACCGTATTTCTCCCTCTCTATCTATCCCTCTACCTACCTACTGTATTTCTATCTATCTATCTATCTATCTATCTATCTATCTATCTATCTATCTATCTATCTATCTATCATCTATCTATCTATCTATCATCTATCCACCTACCTACCTACCTACCTACCTACCTACCTACTGTATTTTCCCTCTCTATCTATCTATCCCTCTACCTACCTACCTACCTACCTACCTACCGTATTTCTCCCTATCTATCCCCTACCTACCTTCCTACTTACCTACCTACCTACCGTATTTCTCCCTCTCTATCTATCACCCTATCTACCTACCTACCTTATTTCTCCCTCTCTATCTATCCCTCTATCTACCTATGTAATACACTAATACAATAGCAGAGTTGGAAGGGACCTTGGAGGTCATCTAGTCCAACTCCCTGCCTAGGCAGGAAGCCCTATACCCATGTTGGCGAACCTATGGCACGGGTGCCACAGGTGGCACACAGAACCATTTCTTAGGGCATGCAAGGCATTGCCCTGTCAGCTTCAGTATGTATGTGTGCCATGGCCACCTGATTTAGGCCTTCTTTTGAGGCCATTTGTTGCCCTCTGGAGGTGGGGGAAGGCTGTTTTCACCCTCCCCAGGCTCCTATAAACCCTCTGGAGCCTGGGGAGGACATAAAAAGCATGCCAAATGCAGGGGGTCATGCACATAGCATTATGGATGTGACACACCTGTGCACATCGCCCCTGCACTCCCCCTGCTTTTGGCACATGAGCCAAAAAAGGTTAGCCATCACTCCCTAAACCATTTCAGACAAATGGCTATCCAACATCTTCTTAAAGACTTGCAATGTTGGGGCATTCACAACTTCTGGAGGCAACTTCTGTTCCACTGGTTAATTGTTCTAACTGCCAGGAAATTTCTCCTCAGTTCTAAGTTGCTTCTCTCCTTGATTAGTTTCCACCAATTGCTTCTTGTTCTGCCCTCAGGTGCCTTGGAGTATAGCTTGACTCCCTCTTCTTTGTGGCAACCCCTGAGATATTGGAACACTGCTATCATGTCTCCCCTAGTCCCTCTTTTATTAAACTGTATTCCCCCCCCACTCTCTCTATGGGCCACCTGGGAGTTTGCTATCCAGTGCCTTTTTGGCCCTAAGAGGCCTCCATATGAGGCCTCTTCCAACACTGACAGTTGAAAAGCAGTCTGATGGGTGGGGCTACAGGGAAGTGAAAACATGATCAATGGGTACATTTTACATTTGTGTACCTTGCACATGACACACATGTGCTAGGCACAAAATGAGTTGGTATTCTATTATCAGAAGTCCTTGTGAACATTGTGTGAAAAATTGAGGTAAATCGGTCCAGTAGTTTTTGAGATTAGTGGATTCGTACAAACTATTTTACATTTTTATTTATATAGATAATATTTTTCATACTACTAGTATTTAGATGTGTCGATGCTTCCATTATTGAAAGCCACATTGGTATTTCTAAATAATGTTTCCCTTTTAATGTTTCCCATATTGTTAGTAATCCATTCCTTACATAATATCTTTGAAAATAGCCATGAGCCTTACTTTTACCATACCACAGAAAAGCATGCCAACCTAGTTGCATATCATGACCGACTAATCTCAATAATCTTGTATTTCTCAATAAGATCCATTTTTTCATCCAGGTTAGTCCCATTGCTTGACAATACAATTCCCAATTTGATAATCAAAATCCATGTCGAGCTCTTACATCTTGCAACATTTTATATTAAGTTTTGCTTTTTCCCCTTTCCATATGTATTTCCCCACCATTTTATTCATACTTTCAAAATATTTTTCCTCTAATTTTATTGGTATTGTTTGGAATAGGTATAGCAATCTTGGTAATATGTTCATCTTTACTATGGCTATTTTCCCATTAGTGATAATGGTAGGTTTTTCCATCTTTCCAAATCTATTTGTTTTCTCACCTTATAATAGTTATCCTCTTTTAATGTTACACACCTTGATGTCAATTGGATACTCAAATACTTCACTTTTTGCACCACCTGTATGTCCAGTTTCCCCATTAACTCTCTTTTCTGTTTTTCTGTCATATTTTTCACCAGAATTTTGGTTTTGTTTTTATTAATCTTCAAACCCACTACTTCTCCATATTCTTATTATTTCATTATTTCAACTAGTTTCAGCCATGTTTCTATTGGATCCACCATTATAAACACCAAATCACCCGCAAATGCTTGTAATTTATATTCTTCTTTGTTTTGTTGTATTTCTCTATTCAAAATCTCTAGTGTCAATATAAATAATAATGGCAACAGTGGACATCCTTGTCTAGTTCCCTTCATAATTGCTATCTTTCCTGTCATGCCACCATTTACCATTACCTTTGCCGATTGATTTTTATATGTCATTTCGATCATATTTATGAATCGCTCACCAAATTCCATCATTTGTAATTTATTTATTTTATTTATTTTATTTTATTCAATTTATAAACCGCACCCTCTCCCCGAAGGGACTCGGGGCGGTGCACAGGAAGTTAAAAAACATATATACATGACAAATATAAATATTTAAAATCCAAATTAAATAGTTATCACCCTGTGCTAAAATCTTAAAATCTTAAAACTATATCCCCTTAAAATCCCAATTTAAAACAATTTAGACTTCAGACTGCTGGCCTGATGGAAAAAATAGGTCTTTAACTTTTGGCGGAAGGAGCGGAGGTCCGTAGTAGTTCTGAGTCCAGGGGGAAGGTCGTTCCAGCGGGTTGGGCCCGCCACAGAGAAGGCCCTTCCCCTGGGCGTCACCCGCTGGCAATGCCTAGTGGACGGCACCCGGAGAAGTCCCTCTCTGTGGGAGCGAATCGGCCGAAGCGGCCGAAGGGATGTATGGGGTAATGACTGCATACTACTCTAGCATATTCAATGCAATTTGCATATTGTCTCTGATCTGTCTCTTAGGGAGAAATCCATTTTGGTGTATGTGTATCAATTCATTTAAGAGTCTGTTTAAGGGACAGCTGTGCATGCAGGAGGACACCCAAGTTGTGAGCCCTTCCTGTGGGACTCGCAAGTACGAGAGCCCGTGTTCTGTACAAATTTCCTAAGAAGAAAAGCCAAAGGGAAATATACAAGCTTTGTGATCTCACAGATAAAAAGCCAGCTCTCGTAATTTGTGACTCTGGGTGGCATACAACAATAAAAATAAAATGAAAATTGAGATTTAAAAAAAAGAGAGAGAGAGAAAGGAAAACCATTAACTCGCTGTCTACACTCTTTTTATCCCTTGTGGTCAGTAGTTATTAGAAGCCGAAGAGTCAATGGCATTAGATTTTATATCCAACAGAAAGAACATACATCTAAACATCGAAAGGCGCACATTGCAGAAGGTTGAAAAAACTCAAACACATATAGACACAATTAAAAATAATAAACTGTAGCCACAGGCCCAGACATTAATTTTTATTCCATAAAATACAGCAGGCAGCTTTGTATATATAAAGACATACATACAAATATTTAACGGGTATAAGAAGTTCGAGCTGCACTGGCTTCCTGTGGTCTTGCGGGTGCGCTTCAAGGTTCTGACGACCATCTCCAAAGCGCTCTATGGCTCGGGACCTAGTTACATCCGAGACCGTCTCCTGCCCCATACATCCCTAAGACCGATACGCTCCCACAGAGAGGGACTTCAAAGTGCTCCATGGCTCGGGACCTAGCTATCTGCGGGATCGGATCCTGCCTCATACATCCTCACGGCCGATCCGCTCCCACAGAGAGGGACTTGTCAGCGGGCGACCTTCCCCCAGACATTAGAACAACCACGGACCTCCGCTCCTTCCGTCAAAAATTAAAAACACACTTTTTCTGCTTGGCCGGCCTAGAGTAGTCTCGTCTTTTATGGTTTAGGGGATTTTAGTAAATTTAAATTGGGGGATTTTAGCGCAGGGATAATTTTGTTTAATCTGCCTTTTATCTAAATTATTTATGTATATTTACTGTATTTTTTTAATTTCCCTGTGCACCGCTCCGAGTCCCCTCGGGGAGAGGAAGCGGTCTATAAATAAAATTTATTATTTATTATTATTTATTATTATTATTATTATTATTATTATTATTATTATTGTTATTATTATTATTATTATTATTATTATTATTATTATTATTATTATTATTATTATTATTATTATTATTATTATTATTATTATTATTATTATTATTATTAATAGATTCACCATCATGGGAATAGACACTCCTAAATCTAGATGGGAGGTTCCATATAAGATCATGGAGAATAAGGAATCTAAGATCCCATGAGACTTCCTTAAGTAGCAGTAGGTTTTAGTCAATGGTGGGATTCAATTGTTTTTACTGCCAGTTCTGTGGGCATGGCTTGCTGGTGGATGTGGCAGGGGAAGGATATTGCAAAATTCCCATTATCTCCCCACTCCTGGCAGAAGGATATTGCAAAATATCTATTCCTCCCCATTCCAGGGGAAGGATACTGCAAAATCTCATTCCCACTCCACTCCAGGGGAAGGATACTACAATGCATTATACCCTGGCCACCTCCACACCCAGTGTAGAGAAGGGGACAAAAGTCACAATACGTCACGTGACAACAATGTGACACTGCAAGTTTGACACCCCTGGATTTGAGCTGGTGAGCTGCATTACTGTTGTTTGGCTTCACGTTTGTGGTCATGCCACGTCTCCGTGGTGGGTATCAGTTTGCAGCTCACCAGTTCAAATCCCCCTGCAACTCAGACTAACACGAGCACAACCAGGCACCCACCCAAATAGAACACGCCCCCATCCAATCAGAGCACAGCCAAACTCCCATCCAATCAGAGCACAGCCAATCCCCCTACCAATCAGAACACACCTCCACCCAATCAGAATGCAGCCAAGCTCCCACCCAATACATACACTGGCAGTTAAAAAGAGGAAACGGCTGAGATCTCACATTGCTCCTGGAAGCACCAAGCCGAAAGCACCAGCCTGAAGATTATGAATGAGACTTCATCGAAACGTCTCTTCTTGAAAGTGATGAACTTCTCCAGCGATGAGGCACTCAAAACATCTGAAGGCGAAATGTTCCACTGGTTGATTGTCCTCCCTGTTAGGAAGTTTCTCCTTCATTCCAAGTTGCTTCTCTCCTTGATTAGTTTCCATCCTTTCTTTATGGTTTATGATTTATGGTTTATTTAATTTATATACCGCACCCTTTCCCAAAAGGGACTCGGGGCGGTGCACAGGCAATTTAAAACAATATATAAACAACAATATACAAAATATAAAACCAAATTAAATTAATATCCCTGTGCTAAAAATTTAAATATATTAAAACAATATCCCTAAAACCAATTTAAAACATTTTAACTGCAGACTGTGGGCTAGGTGATGTAAGTTAGGCCAGGCCGGCCTGTTGGAAAAAAATTTTTTTAAGGTTCTGGCGGAAGGAGCGGAGATCCGTGATCATTCTCAGTTCGGGGGGTAAGTCGTTCCAGAGAGTTGGGCCCTCCACAGAGAAGGCCCTTCCCCTGGGCGTCGCCCGCTGGCATTGCCTAGTGGACGGCACCCGGAGAAGTCCCTCTCTGTGGGAGCGAATCGGCCGAAGGGATGTATGGGGCAGGATGCGATCCCGAAGATAGCTAGGTCCCGTGCCATGGAGCGCTTTAAAGATGATAGTCAACACCTTGAAGCACACCCGAAAGACCACAGGCAGCCAGTGCAGCTCGCGCAAGAGCGGTGTTACATAGGAGCATCTAGGAGCTCCCATAATTGCCCGCGCGGCTGCGTTCTGGACTAACTGCAGTCTTCGGGTGCACCTCAAGGGAAGCCCCATGTAGAGAGCGTTGCAGTAGTCAATACGGGATGTCACGAGCGCATGAGTGACTGTCTTGCCATTTGGTTCTTTGGGAAATGAGCTGACCCCCTCCTCTTTGTGGCAGCCTCTCAAATACTGGAAGACTGCTATCATCTCACCCCTAGTCCTGCAACCGTTCTTCAACTTTATGGTTTAGAGGTTAAAGACACTGAGCTTGTAGCTGGAAAGCTGAGCAGCCCTGGTTCAAGATCCGTGCACCATGAGATAGGGTGAGCTCCCGTTCCTTGCTCCAGCTCCTCCCAACCTAGCAGTTTGACAGCATAAAAATGCAGGGAGATAAACGGGCACCACTTTGGTGGGAAAGTAACAACATTCTGTGAGCCTACAGTAAATATAAATATAGTAAGTCTAGTTGTAGTGACCACATGACCATGGAAGTGTCTTCAACAACGCTGACTCCCTTGGCTAAGAAACTGAGATGAATACCGCCCCCTAGAGTCGGACATGACTGGGCAGGGGAAATCTGGATCAGAATAAAAGAAGAACAAACTTGGAAGGGATCTTGGAGGTCTTCTAGTCCAACCCCTTTTACCTTTATCACGGGACTGCATTTTATGACTATTTCCCAAAACCTGGCTTTTACTACTGTTGTTTGGTAAAACCATGCCCATAGCATAGGGATTTCTTTAGCGACTAAGGGATTTGCTTAATGTGCCTGATGATTTGTTTAATGATCACTAAAAAAAGTCTGTAAAATCAGGTCAATCACATTAATAGTCATGTGACTGACCTGATTTTACCGACTTTTTCCCCCTCTTTCTTCTTTTTTTCTCTTTTCCCCCTCTCTTTTTTCTCTTACTAGGATGTAGAGCCCCTAATTCTTCCCTAATGCTTAACCTCACCCAATTCTTTGACCAGTCTTTGTGCAATGCCAACCAGCCACTAACTGGCATCTAAGGAGATGCAGGAAGCAGGTGGTGGCGGAAAGTTTTGAGTCCAATTCACAGCAGGAGATTTTCCCATCAAGAGGTATCATATTCATCATTCAACGTTGAGTTTTAGAGGAGGGGTAGGCATCTGGTTTGCATGTATGTTGAGAGAGGTGGTTGGGAAGAGAGAGGAGAGTGGGGAAAGAGAGAGAGAAAGAGAAAGAGAAAGAAAGGGAGAAATGGAGAAAGAAAGAAAGAAAGAAAGAAAGAAGAAAGAAAGGAAGGGAGGGAGGGAGGGAGGGAAAAAGGGAGGAAGAAAGAAATAAAGAGAGGGAGGGTGGGAGGGAGAAAGAAAGAAAGAGTATATGAGAGAGAGAGAGAAAAAGAAGGAGAAAGAGAGAGGAAGAAAGCAGAGAGAGAAAAAGAGACAAAAAGAGAAAGAAAGAAAGAAAGAAACAAAAGTGGGAGAAGAGAAAGAGAAAAAGAGAGAGGAGGAAGAGGAAGCACAGAGAAAGAGAGAGAAAGAAAGAAGAGAAAGAGAGAGAGAGAAGGAGGGAAGGGAGGGGGGAAGGAGAGAGAGAAAAAGAAAAAAGAGAGAGAGGAGGAAAAAGAGGAAGCACAGAAAGAGAATGCTGAGAGAGAGAAAGTAAAAATGTGTGAGAGAGTGAAAGACAGAGAAAGGGAAATAAAAAGAGAAAGAATGAAAGAGGAAGAAGAGTGGAAGAAAGCAGAGAGAGAGAAGAAAGAGAGCGATAAAGAAAAAGAAAGAAAGAAGAAAAAGAGAGACAGAGAAAGCGGAAACACAGGAAGAGAGAGAGAGAGAGAGAGAGAGAGAGAGAGAGAGAGAGAGAGAGAGAGAGAGAGAGAGAGTTAAAAACACACCCTCCCAACAAGAACTCGCTGAGGCTCACTCGGAGGAATTCCATTAAATGAACTCATCTGTCATCTCGCCTTGTATTGATGCCTGGCACTGCTTGGTAGCCAGTGACACCGCAGAAGGAACGCATTCTGGGCCCAGCCTTCCTCTCCATCTCACACCGAGACACCCCGGCCATTCTGCTCCCCCCCACCCCACCCCCATGAGTCATTACTTATTACATCCATTATTAACTCAGCTCAGGGCTCATTAGGCATGGAAATGGAGGATGGCAAAATAGGAGCTAAGTAGAGCCAAGTTGCCACACGCAGGAGGGAGGAGGAGGCCTGGAGGAGAGCCGGACGCAGAGAAAGAGGGCAGTTAAAACTGGCCACTCAGCATTTGTGACATTTCCAAATCCTCCCGGCGACCGGTTGTTGATTGTAGCCTTCGCTTGTTCTGACACAACGGCACGCAAGGACCACATCTAGAATTGCCAGGGGTCACTGTGCAGGAATAGGAGGACGACAACATGAGTTGCCCATGGGGGCCCTGCTGATCCACTCGGCTGGTTGCAGGGTGAGGTTTTATTAACCAGGAGAGTGGAAGGAATGCCTTGGGAATGGAATCCGAAGAAGGATGGAGGGCTGGCGGTGGAGAAGATCGCTCACTTAAAGGAAATGGAGAGGCCGCCCAATTTTTGATGAGGTTCAGGTTCAAAGTGAAATTCGCCAATCGCGGTCAAACCAACCATTTTTTGGAAACAAACAAACAAACAACAATAACAACGACAAATCCACGTAGGAAAACAAAATCAAGACTTTGGTGGGCTCCTTGGTGCCAAGAGGGAATGGGGTTGTGAGAGAGGAGGAGGAGGAGGAGGAGGAGGAGGAGGAGGAGGAGGAGGAGGAGGAGGAGGAGGAGGATTCTAGAGTCAACGGTACTCTCTGAACTTGTTTGTTTTCTTGCAAATATTTCCTGACCCAATAAGATAACCTTCTCTGATTAGATATAAGTGGTTGGCCATGTCATCTTACCAATAGTAGAGAATGTCTGTAGCTGTGGGGTACCTAAGCTTGGTTATTGCAAATGTTTCATGACCCAGCTAGATAACATCATCAGTGCTTAAAGGGAGTGCTCTCTATTTATATTGTATACTAGCTGTTCCCGGCCACGCGTTGCTGTGGCCCAGTCTGGTTAAATGGCCAACCAATCCGTGTGTAGATCTACACCTGCACACATAAACACTTACACACAACCACTGTATAACCCCCAACCTACCTACCTACTGTATTTCTCCTTCTCTCTATCCCTGTACCTACCTACCTACCTACCTACCTACCTACCTACCTACCTACCTACCTACCCACCCCTTCCTCTCTCTATCCCTATAGCTGCCTACCTACCTACCTACTATATTTCTCCCTCTCTCTATCCCTCTACCTACCTACCTACCTACCTACCCCTCCCTCTAGCCCTATAGCTGCCTACCTACTGTATTTCTTCTTGAATCTTATGGACAGAGTATTTTATGTCATAAAGGATGACATAATACCTGTGGCCCACTGCTCTCTCTGTATCCATCTACCTACCTTTTTTACAATTTTTTACATTTCTATTTCATGTACCTGGCACAGGTGTGACATCTACACAATATATATATATATATATCATTGGTGCCATACTTGAAAGGAACATTGTGTGAAAATTTGGAAGTGATCGGTGCAGGACTTTCGGAGATTAGCGGTTTTGAACGAACTCTTGTTACATTTTTATTTATGTAGATACTGGCTTCCTCTGTCTGATTGTTTGCCCAAATTGGTATTTCCTTCCACCTGGTAGCAAGAAACCAACCGAGTCTGGCCAAACTGTTCTACATTTTTCTTCCTCTACACCTGAATTCAGTTCTTAATCTGTTTATAAACAGTAGACAGAATCTTACTGGACTAAACCCTTACTACTCTCACCCTAATATGTTTAGATTGCAGAAATGTAGGCTAATTCTGTTGACTACCAGGGGTTCGATCCTCACCAGCTCAAGGTTGTCACAGCTTTCCATCCTTCCAAGATTGGTAAAAAGAGGACCCAGATTGTTGGGGGCAATATGCTGACTCTATAAACTGCTTAGAGAGGGCTGTCAAGCTCTGTGAAGCTGTTCATAAGTCTAAATGTGATTACAATTCCTTCCTTTTTCCCAACTCTTTCCTTCCTCCCTTCCTTGCTTTCTTCTCTCCATCTCTTTCTTTCCTCTATATCCCTTCCTCTTGCTTTCTTCCCTCCATCCTTTTCCTTCCTCCTTCCCTCCCTCCCTCCCTCCCTTACTTTCTTCTCTCCATCCTTCCCCATCTTTCGTTCCTTTCTCCCTCACCTTCTCTTGCTTTCTTCCCTTCATCCTTTTCCTTCCTTCCTTCCTTCCTTCCTTCCTCCCCCCTCCCTCCCCAATTACTTACTTACTTACTTACTTACTTACTTACTTACTTACTTACTTACTTGCTATGTACTGCAGGTTAACTCTGCCCACTGTCAGGAGTTCAATCCTGGCTCAAGGTTGACTCAGCCTTCCATTCTTCTGAGGTCAGTAAAACGAGGACCCAGATTGAGGTGGGGCAAGATGCTGACTCTGCAAGCCGCTCAGAGAGGGCTGTAAAGCAATATGAAGCGGTATATAAGTCTAAGCTCTACTGCTTCCCCCTTCTCCTATCCAGCTCTGACTGCAACCCATCACATCAGGCTGCCCATCACCTGTCCAACTAACTTTCCTGACTGTTAGCTTTCTGATACTTTAAAAGCAAAGTTTGAGACACTTCCGCCCCCTTCTTAATTCCTCCCTCCCTCCGACAGTGATGGGTTTTGATGTAAGTAATTTGGAGTTGTCATTTCAGGCTGTCGCTAATCCGTCAGCAGCTGCACTCGCAGGAGAGGCCTCCATTTGGCGAAGCATGTTGGGAGTCTAGACAAGCTCAGCAGAAGCAGCCACATAAGGACAGATGTAAAATCAGTGGTGGGACAATTTTATATCGTAAAAAGGGAAGATGTAAAATCAATGAGAGGTTTTAAGGAGCAGGGGAGAGAACCCAAGCTGAACCAGAAGTTGCTAGGGAAGCAGCTGGGAGAAGGAGGGGGAGCGCGAGGGAGTGACATTAATGTTTGTCTTAGTAAAATAATCCACATTTTGTTGGTTACCAGCTTCAAGAAAACAATTGGGCGAGAAAATGAAAGTCAACCCCTTTTTTCCCCTCCTCCCTGAAAAATAATGAATGAAACTTATATACATACATAAATACATACATAGATACATAGATACATACATACATACATACATACATACATTTGTTTTCATAGATAGGTGTAGGTATGCTGGTCTTGTTATATTCGGGACTTTTCCTCTGTAAGAATTCTTACAGAGGAAAAGACCTGAATACAACAAAGCCAGAATATATACCGTATTTTTCGGAATATAAGACGCACCATTTTTCCTCTAAAAAGAGGCTGAAAATCTGGGTGCGTCTTATAAATTCAATACAGCATTTTTTTGCCACCTGAAACCCCGCCCCTTTCACCAAAATGGCCGTGCATAGCCTTCCAGAGAGCTCCTGGGTCCTGGGGAGGGCACACATTAGCCTAAATCGGGCTGTTTTTGCCCCCCCCCCAGCCCCCAGTGGCACTCTATAAGCCTCCATAGGGCTATGCATGCAATTTATTTGAAACAAAAACGGCCCGTTTTTGTGATAAATGGGTCAGGTTTTTTGCTTATTTTTGCCCCCCCCTGCCGCCGCCCCAGGAACACTCTGTAAACTCTCCCAAAGCTAGTCATGCTTTTTTTTGGGAAAAAACGGCCCCATTTTCACGGAGAACAGACCGTTTTGGAGAGATTTGCAGAGTGCAAAAGGGTTCCCCCTCCTGCTCTTTAACTGTTTCTGTGCCAGCAGAAACAAAGTCTTAAGGTTTCTCAATGATTTCCTTCTCTGGGACATGGATAAATACACCTGGAAACATCAACCTACCTACCTTCTCTCTCTCTACCTACCTACCTACCTACCTACTGAATCTCTCTTTCTATTTCTCTCTCTATCCTTCTACATCTACCTACCTACACACACACACTCTCTCCTTACCTACCTACTGTATTTCTCTCTCTTTTTATATTTCTCTCTCTATCCTTCTACCTACCTACCTACCTACCTACCTACCTACTTACCTACCTACCTACACACACACTCTCTCTCCCTACCTACTGTATTTATCACTCTCTATTTTTCTCTATTCCTTTATCTACCTATCTACCCTCTCTTTCCCTACCTATCTACTGTATTTCTCTCTCTCTCTCTCTATTCCTTTATCTACCTACCAAATTACACTCTCTCTCTCCCTACCTACCTACTGTATTTCTCTATCTCTCTATATATTTCTCTCTATCCCTTTATCTATCTACCTACCTACAGTACCTACTCTACCTACCTACCCACCTACTGTATTTCTCTTTCTTTCTCTCCCTATCTATCTATCTATCTATCTATCTATCTATCTATCTATCTATCTATCTATCTATCTACCTATCTACCTATCTACCTACTTTTTTAAAAAAATTGCCTCTTCAAAACCTTGGTGCGTATTATACTCCGGAGTGTCTTATACTCTGCAAAATATGTTATAAATACTGTGTGTGTGTGTGTGTGTGTGTGTGTGTGTGTGTGTAGGTAGAGGTAGAGGTAGAAGTAGGTAGGTAGGTAGGTAGGTAGGTAGGTAGGTAGGTAGGTAGGTAGATAGATAGATAGATAGATAGATAGATAGATAGATAGATAGATAGATAGATAGATAGATAGATAGATTCTGTACTCAGTCCAACAGGTAAATCCCTTACCTGCACAACACTCTTCAAAGAGCAAGGATGTAGAGATCTGACTGAGCAACCCAATGAAGCACAATGGCTCTGCTAGAAGACATTTCCCAGTCCATCTCTTCTTGCATAGTTGTGAACTTGGGGATATGCCAAAATGTTCAGCCCCATCCTTTAATCCTGCCTGGAGGGAATGCTAAGATTTGCCAGCCTTTCTTCTACCACCCCCTGATGTTTTCATTTCACCTCATCCACTTCCAAATGCTTAACGCTTTGAGTATTCAAGGAGGCAAAATGACATCCAAGGTTGGGTTCCTTCCCCAGATGTTCAGTGTGACCCAGGGCGAGTCAATCAAAGCCTGCAAAGTTTCCAGCACCATGATGGTAGACTTATTTGCATGTGCATTTATTTTTTTATTTTTAAATGCAGCATATGGAGGGATTATTTTTTTGGTAGGGAGAGAAAAAATGTGGCATTTACTAGACAGTAAAACTGCCTAATCATTTTTCTGCCCCAAATGCATTTGGATATTTGGGGCAGAATAAAAGACACTCAGGGTGCATTTTAGCTGGTTACTGAATGAATGTTCCTTCCGATTGTCTGAGCCACGTATGGTTAAATCATGGGAGGGAGGGAGGGAGGGAGGGAGGGAGGGAGGAAGGAAGGAAGGAAGGAAGGAAGGAAGGAAGGAAGGAAGGAAGGAAGGAAGGAAGGAAAAGGCTGCAAGAAAGAAAGCAAGGGAGGGAGGAAGCGAGGGGGGAAGGAAAGAGGTGGAAGGAAGGAAGGAAGGAAGGAAGGAAGGAGGAGGGAGGGAGGGAAGGAGGGAGGAAAAGGCTGAAGAAAGCAAGGAAGGGAGGGAAGATGGGATGGATGGCGAGAGGGACAGAGGAAGGAAGGAAGGAAGGAAGGAAGGGCTGCAAGAAAGAAAGCAAGGCAGGGAGGGAGGGAGAAAGGAAAGAGGTGGAAGGAAGGGAGGGAGGAAGGAAGAAGGAGGGAGGAAAAAGGCTGGAGGGAAGAAAGCAAGGGAGGGAGGGAGGGAAGGTGGGATGGATGGAGAGACGGACAGAGGAAGGAAGGAAGGAAGGAAGGAAGGAAGGAAGGAAAAGCATGAAGAAAGCATGGGAGGGAGAGGAAGGAAAGAAGGAAAAGGATGGATGGATGGAAGGAAGGAAGGAAAAAGGCTGGAGGGATGGAAGGAAGGAAGGAAGGAAGGAAGGAAGGAAGGAAGGAAGGAAGGAAATAAATTTATTTTTCAGAACCGGAGAATATAAGCATTTATTTGATAAACCTTGCTGTGGAAAAGAAACAGACTCTATTTCTCTAGAGAAATCACCTCTCAGACACCGTATTCTTTCTCCCAAGTGGGATCTCCTTTAGTTCCCACAGTTTTCAAAATAAAAGCTTAAAAACTTGGTCTGTGCTGCCAACTTTTCAACCAATCGGCGTAAGACTTTAAAAAGTGTGTCTCTCCCTTCTGTGAGGTAACTTGAAGGAAAAGTGTCAAATGTGTGTTATGAGGAAGCCAGAACCTTGCTGCCTCTATTAGAAAAACCAGCAACCACAGAAACATAGTCCTTCTATGAGTTATTCTCATATAGTTCTATTAAATAACAGCACAATAATATGTCAACCTTTTTTTACAGATTTCAAGAAATTAACTCTTCCCCCTGTCTTGGTATTGTACTCCCTGCAAAAACACCTCCTATATCAGGGATGGAGAACCTTTTCGGTACCAAGTGCCCAAATTGGAACGCAGAGCAACAGAAACCCAAAGACCAGCTGGCTGGTGCGCATGCGTGCGCCGGCCAGCTGGTCTTTGGGTTTCCGGCACATGCATGCATGTTACTTAGCTTGTCTTTTATTTTCAGAGTCTTTCCCCCCAGCTTGGAACCAGACCGGATTTTTCTCCCAACCCACCAACTCATGTGTGCCAACTCTGAATGATCCAGGAAGTGAGAACAAGGATTATTCAACACCCCCTGGGATCTGGATGGTGCAAGAGAAGGAAGTCTTTGTCCTCCCTTCGACCTGTCCACTCTCACAGAGTTGGTCTTCTCAGGGTGCCGTCAGTTGGTCAATGCTGACTGGCGACCCCCAGGGGAAGAGCCTTCTCTGTGGCAGGTCCGACACTCTGGAATGACCTCCCCCCCGTCCATACCATCACGGACCTACATCTCTTCCGTCGGATGGTAAAAGCTCATCTCTTTCGTCTTGCCGGCCTGACATAGATTAGGGAATATTTTAATTCGTTATTTATGGGTTTTAATTATTTATTCAATTTTAGCGCAGTTGTATTGGTTTAATTGTTTTTTAAATTTTGTATATTGTGGGGTTTTATCTTTCTGTGCACCGCCCTGAGTCCCTTTTGGTGAAAAGGGCGGTATATAAATTGAAAATAAAGTAAAGTAAAAGTAAAGTAAAGGATGGCGATCACCACCAGCATCCAAGAATCCAGTGTCTAGTCTACAGAATTTGGGAAGGAACTAATCCACTTGGACCAGGAGACCCAGGATAGAAGGCGAGGCATCGTGAGTCCTAGTCCAGTTTGAGGCATAAAAGCTGATTGGGTGACTTTGGTCCAATCACCCGGAGACTCTGAGTTCTAGTGCTACCTTAGACAGAAAACCAACGGAGTGCTTTGGGCTAATCGCCAGAAGTTGTTGACTTCTAGTCCCACTTTAGGCATGGAAGCCTAAGTAGATGTTCACACAACAGAGGTTTTCAAGAAGAGGTGGACAACCATTTGCCTGGAATTGGCATGGGGCCGTGATGGCGAACCTATGGCACTCATGCCACAGATGGCACATAGAGCCTTCTTCGCAGGCACATGAGTCATCGCCCCAGCTCAGCTCCACCTCAGCTCATGCGGGACACAGGCGTGCATGTGCAGGGAAGTGATGGGAGCATGGGAGGTCATACATGCACGTGTGGGGTGCAAGGTGTGTGGTTGCCTGCACATGTGTGAGGTAGTATGTGCATGCCTTGGGGTTGCACACATCTGTGTGGGGGTGGGGTGCATGCAGGGGGTTGTGTGTGCATGGGGAGGGGGGAGCTCAGGGAGACAGGCGCATGTGTAAGGGTCACACAGGCATGCATGGTGGGTGAGGTATATGTGGGGCACGTGCATGCACAGAGATGGAGGGAGTGCAGGGGTCACACATGCATGAGCAGGGGTCGGGCGTACACAGGGGTCACACATGCATGGCATCATGGGTGCAGCATGCATGTACTATTTTGCATGGACACGCACACACAGTTGGCACACAGCGACAGAAAGGTTAGCCATCACTGGTCTAGGGTTTCCTGCTTGAGCAGAGGGCTGAATTAGAAGATCTCCAAGGTCCCTTCCAACTCTGTTATTCTATAGCCTCCATTCTGCATTGCTCATATCTTTCCCTCTTCCATTGAGGAGAGAGAGAGAGACAGAGAGAGAGTGTGAGAGACTGAGGGACAGAGAGAATGAGAAAGAGAGTGAGAGAGACAGAGAGAGAGGGGGGAGAGAGTGTATGTGTGTGTGTGTGAGAGAGAAAGAGAGAGAGTGAGTGAGTGAGAATGAGAGAGACATTGTCAGGACCTGTTTCTTCGATTTCTTAGGAAAGACCACACTTAGACATTGTTTGAAAATGAATAAAGTTACTTTTACTAAGGATCGTAAGTGAACAGATCATTTGAAGCAGAGAGTGAATACTTTAGGCGCCAACATAGCGTATTAACCTTTAAGCCCAACCCAATACCCAACTCCCCCCAAAGCAGTGTCCAATATGCATTCATCTCCGACATCAGGTGGGCAGGTCATCACCAGCCTGGAATGTGAGACCGTTAGCCGAAGAGATAACACCGTCCATCACCGTTTTCCACCAGCACAACATTTGAATCCCAGCACCCCACCCTCCCCGTTTCCATGGCAGCAAAGCAGATAGCGAAGGCTGACATCCGGACCTCCTCCAGGAACAGCGAGAAAGCTCGGATACCCGCCGAAAGGGAGATGTTAGACCTGAAAAACAGACAAGAAAGGACAAAACAAGAGAGAGAAAAGAGGGAAAGGGTCAAGGCTTGTGAGGATACTTGGCATAAAATTGCCGTAGTAGTTTAGGTGCTTTGAGATGGTCCTTATCAACCCATTCATTATGTGAAGGGGGAAAATCTTTCCAGCTGACCAAAAACTGAGTCTTATTTCTATGGATTCTGGAGTCCAAAATGTCTCGAACTTCATAGTGTTGGTGACCGTCCACCATGGTAGGGGTAGGAGCATCAGGAAACGGCTTGCGAAGATGCGAAGTGCGTTCAGGCTTCAACAGATGAACATGGAACACCGGATACAGTCGACGGTAAGTTTTAGGGAGATCCAAGCGGACGGAGACAGAGCTGATGATTTTAGTGATAGTAAACGGACCGACAAATCTGGGTCCCAGTTTCTTACATTTCTGCGGGCTATCCAAATGTTTAGTAGAGACATATACCCTATCACCAACTTTGTAGGCCGGGGGAGCTGACCTCTTCTTATCAGCATACATTTTATGTGATTGATGGGCATCGTTCAAGGTCTTACGTATGATAGGCCAAACAGGAGACAGTCTAGAAGACCAATCGGCCAAAGAAGGAACAGTAGGTGAGACATGCGGTAATTCAGGAATGGGAACAAAATCTTGTCCATAGACGATACTGAAAGGGGTCATATTCGTACTAGAGTGAACCGAATTATTATAAGCCACTTCCGCATGCACCAGGAGATCAGCCCAATCGTCCTGCTGAAAATTAATGAAGCAGCGAAGATATTGTTCCAAAACAGAATTGACCCTCTCACAAGATCCGTTCGTCTGGGGGTGGTAGGCGGAGCTTAAGCCTTGGGCGGAGCCAATCAGTTTCAAGAATTCCTTCCAAAAGACAGACGTAAATTGAGTGCCCCTGTCAGAGATAATGCGTTGAGGAACACCATGAAAACAGTAGATATGAGTGACAAACAACTTAGCCAAAGATTTGGAGGATGGAATTTTGGAACAAGGCACAAAATGTACTTGTTTGGAGAAAAGATCTGTAACCACCCAAATAACGGTATAGCCCTGGCTGGGTGGGAGATCCACAATAAAGTCCATCGAAATTTCTTTCCAAGGTGATTCCGGCATCGCCACAGACTGGAGAAGGCCTTGTGGCTTTCCAGGGGAACGTTTCGAAGCAGCACAAACAGGGCAACTGGCAATATAAGATTCAACATCCTTTTTAAGAGACGGCCACCAGAATTGACGTTTGACAAGGTGTACAGTTTTAACGAAACCAAAATGACCTGTCAAACGTGAATCGTGAGCGCGTTGGAGTACAAAAGGCCGTATGGTCGCAGGGACATAAATTTTGGAACCAATCCAAGGAAGATCGTCTCTAATGGTGCAATCAGCAGAGTGGGCGGAATACCACTCATCAGTAAGCAGTTCAGTCTTAATCCGAGCAATCAGCTCAACCGGAGGGGTAGTTTGAATAGTAGAACGAGTTCAAGTAGCAACCGGAGAAGCCGGTAAAGTAAGAGGCATGAGGGGTTGTACAACGGTAAGTTTAGAAGCATCATATTGTGGTAATCTGGAGAGGGCATCAGCCATGAAATTTTTTCCTCCGGGAATAAATTTAAGATGGAAGTTGAACCGATGGAAATAATGCGCCCAGCGCAACTGTCTTGGCGATAGTTTACGCGAAGAGGTGAGAGCTTCCAGGTTCTTATGGTCGGTCCAGACCTCGAATGGGTGGGGAGCACCTTCAAGAAAATGACGCCAAGTCATGAGGCCCCAACGAACAGCAAAAGCCTCTTTCTCCCAAATGGCCCATCCACGTTCGGTCGTGGTGAGTTTCCGAGAGGTGTAGGCACACGGTTGTAATTGGCCGTGGTTGTTGAGTTGCAACAGGACAGCCCCCACGGCGACATCACTCGCATCTGCTTGAATCACAAAAGGGGACGTGACATCGGGGTGTTTGAGAACTGGCTCAACCGCAAATAAACGCTTAAGTTTCTCGAAAGCGGCTTGGCATTCCATGGTCCATTTAAGGGGCGTTCCTGGTCGAGGTTTCCCCTCGCCATTCGTTTTGAGAAGATTTGTTATAGGCAAAGCAATACTAGCGAATGATGGAATAAACTGGCGGTAAAAGTTTGCAAAGCCCAAAAAACTTTGGAGCTGTTTACGAGTACGGGGCGGGGCCCAATCAGTTACCGCCTTAACCTTTGCAGGATCCATTTCAATTCCTTCAGAAGAGATGCGATAACCTAAATAGTCAATCTTATCCTGGTGAAACTCGCATTTGGATAATTTGGCGTATAGCTCGGCGGAGCGAAGTTTCCGAAGGACGGAACGCACAAGCTTAACATGTTCATCACGTGTCTGCGAATATACGATGATGTCATCAATGTAGACTAAAACGCCTTTATAAAGGTGTTCGTGGAGGACTTCGTTTATCAATTGCATAAACACTGAGGGGGCACCTTGCAAACCAAAAGGGAGAACCTTAAATTGAAAACATCCAAGTGGGCAGTTAAAAGCAGTTTTCCATTCGTCCCCTTCCTTGATTCTAACTCTATAATAGGCCTCGCGCAAGTCCAGCTTAGTAAAAATCTTCCCAGTAGCCAGGTGAGCCAGCATGTCTTTCATAAGTGGGAGTGGGTAGACATTATGTTCGCAAATGGTGTTCAGATAAGAATAGTTTTGTACTAATCTGAGAGTGCCATCTTTCTTTTCTCGAACCATAACAGGTGCCGCTACACGTGGCCTAGCTGGTTCAATAAAACCCCTTTGAAGATTTTTGTCAATGAAGTTCCGTAGTTCATTCATTTCACGCTGCGTCATGGAATAAATGCGGGGTTTTGGCAACTGCACTCCCGGGAGGAAATCAATTGAACAATCAGTGGCCCTATGAGGGGGGAGGGAATCACAAGATTTTTCACTGAAAGCTTCCTTGAGGTCCCAATATTCTTTGGGAATTCTTTCTTCTCCAGGGATGACCTCAGGAGAAGGAAAAGCCAGTAATTGAGCAGCTGGTTCCGAAACAGGGGCCAGGTCAATGGGCGAAATATGCTCGTCCTCCGAAGGCAGGGAGGTGTGATCGGGCACTATCAAAGGAATTCAAACCCAACCCTCTTTCCAGTTAATGAGGGGGTTCCATTTACGAAGCCAATTAACACCCAGAATGACAGCATTTTCAGAAATGGTCGTTACAATGAAATTTATGGTTTCTGTATGGGCCTGCCCAATGGAGACACGAATAGGTTCAGTAATGAGAGAGGCAGGGCTCCCCCAGCTACAGAACCATCCATTTGGCAAAACGCTATGGGAGTTTTTAGATTTTTTAGATGGAAACCCATAGAATACACAACATCTTGATTTATAAGGCACCGTGAGCAACCAGAATCAATTAGAGCCTGCACATTGCAAGTGCGGCCAGTAGATGGAGCCAAAAGCTTTAAATTAATATAAAGGGGGCCGGAACGATGACTCACCAAGTTGTCGTCATCCGACTCCTCCCAGTCATCCGGGCAGGCATTGGGCTGGGCAGACGAGAGGTCCAGTGGCTCCACACCACTCATCGCGGGTTTACTGCGCACGCTCAGAGGTTTCGGAGGTCTTCTGTCCCTCCCTCCTTCCCTCTCCGGAGAAGAATGTGGGCGTGAAGAACGACTTGATCTGCATTTGTTAGCCCAATGCCCCTCCTTTCCACATCGATAACAAACAGTCGAGCGTGGTTGAGTAGGTCTTCGGCCCCCCCCACTTTTCTGGATGGGTGAAAACTTTTCAGGGGAATGAGGTCTGGGACTCTCTCTTTGCAGTTTCCGCTCATGACGGACTGAATCTTGTAATTGGGCTTGATCCAGCTCAACGTCACCCGCGAGATCTATCCATTCTTCTAAGGTTTCGGGGCGAAATCTATTCATGCACGTTTGATAAATGTTCTTATCAAGACCCTCAGTATAGAGGTCCATTAATGCCCGGTCACTGTAACCGGTCATGAACACGGCCAGGTCCTTAAAGTTCTGCGTGTATTCCTGAACTGATTTATCCCCCTGGCGTAAATTTCTCATTCTCATCTTAGCTTTCCTTTCAACACGGGGGTCCTCAAAGCGCCTTCTCAGGGCAGTCATGAAACGCTCAAAGTCACGCAACACAGGTGAATGGCTATTATGCAGTGAGACCAACCATTGGGAAGCATTTTTTTCCAAGGCCATAGAGACAATTCTAATTTTGAATTCATCTTCAAGATCAGCTGCATAAAATTGTACAAAGTTATCGACGTGAATCAGAAAAAATGCCAGGCCCTCGGCACTGCCGTCGAATTTCACACCCAGGGGAGGAAGCTTTGCAAGCCGGCTGGGAGAGGCTGGGCGGGCATCTCTCTGCATACCTCTGCTGGCTCGGGCAGGGGGGGATGGTGAATCTCTGATATCCTTAACAGCTGCAGCTCCCTGCATATTTAACTGTTTGCTTTCCTGCTGTTGTCCCCTCCCCAAAAGTTCATCCAGGGCCGCCCGCTTCTCAGCTGCCTGTTGAAGGTAATGCTGGCCCCATTCCTTAAATTCTCTTTCCTCTTTTAAGAGTTCAGGTATGAGTTGCTTGGGGGAAAGGCGACGCCTGGTTACAGTAACTCCTGAGGCTTTGCTTCCAGTCATTCCCACGCCCTCTGACCAGCGGCGAGATTTGGAAGAATCTTCGGCTGGCTGGCTTAAATCTAGGCCGGCTAAACATTCCAACACTGACCTCGTATCTTCTGTTGGTGCTTGAGCTCCCAGTTCCGTTTCGGGCCGGACTTCCACCAAGGGAATTTCTTGTTTCGTGGGGTCCGACATGGTGTAGGATTTATTTGTGACTCTCTGCTTAATGTCAGGACCTGTTTCTTCGATTTCTTAGGAAAGACCACACTTAGACATTGTTTGAAAATGAATAAAGTTACTTTTACTAAGGATCGTAAGTGAACAGATCATTTGAAGCAGAGAGTGAATACTTTAGGCGCCAACATAGCGTATTAACCTTTAAGCCCAACCCAATACCCAACTCCCCCCAAAGCAGTGTCCAATATGCATTCATCTCCGACATCAGGTGGGCAGGTCATCACCAGCCTGGAATGTGAGACCGTTAGCCGAAGAGATAACACCGTCCATCACCGTTTTCCACCAGCACAACATTTGAATCCCAGCACCCCACCCTCCCCGTTTCCATGGCAGCAAAGCAGATAGCGAAGGCTGACAGACATAAAGCGAATGAGTGTGTGCATGTGTGTCAGAGACAGAGACAGAGTGAGTAAAAGAGAGAGAGACAAAGAGAGTGAGAGAGAGTGAGAGACAGACAGAAACAGAATGAGTGAAAGAGAGAGAAGCAGAGAGAGAGAGTGAGAGAGAGAGTGTGTGTGAAAGAGTGAGAGACAGACAGAAACAGAATGAGTGAAAGAGAGAGAAGCAGAGAGAGAGAATGAGAGAGAGTGTGTGTGAGAGTGAGAGACAGACAGAGAGTGAAAAAGAAAGAGAGAGAAACAAAGAGAGTGAGAGAGAGAGAGAGGATGAGAGAGTGTGTATGTGAGAGAGTGAGAGACAGAGGAAGAGAGAATAAGTGAAAGAGAGAGAGACAGAGAGAGAGAGAATGAGAGAGAGTGTGTGTGAGAGAGTGAGAGACAGAGAGAAAGACTGAGAGACAGAGTAAGTGAACGAGAAAGAGAGACTGAGAGAGAGAGAGAGAGTGAAAGAGAAGGAGACAGAGAGAGAGAGAGAGAGAGAGAGAGAGAGAGAGAGAGAGAGAGAGAGAGAGAGAGAGAGAGAGAAACAGAGAATGAATCTTAACTGACTTCCAAAATCCCCCCCATTTGTCATATGGGCAAGGGAAATAACCGCCTGTGAAATGTCTCGCTGCAGAGGAGATCTGGGCTTCTGGCTGCCGAATTCTGTCCACAGACCTCTCCGAAAATCTCTAGCCACAGAAGCGGATGGAAATCAATACATCAAACAACTCAATGGCTCAATAAATCCCCGAATCAATATTAGAGTTGCTGGAGAATTTGAAATTTGTTGACAAGGAGGGATGTGGAAGCGAGATGACAAGGGTAAATAAAATGAAGGGCAGTCAAAATGAAATAGTTAAAGGGATCATGACTTGGGGCACGCGCCTTCAGACCAACTCTTGCCATAAGAGAGATTGCTGTCCTGACCTTGGGGAGCGACCGGTCCAGACACGCCAAATGTGTTCTGACTGCGACTGAAAGCAAATCAAAGAGGATGCAGAAGGTCGGTTTCTTCTCGGCAAGACGATTCCCGAGAAGAAGAAATTTTGACAGAAGGAACACGCTGCGCACATTTTACTCCTCTTCCTTTAAATATTTCTATGCCAATATGGAGATTGGGACCTAGATCAAAGGTAGACAATGTGACGTTCTCAAAATGCTTTGTGCTCTAATTCCTACTATTACTTCTCAAGCAGGGGTGGGAATGGAAAAAAAATTGGAACTACTGGTTCTCTGCCCAGTTGCTGGGTGGATATTTATTTATTTATTTATTTATTATTTTAATCACATTTATATCCCGCCCTTCTCCACAAAGGACCCAGGGCGGCGCACAGGAATTTAAAACATACAAAACAATAAATACAAAATTTAAAAACATATTAAATTATAATCCTATGCTAAAATCAAATTTTAAAATCCCCAATTTAAAACTCTCTAAAATAGTCCCCATGGGAGGTTAGGCTAGGCCGGCTTGCTGAAAAAGATGTGTCTTTAGACACTGGCGGAAGAAGCAGAGGTCCGAGATGGTACGCAATTCAGGGGGTAGGTCGTTCCAAAGGGCAGGGCCCGCCACAGAGAAAGCTCTTCCCCTGGGTGTCGCCAGACGGCATTGCCCGGCCAACGGCACCCTGAGGAGGCCCTCTCTGTGGGAGCGGATCGGTCGAAGGGATGTGTGGGGTAGGAGACGGTCTCGCATATAACTAGGCCCCGAGCCATGGAGCGCTTTAAAGATGGTCATCAGAACCTTGAAGCGCACCCGAAAGGCCACAGGAAGCCAGTGCAGCTCGCGCAGGATCGGTGTTATGTGGGAGCATCTAGTGGCTCCCGTAATCACCCGCGCGGCTGCATTCTGGATTAACTGTAACTTTCGAGTGCACCTCAAGGGAAGCCCCATGTAGAGAGCATTACAGTAGTCGAGTCGGGATGTCACGAGAGCTTGAGTGACTGTGCGAAGGGCAGCCCGGTCCAGTAAGGGGCACAATTGGGTATGGCCACAGGACCATGGCCTAGTCAGCTTCCTGCACCACAGATGGGGGAGGGAAGGGCATTTTTGCCCTCTCCAAGCTCTGGAAGTTTCCTACGAGCCTCCGGGAGGGCAAAAACAGCCTTCCCATAAGCTCCGGAGCCTTTCCGGAGGCTCTCCGGAGGCTGGAAACAGGCCCATTTTGAGACTTCCTGTAATTCCAATAGGCCTGTTTTTTGGCCTCTCCAAGCTACGGAGGTTTTTGTTGAGCCTCCAAGAAGCCAAAAATGCCCCCCCCGCAGGCTCCGGAGGTCCTGGGCCCATTTCCAGGCTTACAGTACTTCTGGTAGGTCCATATTTTGCCCTTCCAGAGCCTCCGTGGGGGAGCCTACATTTACCTCCCATCTAAAACAAGCTGCGTGGAGACTCCTGGGAGAGTTTTTGCAACAACTGGTTGGGTGAACCAGATTACAATTAATATCTTGTTCATCTGAACCGGATCAAACCAGCTGAATCCCACCTCTGGCTTGAAGGCGAGAGAATCTGAATTGCAATCCTGCCTTTGCCACGAAAGCCAGGTGGATGACTTTGGACCAATCCCCAGGAAATGGCGAGTTTTAGTCCCACCTTCGATACAAAAGCCATCGAGGTGAATTTGGGTCCATCGCCAGGCGAAGGTGAGATCGAGTCCTACCTCAGGCATGAAAGCCGCTGGCTGACTTTGGACCAATCAGCGGGAAACTGTGAGTTCCAATCCTGCCTTAGACATGAAAGCCAACTGGATGGACCAATCACTCTCTCTCTCTCTCAACCTAAGCCACTTCACATGGTTATATAGCTATGATGTAGCTAGGTTATTATTTTAATTGGGTTTTTAAATCATGTTTTTAGCAGGGGCTAACCTTATTTAATTCTAGTTTTAACCATTTGGATTGTTGTGTTTTTTATATTTTATAGTTCCTGTGCACCGCCCTGAGTCCCATGTTGGGAGAGAGGGTGGTATATAAATTTGATAAATAAATAGATAGATAGATAGATAGATAGATAGATAGATAGATAGCAGGGGTGGGTTCCTGGGGGCTCGCAGGGGTTCACGCGAGCCCTTTCGTCAAATTTCCGGATCCCAAGCGAGCCCTTTGGATCGTGGACCCGAAAGTATCTAAGGAACACGTGGCTCGCTCGTGTATCCCTAGCAGGGAAAGTTTCAAGACCCAGGCGCTTTAGTTTTGAAGCTGCCGGGCCTGCTTTCCCTGTTGGCGCGGGGGGGGGGGTTCGCGCAGCCTAGCGCACTCTTCCGCCCCACCCCTAGCCGGAAGGCTTCAAAGGCCGAGCCCTTCAGCCAGCGCTCGGCATTTAAAGCCCCTCTCTGTCTCTGTGTGTGTGTCTGTCACTCTCTGATTCCCCCCTCCCTCCCTGTCTCTCTCTGTGTCTGTGCCTCTCTCTGTCTGTCTGTCGTCGTGCCCGCCCGCCCGCCGAAAGCCTGCCGGCTAGGGGCAGCGGAACAAGAGCGTGCTAAGCTGCGCGAACCCCCACCCCACCCCCCGCCACTCGCGGCAAAACTTTCCCTGTTCCCACACACACACACATGCTTCTCAGCTGCAGGCGGCCGGGCGGCGGGGAGGGCAGGCTAAGGTGAGTGAGCACAGCGGCCCCGGGATGAAGAGGCTCCGCGGGGGGCGGGCGGGCTGGCGGGCACGACGACAGACAGACAGAGAGAGGCACAGACACAGAGAGAGACAGGGAGGGAGGGGGGAATCAGAGAGTGACAGACACACACACAGAGACAGAGAGGGAGGGAGGGAGAGAAAGAGAGAGACGCAGAAAGTGATTTAAGTGCGTGAATGCGAGACAGACACACACACACACAAACACAGAGTGATAGATGGGCGGATGAAGGGGAGAGAGACAGAGAGAGAAAGAAAGAAAGAGAAAGAAAGAAAGAAAAAAGTGAGAGAGAAGAAAGAGAGAGAGAAAGACAGAGAAAGAGAGACAGAAAGGAAAGAGAGAGAAAAAGAGAGAAAGAAAAAGAGAAAGCGAGAAAGAAAGAAAGAGAAAGAAAAAGAGGGAAAGAAAGAGAGAAAGAGAAAGAAAGAGAGAAAGAAAGAAAGAGAAAGAAAGAGAGAAAGAGAAAGAGGGAAAGAGAGAGAGAAAGTGGGAAAGAGAGAGAGAAAGTGGGAAAGAGAGAGAGAAGGAAAGAAAGAGAAAGAAAGAAAGAATGTATGACCACAATTGAGCCCAAAAGTTTAGTTTTTAACCAAGACCATTGTTAAGTGAGTTTCACATTTTCCAAGTTGGCCACTCCCACCCGGTCACATGGCTGGCAAGCCACTCCCACCCAGTCACATGGCCAGCAAGCCACTCCCACAAAGCAGGCCACACCCACAGAACCTGTTCCAAAAAATTTGAAACCCACCCCTGATAGATAGATAGATAGATAGATAGATAGATAGATAGATAGATAGATAGATAGATAGATAGATAGATAGATAGATAAATAAATAAATAAATAAATAAATAAATAAATAAATAAATAAATAAATAAATAAATAAATAAATAAATAAATAAATAAATAAATAAATATTATTGCAGGGAAAAGTGGAGGAGAAAGGAATAATAATAATAATATTTTTTTTAAATTTATAGACCACCCCTTCTCCCCGAAGGGACTCGGGGCGGTGTACAGGAAAAATTAAAAAAACATCTAAAAACACAACAATACATACATACATTAGATATGTTCATTGTCTTGAGTTGTTTATAAAAATAATTTAGATGAGAGAGAAATAAAATAAATAAACAATGTTGACTAGAATTGATGGATATTAGAGTCTCAAACAGAGGTGGTATTCAGCAGGTTCTGACCAGTTTGTAATTCCAAGCTTGGTTGACTCTTGCTGGATGATGAAAGGGCTTTGGGATTCCTATTATGGCTCTGCCTGAAAGAGGTAGATCTTTGTTATGTAGAATAACTGGCTCAGGCCTTAATGGCCCATTGACAAAGGGGTGGGGGATGAGTTTCTGCCTTCCTTTTAGGGAAAATATTCTGCTCTTTTAATATTAATGAAAATATACCATTTTTCTAGGAGAGGGGAGAGTCCTAATCATTCCTTTTGGAAAACTGAAAGGGGCATTGGAAATCAATCAGAGGTGGTATTCAGCAGGTTCTGACCAGTTCTGGAAAGCCGGTAGCAGAAATTTTGAGTAGTTCAGAGAACTGGTAAATACCACCTCTGGCTGGCCCCGCCCCCATCTATTCTCTGCTTCCTGAGTCCCAGCTGATCGGGAGGAAATGAGGATTTTGCAGCAACCTTCCCCTACCACGCCCACCAAGTCACACCCACAGAATCAGTAGTAAAACAAATTGAATCCCACTACTGTTCTAAAACATCGGAGAATACCAGAGATCTGGTGTAGAAGTTGAAGAACAAAATAAATATCAGGTGTTCTGTCAGCCATGGGAAGAGTAACAGAATAACAGAGTTCACTTGGTGTTAGCCCTGCAGCCATCTTTTCCTTTGGATCTTTGGCCTGCCACACTTTCTATTATTCTACTATGCATTTTCTATTGTGGAAAAAGAGAAGGGGGGAATTGTAGATGACACGTAGCCATAGCAAAATTCTTTCTAGAAAGCCAAGGTCGTGCTTTGTCTCTGCACCTGGCTGGAACTGGATGGGTGGAAGCTGCCAGCATGGCAGGGGGAGATTGGACCATGGGATGGACTTGTGAGTATGTGGGGCAAGATCTTGAACTTTCAACTGGATATTTTTCCATATTCCATATTTTTCACACCGCTTCCAGATCAGAGTTTAGTTTGGTAGACACTTATGGATCCCACAAAGTTTTCTTTTGGGGAGTTTGGGGGTCAGCATACATGAAGGTTCCCCTCGCACATCTGTGCTAGTCATTCCCAACTCTAGGGGGTGGTGCTCATTTCCCTTTCAAAGCCGAAGAGCCAGCGCTGTCTGAAGATGTCTCTGTGGTCATGTGGCCGACATGACTCAGCACCGAAGGCGCACGGAATGCTGTGACCTTTCCACCAAAAGGTGATTCCTAATTTTTACCTGCATCTTTACATGCTTTTGAAATGCTAGGTTGGCAGAAGCTGGGACAAGTAACGGGAGCTCACTCCCTTACGTGGCGCTAGGGATTCGAACCGCTGAACTGCCAACCTTTCGGATCGACAAGCTCAGCGTCTTAGCCACTGGGCCACCAGTTAGCATACAGGGCACTTAATCCTCACAGAAAATCCAGGAAATGGATGTTTAGCAAAAATGGGTGAAAATGAAACAAATTCATAAAAGTCTGAACTTATTAGATGGGATGCACAGAAAATGCTGTAGGCAACTTTTTAAAAAAATAAATAAAAATAAAAATGAAATGAATTCTAATCCAGAGTAATTTATACTACAGGAGCTATAACAGCCTGCGAGGTAAATAAGAGCTTCTCCATTCCAAAAATTCAAATCCGGACATTGTGACATTTGAATGCCTAATCTCGCTCTAAGAGACATGAACAGCGAGGCAGCATCGCACCCAAATCGTGCAGAGCACTTATCTCTCAAACTACATGAAGTTGCAGGGATTAAATTCCAAACGATCAGATTAACAATGGAATACCGGAAGCCTGTCTATAAAACTTGCCCTCCCGAGTTAATCTTAAGAAAGTAAATAAATAAATAAATAAAAGGACCGTTGTTTTTTAATCTTTAAATGGCCAAGATACAGAAGGATCTTGACAAACCTGAACATTGGGCACTATCTAATAAAATGAAATTCAATGGCGAAAAGAGCCAGGTTCTACATTTAGGCAAGAAAAATGAAAGGCACAGGTACAGTAGAGGTGGTACCTTGCTCAATAGCAGTAACTGTGAAAGGGATCTTGGAGTCCTAGTGGACAACCATTCAAATAGGAGCCAGCCGTGTGCAGCAGCTGCCAAAAAAGCCAACACAGTTCTAGGCTGCATAAACAGAGGGAGAGAATCAAGATCACGTGAAGGGTTAATACCACTTTACAAGGCCTTGGTAAGGCCACACTTGGAATACAGCATCCAGTTTTGGTCACCATGATGTAGAAAAGATGTGGAGACTCTAGAAAGAGTGCAGAGAAGAGCAACAAAAATGATTAGGGGACTGGAGACTAAAACATATGAAGAATGGTTGCAGGAAATGGGTATGTCTAGTTTAATAAAAAGAAGGACCAGGGGAGACATGATAGCAGTCTTCCAATATCTCAGGGGTTGCCACAAAGAAGAGGGAGTCAAACTATTCTCCAAAGCACCTGAGGGCAGAACAAGAAGCAATGGGTGGAAACTAATCAAGGAGAGAAGCAACTTAGAATTGAGGAGAAACTTCCTGACTGTTAGAACAATTAATCAGTGGAACTCCTTGCCTCCAGAAGTTGTGAATGCCCCAACACTGGAAGTGTTTAAGAAGATGTTGGATAGCCATTTGTCTGAAACGGTATAGGGCTTCCTGCCTAGGCAGGGAGTTGGACTAGATGACCTCCAAGGTCCCTTCCAACTCTGCTATTGTATGTAAGAATTATTATTATTCCTTTCCACTTGGTTTCTGTTTTTAAAAGATATCCCCAGTTCTCAAGGCAGTTTTATATGCCACTTCTATATTTTGCATTCTTGGTTCTCCATTAGATCTTAAAGTCGAACTTTCCAAAATTTTGGATTTTGGGTCTGCAAAAATTCCCTTGATCCTCACCTCCTTGTACCAGATTCCTGGTAAGGTAAAGGTTTCCCTCGCACATATGTGCTAGTCGTTTCTGACTGAAGGGGGCGGTGCTCATCTCTGTTTCAAAACTGAAGAGCTAGCGCTGTCCGAAGACGTCTCTGTGGTCATGTGGCCGGCATGACTAAAGGTTGAAGGTGCACAGAGCGCTGTGACCTTCCCACCAAAGATTGTCCCTATTTTTTTAACTTGCATTTTTACGTGCTTTTGAACTGCTAAGTTGGCAGAAGCTGGGACAAGTAATGGGAGCTCACTCCATTACGCGGAACTAGGGATTTGAGCTGCCGAACCGCCGATCTTTCTGATCGACAAGCTCAGCGTCCTAGCCACTGAGTCACCGTGCCCCTGAACCAGATTGCTGGTAAAAGCCATTTCATATATCTCACGGCATCGCACTGCCTTCTCACATCGAGTCGTTTTCCTTTCCCACATGAGCAGCCGAGTTGGCACTTGGTAAATAATCATAAATAATAATAATATAACTCCAATTTAATGGAATAATTTGCTGCCTAATCACGGCAGTAAAGGGAGTCAATTATCGCCCCCCAAATGTTTGCAGAAAATGAGGTTTTTTTGCTAAGCGATGAGACCAGCTGCTACTTTGGGCTTATCGCATTGCCCAAGCGTTCTGCTGGCCAAAAAAGCTTCCTGGTGGAGGGACATCAATCTCGTTCGCTCTCGGTTGTGGAATCTGTTCGATAGAAAGGGCCCTTTTTTTGCATCGGTGATCGATGATGGGATTCTGGAGCAGAGGAGCAGCAGAAAAGCTGAGCTCGGAAGAAGAAGAGGAATGCAGCCAGCAAAGAACAGAAGGGAGTCTTCAGAGAAGAACGAACAAATCATTGAATTATTTCACCCTTAGTTCAGAATGCAACACTATGGCTATCACTGGCCATAAGGGGTGAACACCTAGCCCCTGTGGATGGGGCAGGCAAACTTGGGCGTCCTCCTGGATAACAGAATAAAAGCGTTGAAAGGGACTTTAGAGCAGAAGTGGTATTCAGCAGGTTCTTACCAGTTCTGGAAAACCGGTAGTGGAAATTTTCAGTAGTTCAGACAACTGATAAATACCACCTCTGGCTGGCCCTGCCCTGATCTACTCACGGCCTCCTGAGTGCCAGCTGATCAGAAGGGAATGGGGGTTTTACAGTATCCTTCCCCTGGAGTGGGGAGAGAATGGGGATTTTACAGTATCCTTCCTCTGGAGTGGGGAGGAAATGGAGATTTTACAGTATCCTTACCTCTGGAGTGGGGAGGGAATGGGGATTTTACAGTATCCTTCCTCTAGAGTGGGGAGGGAATGGGGATTTTACAGTATCCTTCCTCTGGAGTGGGGAGGGAAAGGAGATTTTACAGTATCCTTCCTCTGGTGTGGGGAGGGAATGGGGATTTTGCAGTATCCTTCCTCTGGAGTGGGGAGGGAATGGGGATTTTGCAGTATCCTTCCTCTGGAGTGGGGAGGGAATGGGGATTTTACAGTATCCTTACCCTGGAGTGGGGAGGGAATGGGGATTTTGCAGTATCCTTCCCCTGGAGTGGGGAGGGAAAGGAGATTTTACAGTATCCTTCCTCTGGTGTGGGGAGGGAATGGGGATTTTGCAGTATCCTTCCCCTGGAGTGGGGAGAGAATGGAGATTTTGCAGTATCCTTCCCCTGGAGTGGGGAGGGAATGGGGATTTTGCAGTATCCTTCCTCTGGAGTGGGGAGGGAATGGGAATTTTACAGTATCCTTCCTCTGGAGTGGGGAGGGAATGGGAATTTTACAGTATCCTTCCCCCACCACGCCCAGCAAGCCATGCTATGTATTGATTAGTTGTTCTCTCCGTCAGAATTTTTTTTTCCTTATTTCTAGGCTGAATATCAATCAGAATACAGCTGGAAGGGATCTCGGAGGTCTTCTAGTCCAACTCCCTGCTCTAGCAGGAGGCCTGTTCTGACTTAGGCTTCTCCAGCAGCACGAAGCCAAGTCCTGAATTCCTTTCCAGCAAAGTCTTCCCTCTCCCACAGTCCTTCAAGAGAGTTCACAATTACTGACCTTTATCAGGCTTGGAGAGTGGCCAGACCAATGCCTTTCTGATGTTGCAATACTTGGCAAGAATGCAGGAATGAACTAATTGTCTCCTGCAAACTCCATTCCCCTTTGGTTCCCTATTGGAGGGGCCATTCACCATCCACCTGTGACCTTACTCCCAAGTTAACCCTTGTTCCTTAGCTGTTCCCTTCGCCTGGCAACTCTGGGCATGCGCACACTGAGAGCAGGCTCCAGCTGTTCGTCTGCCTCACTGATGTCTGACTCTGAAGGCAGCTGGTAACTGTCAGATGGCCCTGGCCCCATCTCTGCCTCCGACACAGAGCCCTCATCAGAGCCTTCCCCAGACTCCAGGACTGGCCCCTGTTCCTCCCCAACCCCCTCACTGTCCGAATCTGCTGCCAGCTCTGCTGGTGGGCCACAACAAGGCCCTATACAGATGTTGGCTGTCGAGTCTCTTCTTAAAAAGCTTCAGTGATGAAGCATCCACAGCCTCTGAAGGCAAGCTGTTCCACTGGTTAATTGTCCTCCTGTTAGGAAGATTTTCCTGGTTGGTTCTCTCCTTGATTAGTTTACATCCATTGCTCCTCAACTTGCCTCCTGGTGCTTTGGAAAATAAGTTGACCCCTTCTTCTTTGTGGCAGCCTCTCAAATACCGGAATACTATGTTATCATGTAGTCTCTCTTTTCTCTATATCAGCCATACCCAAATCCTGCAATATATACATGCGAAAGGTATATACAAAGAGATAGCATATTATTTAATTTATTCGAATTTAAAAGGACCCAGGGTCCTTCTCCTAAAAGGACCCAGGGCGGCGCACAGGAAATTTAAAAAACAATACAAATATAGAAAAATACAATTTTTTTAAAAAAAAAACTACTAAACCCAAACCCTGTGCTAAAATAGTGTAAAATCCCCCTAATTAAAATCTAGCTAATAACAGTCAAGAACGGGAGGTTATACTAGGCCGGCTTGTTAGAATAGATGTGTTTTAAGATGCTGGCGGAAGAGGCAGAGGTCTGAGATGGTGCGTAGTTCAGGGGGCAGGTCGTTCCAGAGGGTAGGGCCCACCACAAAGAAGGCCCTTCCCCTGGGTGTCACCAACCAGCATTGCCCGGCCGATGGCACCTTGAGAAGGCCCTCTCTGTGGGAGCGGATCGGTCGAAGGGATGTATGGGGCAGGAGACGGTCTCGCATATAGCTAGGCCCCGAGCCATGGAGTGCTTTGAAGATGGTCGTCAACACCTTGAAGCGCACCTGAAAGGCCACAGGTAGCCAGTGCAGCTTGCGCAGGAGAGGTGTTATATGGGAATGCCTAGAGGCTCCCATGATCACCCGCACGGCTGCATTCTGGACTAACTGTAACCTTCGAGTGCACCTCAAGGGGAGCCCCATGTTATATTATATCCACAAAGTAGCTTGTTTGTATATGTGGGAGAGGCACAAGACAAGAACATATTTGGCAAAGGTTGAATAACACTAGAACATCAGAATAAAATAGTCATGAAGCCATAATTCTAAGCCAAACAGAGGAAAATTCGGTTTTGAAATAATATCCATTCGGTTCAGTCTTCGATAAATGTTCAAAACTATTTGAAGTTTTTCCTGTTCGAGACAGACTTTGAAATAGGAGAGTGTAATGGTGCATTTGTTTTTTAAAAAATGCTTCAGAATCAATTGTTTTAGACTTTAAAAAAAGTGAATTGATGCTCTAATTTTATCAGCTACATCAACAAGCCTACAGAGATGATCAAAACTGTTTACTGAAAACCACAACAACACCCTGGTGTAATGGAGGATTGTGGAGGGAAAGGGAGTGGGGATAATTCTTATGTGTTTCCGTGAAATTAATTAGACTTGGATCCCCCAAGTTAATCCCAAAAGCGAAAAGAATTTCACCAAAAGATTTGTGAAACGTTTATCTATGCGTTTATTCACTAGATAGCCATGGGGGGCATGCAAACATTCTGCTTTTTATGGTACAATAATATCTCTTGTGGTCTGCTGCCTCCTGTGTTTCTTATAGATTGCTTAAATCTCTTGAAGACACTAAAAATAAATATTTCCTAGGAGAGATAGAGAGATCATAGATGGATGGATGGATGGATGGATGGATGGATGGATGGATGGATGGATGGATGGGTGGGTGGGTGGGTGGGTGGGTGGGTGGGTGGATGGATGGATGGATGGATGGATGGATGGATGGATGGATGGAGTCACCAAAGCAGTAGGTGTGAGCTTGAATGGATTCCAGAGGATGGTAGAGGATAGGAAGGCCTGGAGGAACATTGTACATGGGATCACGATGGGCCAGGCATGACTTTGTAACTAACTAACTAACTAACTAACTAACTAACTAACTAACTAACTAACTAACTAACTAACTAACTAACTAACTAACTAACTAACTAACTACAACAGGTGTCCTCTAGTCCTTCTCTTTGTTAGGCAAAATATTTGGCTCCCTTAGACATTTGTCATAGACTTTAGCCTCCAGACTCCTAATCATCTTTGTTCATCTTCTCTACAGGAGGAGAAAGAGGAGGAGGAGGAGGAGGGGGAGGGGGAGGAGGAGGAGGAGGAGAAATTAGACGTTTTAAGACAGGTTTTGCATTCATAAATATATTTGGTGACATATGTTAATTAAGAAACTGACCTTTTCTCTTCCCAGATTTCGAATTGATTGGTTTTGTCCTGAGTTTTGCAATTCCCTGATATTGAGAGATTTGCTCATGTAGTGTTTTCTCTCTTTCTTTTATTATTAGCCTCTGATCAACCTCAGGGTGACTATGAGTCAGAGAGGGAGGAAAATGGCCTTACTTAACAGAGCCATCAAAACGTTTATAAAAAGATTTTCGAAGTCTAAATTAAGTACTTCGGTTTATGACATTTATTAATTTTGGCACAAGCTATCAGAAAGACAGAAAGTATGTGTGTGTGTGTTTGAGAGAGAGAGAGAGAGGGGGGGGGAGAGGGAGAGAGAGAGGGGGGGGGAGAGGGAGAGAGAGAGAATATCAGACTAGAGCTGGAAGGGACCTTGGAGGTCTTCTAGTCCAGCCCCTGATCAAGCAGGAGAACCTATACCATTTCAGATAAATGTTTGTACAATCACTTCTTTAAAACCTGCATTGATGTAGCACCAAAAACCTGGGAAGACAACTCATTCCATTGATTATTTTAACTGTCAAGAATTATCTCTTTAATTCTAGGTTGGGGTAATATAACGTTCTGCCTCTTTTAATATTCCCCAAAATATTTCATAGGGGGTGGCTTTCCACAGCAAGGAGAGAAGCAACCTAGAACTAAGGAGAAATTTCCAAATTGTGAGAGCAATCAACCAATGGAGCAGAAGTTGCCTTTAGAAGTTGTGGGTGCTCCATCACTGGAGGCTGTCAGAAACAGACTGGACAATCATTTATTTGAAATGGTATACGATCTCCTGATCGAACAGGGGATTGGACTAGAAGAGTTCCAAGTGTCAGGCTTTCAAGAAACACCCCCAACGAAAGAAAACTCCGAGGCCTGAATTTCCTCAAAGTTACACTTTCTTCGTGATGACATGTTGGCACATCTGGGGAAAACCCGAACACATCTGAAAGCTTCCAGGTTTTCCCACCCAGTTGAAAGTTCAAGACCCTGCCCCAACGCCCACAAGTCCATCCCATGGTCCCATCCTTCATTGCTACAAAGAAAGATTCCTCCCATCCACATCCATCCAGGGGCAGGGACAAAAGTGACCTTGACTTTCTGAGAAAGAATCCCATTATGGCTACACATCACCCACCGTCTATATAATCCCTCCTCATGTTTTCCCATAGTAAGAAAGTGTGGCAGGCCTTGAAATCCAAAAAAAAAGTAATATATAGTTTCCAGGTCTGACACCAAGATCACTTCCAACTCTATTATTCTATGTTAACATAAGAACATAAGAACAACCTTGCCGGAACAGGCCACAGCCCATCCAGTCCAGAATTCTGTCTCACACAGTGGCTCCCCATTTGCTTCAGGGTCTTCCCAAGCAGATGTCTTCACCTGCTTATGATTCCCTGCAAATGGCATTGAGAGATATCCTGCCTATCTCTCCAACCCGGAGGGTGTCCTTAGGCATCCATCATGATAGCCATGGATACCCTTGTTCTCCAGGAACTCCTCTCATCCTTTCTTAAAGGTGTCGAGGCTGACAGCTGTCACCACTTCTTCTGGCAGGGAGTTCCATAGGCCAGTGATCCTCTGGGTGAAAAAGTACTTCCTCTTATTTGTTTGAGGTCTAGCTATCAAAAGTTTCATGGAGTGCCCCCTAGTTCTAGTGTTGTGCGATAGGGAAAACAGTTTTTCCTTTTCTACTTTGTCCACACCGTGCATGATTTTATAGACTTCAATCAGGTCACCTCTCAGGCGCTGTCGTTCAAGAGGGAAGAGGCCCAGCCGTTGCAGCCTCAGATGGGAAGGAAGGTGTTCCAGCCCCCTAATCATTCTGGTTGCCCTCCTCTGCACCTTTTCCATTTCCATAATATCCTTCTGAAGCAGTGGTGGGTTTCAAATTTTTTAGAACCTACTCTGTAGGTGTGGCCTATTTTGTGGGCGTGGCTTGGCAGTCATGTGACAGGGTGGTAGTGGCCACCTTTTAAAATGTGGTGAAACTCATTTAACAATGCTCTTGCTTAGCAACCAAAATTTTGGACTCAATTGTGATGATTCTTTCTTTCTATCTTTCTTTCTTTCTTTCTTTCTTTCTTTCTTTCTTTCTTTCTTTCTTTCTTTCTTTCTTTCCTTCTTTCCTTCCTTCCTTTCCTTCCCTTCCCGTTGGGTCACTGGCAGCGGCGGGCCAGATTTACCTCCAGGTACGCCGGTGGAACCCCCTCTCACCAGTTCTCTAAATTTCACCAACCGGCTCTCGTGAGTAGGTGCGAGCCTGCAGAAACCCACCACTGTTCTGAAGGTATGGTGACCAGAACTGTACACAATACTCCAGGTGGGGCCTCACCATAGATTTATAAAGAGGCAAAACGACACTTGCTGACTTATTTTCTATACCCTTCCTAATGATCCCTAGCAATGAGTTTGCTTTTTTCACTGCTGCGGCACACTGGGTTGACACCTTCATTGAGCTGTCCACCAGGTCCCTTTCCTGGTTAGTTGCAAGGAGTTCAAACCCCATCAGTTTATAGATGTAGTTGGGGTTTTTTGCCCCAACGTGCATCACTCTGCACTTACTAATGTTGAAGCTCATTTGTCAGTGGTTTGCCCACTCCCCCAGTGTCAAGAGATCCCTCTGGAGCTCCTCACACTCTCTCTCAGTTTTTACTACCCTGTATAGTTTAGTGTCGTTGGCGAATTTGGCTACCTTGCTGTTTACTCCTACTTCTAAATGTTCTATGCTTCTGGTAAATCAGCACTCCTGTTGACTGACAAAGAGCTCATTTCCCACGTGTCAATCTTCAAAATGACTTTCTGCAGAAGCCATGCTTTCTTCTGCTTCCCCTTTTGGTTGCCACTTAAGGAGGAGAGAGTAGAACATGAGGCAGGATCTCGGGAATGTAGTGTCTCAGCTGGCTAGCCGTAACATCTCCCAGCTGGCGTGAAAACCAAGGTCATGTCAACAGACATGAACTTTCGAAGTTGAGCGGGAACCTACATTTGGACTGATTGGCCCATGTGACTTGGGAGTGGGGGGAGAGGTCTCCTTCTTTCAACTCTCTCTGAATGTGGGAATAATTTAGAGCTAGCTTCACCTTTCTAAATGTCAATATAGTCTACTCAATAAAGGGTCTTTTGAACCTGAACAAAGTGTTAAGAGTCCCTTGGAGTTCGTTACTCGTAATGATGACACCAGACTTCCATCATTTCCCTGGCTATTTTTGTACCTGCTCGGCCAACAATCCTAGTTGCTGCAAAATAGTAACTGGACTAAGAATCCTTTCCCAACCATTTGCAAATCTTAGAGAAAGGTGTGCTTGACATTGCGCATTTGAGGCAAAAATTCATCGGAGGAATAATCATATCTGCACAGCACCGTCTTAAAACAGATTTACAATTCCATAACCATTTCAGGAAACTGTGCAGAAAAATATGCAAGAAAAAAAAATGCAACAGCGTTTTGGATCAGCAGTGTGAAAAAATATTAACTCCTTTAGTGAACGAGGGCCTATCGTGAACGCTGGAAAAATGTTTGGGTAGGATGCTAGTAAGGAATATTGCCAAGACATCCTGGCAAAAAAAATAAGCTGTTCCTTTTTGGAACATCGCTAGTTGAAAAACAATCAATGGGTATTTTCCAAGAGAAGGATAGGAATGAGCATGAAACACAGAAAGCTTCTTCAACTCAGCCTTCTAAGAGGTAGAGATGGAGGGGTGGGCTTTATAAAAATTAGCAAGGGGTTCTCTGCACGGTTTCTGGATGGGCGTGGCCATGGTGGGCGTGGCCTAGTCAGCCTCCTGCACCATGGTGTGTGTGTTTGGGGGGTGTTTTTAGTAATAATAATAATAATAATAATAATAATAATAATAATAATAATAATAATAATAATAATAATAATAATAATAATAATAATAATAATAATAATAATAATAATAATAATAATAATAATAATAATTTTATTTATAAACCACGTCCTCTCCCCAAAGGGACTCGGAGCGGTGCACAGGGAGAAATTAAAAATACCGATATAAAATACATAAATAGATAGATAAAATACGAATTAAACCAAATTATCCCTGCGCTAAAATCACCCTATCTTAAAATACACTGAAATCCCCTAAAAACCCTATTAAAAGATGGAAGACTAACCTAGGCCGGCCAAGCAGAAAAAGTGTGTTTTTAATTTTTGACGGAAGGAGCGGAGGTCCGTAGTTGTTCTGATCTTGGGGGGAAGGTCGTTCCAGAGGGCGGGGCCCGCCACAGAGAAGGCCCTTCCCCTGGGCGTCGCCCGCTGGCATAGCCTAGTGGACGGCACCCGGAGAAGTCCCTCTCTGTGGGAGTGAATCGGCCGCAGGGATGTATGAGGCAGGATCCGATCCCGCAGATAGCTAGGTCCCGTGCCATGGAGTGCTTTAAAGATGGTAACTAACACCTTGGCTCCGGAGGCTTAACTCGAGCCTCCGGGAAAGTGAAAATGGCCTCCCCAGGCTCTGGAGGACCTCTGGAGGCTGGAAATGGCATGACCAACTTCTGGTAGGCCCGTTTTTTGCTCTTCCCGAGCCTTCATACACTTACCTGCATCCAAATTGGACCAGATGGGGACTCCTGGGAGGGGCAGGGTGGGCGAGGCCAGCCAGGAGTGGGATTTGGGGGTCTCCAAACTGCACAGAATCTTAGCTAGAGGTTCTCCCGAACCCCTGCGAATCCCTAGCAGCCCAGCTCTGTAAGAGATGGGATTAAAAACAACAATAATAAAGTCTTTTCTGTAGATTCATGTTTTATTTTATTTTATTCTCCCTTTGAGTCAACATATTAAAGAGAGGAGGGGGGAAAAAAGCCCCAGCATCTCAGATCTCAATGTATGCACCCTTCAGATCTCGTTTATGGGAATTGGAAGAAGAGACGGTGGGGGGGGGGGAAGAGAAATCTATATACTTTGGGCACTGGCTGAATCGAGAATCTTTTTTTAAATTACTTTTAGAGAGTTGGGAGGACCAGATGAATCAAAAGTCGGTTTCCCCTTTCATCAGGAGGGGCTTTTGTCATGTGGAAGACAAGATGGAGTGGGAGAGGGAGGTCTGCCTAGGAGAAGCTGCTTTTGTTTACATCCAGAGATTAAAAGAAGCACAATGTTAGAATATGCAGTAGAGACGCTATGATAGATAAGGTGTCAAGGAGAATGCTAGGAAATACAACAAAGCTTTCCGAAGATAAATATGCTCTGTTATCTCCACATTTCCACTTTTAAATATGTATGACCACAACTTTGTCTATTCTTCTCCTGCACTCGGCCATCTTTAAACTGTTCCCTTATGAGGCCAGTGGAATAATAAGAATAAAAAGAAGATGACAAAGAGAGAGAGAGAGAGAGAGAGAGAGAGAGAGAGAGAGAGAGAGAGAGAGAGAGAGAGAGAGAGAGAGAGAGAGAGAGAAGAGCAGTAGATAAAGTCCCAAAGGACAATGCGGAAGGTTTGAAGACCAGACTCGGAAAGCAAGGAGTGTTTGCAGAAGGAATAAAAGCATGGTAAAGTATGGGGGGATGCAGCCTTGGTGTCAACTCACAAAAACATTTCTTGTCTGCTCTTGAGTTACCACAGGTAGAAAGGGGAGAGCACATTCCATGCATACCTTTTTCCATGCATAAGATCTCAGGTTTCCAAAGCTGGCTTGTGAAGCATGGACTTCTAGATCCTGTGGAAGTACCTCAATGGAGAATGTGATTTATGACACAGGCTGAGAGGAGGGCGGAAACAGGGTCAAAGTTGAACCATAAACTACATGCCACAGAATTGACTTCACTCGAGTAGCTGCCAGCATGCTGTTCCTAATAAATAGCTGGTTTTCTTTTGAAACTTGGCTCAGGACTCATGAATTAATTAGGTCATCTATTGGAACCTTGATACTTGGTGTTAGCCCTTCAAGTTAAGGTAGATGATAGACTGATCAGTATCCATGTCAATCCTGAGACGAACCGGGCTGAGGCCATCTTTGAGGCTTCAGGGTTGCCACAAGGAAGAAGGGACAGGGAGGGGGGAATAAATAGCTGGGGAATTGTAGCCAAAACAAAACATTTTCCTGTAGGAACCAAGGACATTCCACCAAATGGCTGGGGAGAGGAGGAGCAACCAGCCAGTACCTCTATTGGACAATGTGACTGATGACTTGGAGGAAGGGGGAATTTTTACTTTCTAATCAGATGGAATCAGGGGAACTGGTGACGAGATTTACTGGTGTCAAAACAAGGCTACTCTATTTTTGTCAAAGTTAAGGCTTAGAGGTACCCTGTTTCCCTGAAAATGAGACCTCCCCAGATAATAAGCCCAATCAGGCTTTTGAGTGCATGCACTAAAATAGCTCCTCCCCTGAAAATAAGCCCTCCTGAAAATATTGCAATACAGCAGCCATGATAAGGTGACCACACTCGCTGCCTTCTGCACCTCAAAAATAAGAAGACCTCCCTGAAAATAAGGCCAAGTTCTTATTTTGGGGTTCAAAAGAAAATAAGACCCTGTCTTATTTTTTGGGGGAAACATGGTAATGCAAACATTGATAGATTGAAAATAAAAAATCAACATTGCAAGCTAATAAAATACCAACATTGCAAGAAAAGAAATGGGTTGATGTGTGTAGACACACACCACACACACACACACACGCACATACACATCTTTGAAAGATGACAACTGCCCTTCCAGAGCCCATTCCCTGATAAAATATTGGTTCTAGTTTCCTCTTCTTCCTTTTCCAAGTTAACACGTAACGGAGATTAAAAAAAGAGAGAGAGATATATAACCTCTTATACTTAAGCCTTTGATAGAAACTGCAGGGGAGAGAGAGAAAACAAATATTCCTCTAATGACAAGCTCCCTGATAGTGTGAGTCCAGCTCATTTATTTTCCAATATAACAAGGATAAAAGAGAATTTTACCTTGTGGATGTAGCTGCCGACCCAACGGAGACTTTGACCAGGAAAAAACAGAATGAAAGACTTAAATGTAAGGCAGGCAGAGATTCTACACACCTTCAATAGATCCTCAGAAAACCTTTCAAAGCTGCTTGAAACTAAAACCAACACATTAACTACTGCCCGTACAGTTGTCAAAATATCACAATCTCAGCATGTCAGCCATGTCAAGGAAATTGTTTCTCAAGAAAAGAAAATGGGAAAGATTTGGGTGCAAGAAGCAGTGGGAGATTCCACCCACCACTCCAAAGAAGCTTCTTAGAAACCAGATCGATTAGATAGCCAACTAGAAATGGCACTGACCCTCAACCAACCCATGCAAGCTTCCCATCCCCAAACCAGTGTTTCAGCTTGCAATGACCCTCACCTGACATAACCTCTCCACCACGAGACCCATCACAAGACCTTGACCTGATGGGACCTTGACCTGATGGGATCTCTCCATCACAAGACTCATCAGGAGGCTCTCACTGGTGATTCATACCTGAACCATCATAAGACCCAATACTAGACCCTCATTTGGTACACCCATACCTGACTCATCACAACACCCATCACAACACCCATCACAACACCCAACACAAGATCCTGACCTGATGGGGCCTTCACCTGATGTGACCTCATCATCATAAGACTTCACCATCATAAGATCCACACGAAGCCTTTATAAATTGAGGAACACTGACATTGACATCCCCTAAACTCCAGTGAAGATGTTACTGTCAGGTTTCCGAAAGATGCCCTAATTGATTTGTGAGTATCAAGCCAAGTTTCAAAAGAAAACTAGTCATTTATTAGCAGCACCATTTGGCAATACCTTATTGCAGTCAGATCTGAGCCCCATTTGAATTATAGCTGTGCTTTACCCCTTCCCTCCCTTCAGTCTGTGTCATAAATCACATTCCCCAATGAGGTGCACCCCTCTCAAACATACTACAGCAATCTGAGACCCGATTCTAGCTAAAACTATGCGTGGAAAGTCCTACCCCCACTTTCCTCACCATGGCAACTTTTATGAGTTGACAGTTATCTAGCTTGGTAATGAAATGTTCGGAAACCAACCCACAACCTCAGAGAACAAACCTTTACTCTCAAGCTTCCTAGAACATAGAACAATAGAGACCTTGGAGGTCTTCTACTCCAACTCCCTGCTCTTTCTCAGCATGGTTTCCAGGGTGAGATTGCCCACGCTGGGCTTCAAAATTAGCTTGTTTCCAAGATGATTTGCCTTGATGCCTGTAGAAGGGATTGTTGGAGAAGGTTCTTGAGAGTCCCTTGGACTGCAAGTAAATCCAATCAATCAATCCTGAAGAAAACCAATCCTGACCGTTCTTTGAAAGAACACATCCTGAAGCTGAAGCTCAAATACTTTGGCCACCAAATGAAAGGAGAGGACTCCTTGGAGAAGACCCTGATATTGGGAAAGATGGAAGGCAAAAGGAGAAGGGAAGAGGATGAGATGGTTAGATAGGGTCATCAACGCAATGAATATGAATTTGGGCAAACTGAGAGAAAGTGGAGGATGGGTGTCCAGGGGTGCTATGGTCAATGGGGTTGTGAAGAGTTGGACATGTGTTAGCAACTGAACAACAACTGACCTAAAAGGTTCCTTCCAACTCTGTGAGTCTGCTAGGGAAATCTATTGTGACCTCTGAAGCCTAACTTCAGGTGTCCTGGTGATGCAGTGATTAGAAGGCAGCATTGCAGGCCAACTCTGGCTATAGGTTGGAGCAGGGGTGGGCAAACTTTGCAACTTTAAGTCTGAAGGACTTCAACTCCCAGACTTCTCCAGCCAGCTTTGCTTTGCTTTGCTGGCTGGAGAATTCTGGGAGCTGAAGTCCTTCAGACTTAAAGTTGCAAAGTTTGCCCACCCCTGGGTTGGAGGCACCAAGTTGACTCAGTCTTCCGTCTTTCCAAGGCCAGTAAAATGAGGACCCAGACTGTTGGGGTCAATATGCTGACATTGTAAACCCCAGAGACTGGAGTTTATGCCTAAGGAAGGACTAGAACTCACTGTCTGCTGGTGATTGGCTCGAAATCAACCATCTGGTTTCACGCCTAAGGCGGGACTAGAACTCACTGATTGGCCCAAAGTCATCCAGTTAGGTTTCATGTCTAAGGCAGGACTAGAACTCACCGTCTCCTGGTGATTGGCTCAAAGTCACCCAACTGGCTTTCACAAGCCTAAAGCGGAACTAGAACTCACTGTCTCCCAGTTTCTAGCTTGGTGCCACCAACACTTAATTCCCTCAAAGTGACAAAAACTTTGATTGACTTCAGCTTCATTTGGGTGATATTTCCTAGGAGCTTCCAGCCCCGAATTCATGATAGCAAAAGGGAAAATCTCAACAGCAAACGAAAATATATGATGAGCCCAATGCATTTTGTGGTGTCCCTTTGTTAGAAACTAATTAGGTAACAGAACTCTCCGTCGTAGGAAACCTTCAATAAAGACGTTGTGAAATCCATTGTTCACCTCCTCAAACTTTCCGCTTCTTTCTCTTCTCTTCTCCTGCATCTTCCAAATGTCAGCTGCTTTATGCTGCTGGATATCCAACATTAAAAACCACGCACACACACACACATGCTAAGCTACTATCGAGTACGAAATGCCACTGTGCACCGACGTTCTTATGCAGACAAAAATAGTCGGCACAAAGTTTACTCATCAGCTTATCCAATATTGCCAAATATCAAAAGTCAGAGGATGTCAAATGCAGAATAACTGCTCGGTGGTTATTTGACAAGCGCTCAAAGAATAGCAAGACAAAATAAATAAATATATTTATCAAAATTCAGTCAGGAAAGTTTTGAAAAGTGTTTTCTTCAGCAAATCTGTTTCTCCTCACTGCAATCCAGGTGGGCCTCAAACAGGGATGGGTTGCGGCTTCTACTGCCGGTTCGCTTCATGCGCAAACGTGCTTCATGCATGCTTGATGCATGCCATGCACGCTTGATGCATGCCATGCACTATATGCATGCTTGATGTATGCTATGCACACTTGATGCACTATATGCATGCTTGATGCACGCTGTGCACAATTGATGCACTATTTGCACGCTTGATGTATGCTATGCACACTTGATACACACTATGCACGCTTGATGCATGCTATGCACACTTGATGCACTATATGCACACTTGATGCATGCTATGCACCCTTCATGCACTACATGCACGCTTAATGTATGCTATGCACGCTTGATGTGTGCTATGCATCCTTGATGCGCTATATGCACACTTGATGTATGCTATGCATGTTTGATGCATACTTTGCACGCTTGATATTTATTTTATTTATTTATTTTTCATATTTATAACCCGCTCCCATCTCACAACAAGGGACTCGGGGCGGCGAACATAGAATTAAATCAATAAATACAAAATACAATACATAGATATTAGATGCCTGTGTTGTAACCGTTTTTAAACCCTCGTTTATAATTGGCAGTGCTGGGGTTACGCAAGGCCGGCTAGTTGGAAGAAGTGAGTCTTAAGACATTTGCGGAAGAGGCGGAGGTCAGGAATGGTGCGGATTTCAGGGGGCAGGTCGTTCCAAAGGGCCGGCCCTGCCACAGAGAAGGCCCTCCCCCTGGGCGCCGACAGTCGACATTGCCCGACCGACGGCACCCTGAGGAGGCCCTCTCTGTGGGAGCGTGTCAGTCCCAGGGATGTATGGGGCAGGAGACGGTCTTGCAGATAGCTAGGTCCCGAGCCATGGAGCGTTTTGAAGATGGTCGTTAGGACCTTGAAGCGCACCCGAAAGACCACAGGAAGCCAGTGGAGCTCGCGTAGGACAGGTGTTATATGGGAGTGTTTAGGCGCTCCCGTAATTATCCGTGCGGCCGCGTTCTGGACTAACTGTAGTCTTCGGGTGCACTTCAAGGGAAGCCCCATGTAGAGAGCATTGCAATAGTCAAGTCGAGATGTGACGAGTGCTTGACTGACTGTGCGTAAGGCTCCCCAATCCAGTAAGGGACGCAATTGGCGCATCAGGCGTACCTGATGGAATGCCCCCCTGGCCACGGCCGCCACCTGGTCTTCCATATTCAGCCGGGAGTCCAGGAGGACACCTAGATTGCGTGCCTTCTCAACAGGGGCTGGTGTTTCGCCCCCAATGGCCAGAGTTGGAATAATCTGACTGAAACGGGGTGCCGGAAGCCACAGCCACTCAGTCTTGGACGGGTTGAGCCTGAGTTTGTTACTACCCATCCAGATCCGTACAGCCTCCAAGCACCGGGACATAACCTCGACGGCATCATTGGGGTGGTCCGGGGTGGATATGTACAACTGGGTATCATCAGCGTACAGATGATATCCCACCCCGAAACCACTATGCTATGTGCACGCTTGATGCACGCATGTGCAGTAGGTAAAAAGCAAGATGGCAGTGCCTATGGCACCTCTGATAGAACCAGTTCAGGGGCGTGGCCAGCCAAGTTACTACCTACTCGTCCAAACTGATCCAAACTGGTAGGAACCCACCTCTGCTCTCAAAGTGCTATCTGCACACTTGATGTATGCTATGCATGCTTGATGTGTTATATGCACGCTTGATGTATGCTATGCACGCTTGTTGCAAACATGTGCATTAGGTAAAAAAAAAGATGGCAGTGCCTATGGCACCACCGATAGAACCAGTTCGGGGGTGTGGCCAGCCAAGTCACTACCTACCCGTCCAAACTGGTCCAAACCAGTAGGAACCCACCTCTGCTCTCAAAGCAGTGAGGTTGCCTGGAAGCCATCTTTTGCATTGGGCCTTCAGGCCTGCCACATTTATTGCTTTGGGAAACTGGGAGGGGGGATTATATGGAGAGCAGTAGATATAGTCAAAATAACATTCCTTTCTCAGAGAGTCAAGGACATCTTGTCCTGCAGATGGAGTGGCGTGACTGGCGGGCATCTCCAGTTGGGATGGTGCCTGACTGGTCCATGTGATGGACGTGTGAGTGCTAAGCAAGGACTTGAACTTTCGGGTTTTTTGGGGGGGGGAGGAAACCTGGAGACTTTCAGATTCGGGTTTTCCCAGATGTGCCAAGATGACATCTCTGATAAAATGGAACTTTGATGAATCTCAAGACTCAGAGTCTTCTTTCATTGGGGGTGTTACTTGGAACTCTGACATTAAGACAGATGTCTTACGGATTTTTTATATTATTCTTTGTGGCTGCTTTAATGGGTCCAGCTCAGGGGTGGGAAAACTTTGCAACTTTAAGTCTGAAGGACTTCAGCTCCCAGCTTCTGGGAGCTGAAGTCCTTCAGACTTAAAGTTGCAAAGTTTGCCCACCCCTGGTCCAGCTTAATGCAAACCGATGGATCACACAGATGAGTTCTCCAGACTGCGGTTTAAGGAGAAGAACTATATTGGACTCCAATTAGAATACAGAACATGGAATAATAGGAAATGACCTGCAAGATCATCTAGTCCAGCTCAAGCAGGAGAACCTATTGTCCATTCTGAACAAATGGTTGGCCAGTCTCTTTTACAAAATCTCCAGTGATGGAATACCACAGCTTCTGGAATCAAACTGTTCTACTAATTACTTGTTCTCACTGTCAGGAAAGTTAACCTTAGTTCTAGATGGGATCCCTCTTCCATTATCTTCCATATGTTATTTCTTGTCCTGCCTTGGGTGCTTTGGGGAATTGGTCAACCCTTTCTTCTCTGTCTCATGGGATATCTTCAAACTAGACCAACCAAAAGTCCACCCAGATAGGAACCGATCAGGAGCCAACTTTCTTGTGACATGGACCAACCAGAGATTAGTTTGTGTTAGCTACTCTAGGTTCAGAACCAGTGTCACAACTCTGGTCCCTTAACCAGTGTTAGGAAAATAAATGCGGAATAGTGTAATTCACCGGACAGTAAAGAGATACGTTGCTGTAAACCACAAACAAACTCTAAAACAGTGATAGTAAGAAAATAAATAGTCTTTACTTTGTAGCAACTAAAATGCTCCTTCCGATTAACATCTCAAACAAATAACAGTCCTTCACCAAACAGAGTTATCTCACAGTGATGCAAAACAAATTCCTCCTTCTTCAATATTCAGCTTCTCAAACGGCAATCAGGAAACACAGGAATCGCAAGGAATCAAACAGGGAACGGATTGTGTTCCTGACCTTGCTTATATGGTAGAGCTGATAATTACAGCCAATCAGATTATACTTAGTTCTTAAAGCTACATAACTCCTTAAGAACATAGGCTCATATATATTGTCAACCCAATATAAGGCTGAATATCCTAACAGTTTGTCAAGTAAATAAGGAACCCAGTCCATCTCTCATCCGTTGCCCATGAGATACCAAGAAGTACACTATAGTGCAGTTCACTCTGTCCTCCAAAATGCCAGTCACGGCGGCTGGCAAAACATCAGAAGACCAAACCATGGTCATTCATCCTGAAAACCCATTATGATTTGATAGTCATGAATCTGTTTGATTTAAATGAATCATCTGATGGGGAAAGAAACATTGAGAATTATCACTACTTCAGAAAGCAGTTGACACTAAATTGAAAGCTACAACGTCTCTGAAATGGAAACAGAGGTTCAGAAGCTTTGTTATCTTTCCCTATGTTAGGATATTCAGCCTTATATTGGGTTGGCAATATATATGAGCCTATGTTCTTAAAGAGTCCATGTAGCTTTAAGAACTATGTGTTGAATTCTGATTGGCTGTGATTCTCAGCTCTACCATAAAGGAAGCTCAGGAACACAGTCCATTCCCTTTTCGATTCCCTTTGATTCCTGATCTTACTGTTTGCCGCTGAAGCTGAAGAGAGAAGAAGTATTTGTTTTGCATCACTGTAAGATAACTCTGTGTTTGGTGAAGGACTGTTATTGTTTTGAGAAGTTAGCATCACTGGTCGGAAGAAGTATTTTAGTTGCTACAAAGTAAAGACTAATTATTTTCTTACTATCACTGTTTTAGAGTCTGTTTGTGGTTAAAGCAACATATCTCTTTACTGTCTGGTGTATTACACTATTCCGCGTTTATTTCTAAACACTGGTTACGGGACCAGAGTTGTATCACTGGTACTGAACCCAGAGTTTGCTAACACCCTACCGGTTCGCAAATGCAAACATGCGCGGCCATGCATGCTCTCGGCCTTCCTCGCATGCGCTTTGGCTTGAAATAGGACAGAAGGAGCTGGATCAGGGAGGCAAAGGGGTGGAGCCAGGGAGTGGAGGCAGGGGATGGAGGCAGATGGTCCCACTCACCATTTCCACTACCAGTTCAGGTGAACTGGTGCGAACCAGCTGAATGCCACCTCTGCTGGGAGCTAACAGCATTCGGAAGGGCAACATTTTCCAGGAGAGAATCTGCATGCACGATGAACCGCTGCTTTCAAATTAGCAGTTAATTGGGGTGGAGAAGAATCAGATGTTCTGAAATTACTTGAAAAAAAATTCCAAGCGGGAGTAGGACAGGAGGAACATGGGTTACATTTTAAAATACATGTCTCAAAGTTTGAGTTGGAAGGTGGTTATGACGGCAATCTTTGGATTGGCCCCCGTTCTTCTTGGATCCTTGGAGGTAATCTCCTGGATTTTGACCTTTGGCTGTTGACTTCTGTGTCTACCCTGTTCTATATTCTGATGGCAGATTTTTGAAGATGGGAAGAAGGCTGAAGGAAGAATGAGTGAAACCAACAACACAGAAGAATTTTCTAAGTCTCACTCAAAGTAGATCATGGCTCTCCATTGGTTACTGGTATTGAAAAGTTTCAGATATAACTATAGTCCAGAAGGAAATCGCTAGAAGCTTCTTTCTATCTATCTATCTATCTATCTATCTATCTATCTATCATCTATCTATCTATCTATCTATCTATCTATCTATCTATCTATCTATCTATCTATCTATCTATCTATCTATCTCTGATTGCCCACCTGCCTGCCCACCTGCTTGCCTGTCCATCCATCCATCCATCCATCCATCCATCCATCCATCCATCCATCCATCATCTATCATCTATCATCTATCATCTATCATCTATCATCTATCATCTATCATCTATCATCTATCATCTATCAATCTATCCATCATCTATCATCAATCCATTCATCCATCCATCCATCCATCATCTATCATCTATCATCTATCATCTATCAATCTATTCATCATCTATCATCAATCCATCCATCCATCCTTCCTTCCATCCTTCCATCCATCCATCCATCCATCCATCCATCCATCCATCCATCCATCCATCCTATCAATTTACTATCATCTGCCCCCTCCCTCCCTCCCTCTCTCCCTCCCTCTCCCTCTCTCTGTATCATCTACCATCTATCAACCTCTATCATATAGAAAAATCTTCCAGAAGCTTCTCCCAAGAAACCTAGCTGCAACCAAAGAGCAGCCTGCAACTTTCCCATGTAGCTATATTCTGCTTCTGGATGACCTCTGCTCATCTACCTATCCCTTGCTGGAAAAACGAAGAGTCCTTGGCCCTTGAGTTGGGTTGCTCCTTGACTCTTTATCCAAGAACGTTCAACGGTGAAAACATACTGGATTCTTCTCAACGCAGACTAGATCGACTTGATCCTGCCTGCAGTGATGCCTTCTCCATTTGCATGTGACCCTCAGCCTAACCTCCAGTCCCTGCCAATCCAATTTCAAAAGATGCGTTGAAAGTTGGGCGAGAAGCAGTGAGTGTGTTGGAATTAAATTTGCTGACAAGAAGAGTTTGGGGAGGGGTAGAAGGAGGTCAGAGAGAAACTCCAAATTCCATTCTCCTATCGATATATTTTTCTCTCTTTTGTGTTCTGAGGCGGTTGCTTTCCTTCTGGCCCTGCAGATTGCCAGAGTGGACACTGATCGGTTTTGATAATGGTCAGAAGGAATTGCTTGCAAGCAACTTTCGATGTTACACTGAAGGCCTTGAATGACTCATCCTTGACCTAGAGTTTTTTTGTGGGGGAAGTTCGTCCATCATGTTCAAAGAGGACCATGACACCTATCAGGTTGTGGGCTGCCCACGATGTGTGTTCAGCTGGCTGGTAAGGCCTATACGAGCATGAAATGTTCTTCCACATGCATTTGCAGCTCTGGATTTGCAGAGGGCTCGTTTCCCTTGTGCTGCAGTTGTCCGTCTGTCCTCAGAAGTCTGGCAGCCTTGGTGGATCAGAGTGCGCCATGTGGATCAATTTTGTGCCAGGGTTTCCCAGAAGGTGGTGCCGATATCCAGGGACTTGAAGGTGGCTTTTGACGTGTCTTTGTATCACTTCCTTTGTCCCCCATGCGATTTCTTTCCTTGAGGCATCTCACCATGGAGGATCTGTTTGGGGATGCGAAGGGTTGGCATTCTTGCAACATGGCTTGGCCAGCGTGTCTGGGCTTCCATCAGCAGGGTGTGAACTGATAGCAGGCCTTACAATACAATACAAGAGCAGAGTTGGAAGGGACCTTGGAGGTCTTCTAGTCCAACCCCCTGCCTAGACAGGAACCTTATACCATTTCAGACAAATGGCTCTCCAACATCGTCTTAAAGACTTCCAGTGTTGGCGCATTCACAACTTCTGGAGGCAACTTCTGTTCCACTGACTAATTGTTTTAATTGTAAGGAAATTTCTCCTCAGTTCTAAGTTGCTTCTCTCCTTGATTAAGTTTCCACCCATTGCTTCTTGTTCTGCCCTCAGGTGTCTTGGAGAATAGCTTGACTCCCTCTTCTTTGTGGCAACCTCTGAGTTATTAGAAGAATGCTATCATGTCTCCCCTGGTCCTTCTTTTCATTAAACTAGACATACCCAGTTCCTGCAACCATTCTTCATATGTTTTAGCCTCCAGTCCCCTCATCATCTTTCTTGCTCTTCTCTGCACTCTTTCTAGAGTCTCCACATCTTTTCTACATCATGGCGACCAAAACTGAATGCAGGATTCCAAGTGTGGCCTTCCCAAGGCCTTAGAAAGTGGTGTTAACACTTCAGGTGAGATGATCAAATCTGTGGGAGAAAAAAAACCAGCCACGGCAAGAGCTTCTGAAGAGTCTGTTCCGAGTCTCTTGTTTCTCCAATGGCTCCAGTGATGGTAAGGACAAACTGAGGGAAGGAAAGCAAGGATGGATTGGTCACCATACTATAAAAATGATATTCAGGCTTTAGAAAGAGTGCAGGGAAGAGCAGCAAAGATGATTGAGAGGCTGGAGGCTGAAACATATTATTATTATTATTATTATTATTATTATTATTATTATTATTATTATTATTATTATTATTATTATTATTATTTCAAATTTATAAACCGCACCCTTTTCCCGAAGGGACTCGGGGCGGTGCACAGGAAATTAAAAAACATATAAACATAACAATTATAAATATTTAAAACCCAAATTAAATAACTATCGCCCTGTGCTAAAATCTTAAAATCTTAAAACTATTTCTCCTTAAAATCCCGATTAAAACAATGTAGACTTCAAACTGCAGGCTAGGTGAGGTAGATTAGGCCAGGCCGGCCTGATGGAAAAAATAGGTCTTTAACTTTTGGTGGAAGGAGCGGAGGTGGACAGTGGTGTTCTGACTGAGGCTTCCCGAGAGCATGAAGCAAACTCCTGGTCTTGACAAAAAACCCTTTTATTAATTTATTGTGAATTCTGCTCATTCATATCCAGCAAATGCTTTCCAGGGAGGATTTACAGTCACAGACCTCATCTGGCTTGGAGAGCTGCCAGGCCGATCTCTGCAAAACTTGGCAAGGAGTCTTAGAAAGCCACGAACCAATTAAGCGAACTAATTGCCTCCTGCAAACTCCATTCCCCTTTCGCCCCTCTTTAATTCCCTCCGGGAAGGGCCATTCATCGTCCACCCATGGCCTTACTCCAAAGTCGACTATCATCTATCATCTATCATCTATCAATCTATTCATCATCTATCAATCTATTCATCATCTATCATCCATCCATCCATCCTTCCTTCCATCCATCCATCCTTCCTTCCTTCCTTCCTTCCATCCATCCATCCATCCATCCATCCATCCATCCATCTATCCATCCATACATCCATCCTATAAATTTACTATCATCTGCCCCCTCCCTCCCTCCCTCTCTCCCTCTCTCTCCCTCTTTCTGTATCATCTATCATCTATCAACCTCTATCACATAGAAGAATCTTCCAGAAGCTTCTCCCAAGAAACCTAGCTGCAACCAAAGAGCAGCCTGCAACTTTCCCATGTAGCTATATTCTGCTTCTGGATGATCTCTGCCCATCTACCTATCCCTTGCTGGAAAAACGAAGAGTCCTTGGCCCCTGAGTTGGGTTGCTCCTTGACTCTTTATCCAAGAACGTTCAATGGTGAAAACATACTGGATTCTTCTCAACGCAGACTAGATCGACTTGATCCTGCCTGCAGTGATGCCTTCTCCATTTGCATGTGACCCTCAGCCTAAAATCCAGTCCCTGCCAATCCAATTTCAAAAGATGCGTTGAAAGTTGGGCGAGAAGCAGTGAGTGTGTTGGAATTAAATTCGCTGACAAGTTCTTTAGCTGTTCCCTTTGTCTGGCAACTGTGCAAATGCACACACTGGGAATAGGCTCCAGTTGTTCATCTTCCTCACTAATGTCTGATTTTGAAGACAGCTGATAACTGTCAGACGGCCCTGGTCCCCTCTCTGCCTCTGACACAGAGCCCTCCTCAGAGCCTTCCCCAGACTCCAGGACTTGCCCAGGTTCCTCCCCTACCTCCTCACTCTCCGAATAAGCAGCCAGCTCCACTGTTGCAGGAATTAGGTATATCTAGCTTAATGGAAAGAGGGAGTAGGGGGACATGATAACAGTCTTCCAATATTTAAGGGGCTGCTACAAAGAAGAGGGAATCAACCTATTATCCAAAGCACCAGAAGGCAAGAAAAGAAACAAAGGATGGAAACTAATGAAGGAAAGACGCAACTTAGAACTAAGGAGTAATCTCCTATCAGTTGAAACAATGCCTCTTATTTATTTTATTTATTTATTTTTATTTTATTAAATTTATACCCCGCCCTTCTCCTAAAAAAGGACCCAGGGCGGCGCACAGGCATCATTAAAATCATACAAACTACAAAAATCCAAAATTATTAAAAACTAATTAAATATTCCCTGTGCTAAAAATAATAACGCTCTAAAATTTAAAATTATCCCGATAAAAATCAGAAACGGGGTTATGCTAGGCCGGCTTGTTGGAATAAATAGGTTTTAAGACGTTGGCAGAAAAGGCGGAGGTCCACGATGGTGCGTAGATCATGGGGAAGGTCATTCCAGAGGGCAGGGCCCACCACAGAGAGGACTCTTCCCCTGGGCACCGCCAACCGGCATTGCCCGGTCGACAGTACCCTGAGAAGGCCCGCTCTGTGGGAGCGGATCGGTCGAAGGGATGTATGGGGCAGGAGGCGGTCGCGAATATAGCTAGGCCCCGAGCCATGGAGCGCTTTGAAGATGGTCGTCAGCACTCTGGAGGTTTTTAAGACTAGACTGGACGGCCATTTGTCTGAAACGGTATGGGGTTCTTCCTGCCAGAAGACCCACCAAGATCCTGTCCAACTTTGTTATTCTGAAGTTTCTGAGCATGGACGTCCGTCTGGAAAGGGGTGAGCTGGGGGTCTCAAGAAGTGTCAACTTTGTTGGTAGGACCCGAAAGATAGGAATTGATCCCCACCCCCTGTGAATCATGATGGATCCACAGCGTCTCGCACATTGATTGTCCCATTCATCACACGGGAATGCTTCCATGGTTTAGCTTCCGTTGGGATTAATGGAGCTCCTTTTGACAGCATGAGAGCATCTTTTATAGACTGGGTATTTCACACCATACAAAAACAGTTGAAGCCAATTTGAATGGAAATGTCAGCGCCCAGCAGTAGGGCAAGAGGAACAGAAAGAAGCTTGGTCTGAATTTTAACAGGAGCCGAGGTAATTCACACGGAGCCTGAACTAATACAAAGATTAAGAACAGAGAGTGCAAAAATAGCCTCTGGGAACAAAGGAATGATTCACCTTCTACTAGCTGTTGGTTGGTGGACGATCCACGCTTATGGGGCATTAACCCAGCTGCACTCAACGTGTCTAGTTTAAAGAAAAGAAGGACCAGGGGAGACATGATAGCAGTCTTCCAGTATCTCAGGGGCTGCCACAAAGAAGAGGAAGTCAAGCTATTCTCCAAGGCACCTGAGGGCAGGACAAGATGCAATGGGTGGAAACTAATGAAGGAGAGAAGCAACTTTCCTGACAGTTAGAACAATCAATCAGTGGAACAGAAGTTGCCTCCAGAAATTGTGAACACTGGAAGTCTTTAAGAAGATGATGGATATCCATTTGTCTGAAGTGGTATAGGGTTTCCTGCCCAAGCATGAGGTTGGACTAGAAGACCTCCAAGGTCCCTTTCTTTTCTATTCTATTCTATTCTATTTTGTCCTGTCTTGTCCTGTCCTACTCTACTCTACTCTACTCTACATTACTCTACACTACACTATTCCTATCCTATCCTATCATATCATATCCTATCCTATCTTTTCCCATCCCAACCCAACCCATCAGTTCCCAACACAACACAACCCAACCCATCCCATCCCAACCCAACCCAACTCATCCCATCCCATCCCATCCCATCCCAATCCAACCCAACCCAACCCACTCCAACCCAACCCAACCCAACCCATCCCATCCCAACCCAACCCACTCCAACCCAACCCAACCCAACATAACCCAACCCAACCCAACCTAACCTAACCTAACCTAACCTAACCTAACCTAACCCAACCCAACCCAACCCAACCCAACCTAACCTAACCTAACCTAACCTAATCTAACCTAACCTAACCTATTGATCCACCATATATTCTACCAGTAGAGCTACCAAAAAGCCTTGAAATTCTCCCCCAAACCTTCCTTCTTTCTAAGGATCATCTTATTCCACCTGTATTGAGCAGTGCTGAGGTTGTGCCAATAATGCAAGCACAACCAAAGAATGTGCTGATTTGTGTTATGCATAAGGAACAGTTGCTGGCAAAGCGATCACATTTTGTCCAGGACCTTTATAGCAATTAAATGATTTATGAGCCAATCAGCAAGAGATGTAGGAACCTTTTTCAGATGCTGGAAGCAAGAATATTGCTGAAAATTCTTCAAGCCTTAAATTCATCCTTCTTTCCTTCCTTTCTTTTTCCTTCTTTCCTTCCTTCCTCTTTCTTTCCTTCCTTCTTTCTTTTTTTCCTTCTTTCCGTCCTTCCTTTCCTTCTTTTTTCTTTCTGGGGTGCAGTTGTAGTCATGGTGGTAACTGTTTATGAGATTTATCAGGTTCCTAGATCAATACAATACAATACAATACAATAGCAGAGTTGGAAGGGACCTTGGAGGTCATCTAGTCCAACCCCCTGCCTAGGCAGGAAACCCTGTACTGTTTCAGACAAATGGCTATCCAACATCTTCTTAAAGACTTCCAGGGTTGGGGCATTCACAACTTCTGGAGGCAAGTTCTGTTCCACTGATTAATTGTTCTCACTGCCAGGAAATTTCTCCTCAGTTCTAAGTTGCTTCTCTCCTTCATTAGTTTCCACCCATTGCTTCTTGTTCTACCATCAGGTGACTTGGAGAATAGTTTGACTCCCTCTTCTTTGTGGCAGCCCTTGAGATATCGGAAGGGCTGCCACATGGTCCTTCTTTTTATTAAACTAGACCTACCCAGTTCCTGCAACCGTTCTTCATATATTTTAGCCTCCAGTCCCCTAATCCTGTTGGTTGCTTTTTTCTGCACTCTTTCTAGAGTCTCCACATCTTTTCTACATCGTGGCGACCAAAACTGAATGCAGGATTCCAAGTGTGCCCTTACCAAGGCCTTATAAAGTGGTATCAACACTTCACGTGAATAGGTTGACCCTCAGATATTGGAATGCCAGACAAACAGGTCAACACAATAAACTCCCATCCTTCTTTAGTCCTCCAAGGCAGGTTTCTAGGTTGCACACACCTCTTGTGCATGCTTTGGGAATAGCGAAACCCATTAACAGATTGTTAATGTGACTTGGTAACCGACCAAGCTGAGTCTTATAAAAACAATAAAACTTCCCAATCAATCTGATGTGTAACTAGGCACTGATGGAGCCTCTTCCAAGCCAGGAGGAAACTGCGTAGGGATTAATCTCAGGTCTCAGCAGCCTAACTGGCTTCCATGGGTAGATATTGTGGAAATGCTTAATGGCCGAGCCTTGGAGATGGTGTTTGGAATGCGGAATTTTATCCCGGATGGTGCTGGGATTCAAAGCTTTAATCATACAGCAGGCAAGAGGCAGGTATTCTCCCTTCCCTTTTAATGCTCAGGGCCGCCTGGAATGGTGAGACTGGTCGCAATTAAGTTGATAAGCAGACAAGCAAGCAAACAACCAGTTAGATAAATGAATGGCTTTTTGTACCTAGTGGTATTGTTGCCAGACTGGTTTCCATTGATTAGGTCTGCATCCTTCCTTTGTTCCTTCCTTCCTTCCTTTCTTTCTTTCTTTCTTTCTCTCTATCTCTCTCTCTCTCTCTCTTTCTTTAGCTCCTCTCTCCTTTCACTCTATCTCATTTTCTTTCTTTTCTCTTTTCCTTCCTGTCTTCCTCCATTCCCCCTTCCCTATTTCTTTCCCTCTTCCCTCTCTCTCTCTCCTTTCTTTCTTTCTTTCTTTCTTTCTTTCTTTCTTTCTTTCTTTCTTTCTTTCTTTTTTTCTTTCTTTCTTTCTTTCTTCTCTCTTCTTCCATTCTATCTCATTTTCCCTCTTTTCTCTTTTCCTTCCTGTCTTCCTCCATTCCGCCTCCCCTATTTCTCTCCCTCCCCTTTCTTTCTTTCTTTCTTTCTTTCTTTCCTTCTTCTTTCTTTCTTTCTTTCTTTCTTTCTTTCTTTCTTTCTTTCTTTCTTTCTTTCTTCTCTCTTCTTCCATTCTCATTTTCCCTCTTTTCTCTTTTCCTTCCTGTCTTCCTCCATTCCGCCTCCCCTATTTCTTTCCCTCCCCTTCCTTCCTTCCTTCCTTCCTTCCTTCCTTCCTTCCTTCCTTCCTTCCTTCCTTTCTTTCTTTCTTCTCTCTCCTTCCATTCTATCTCATTTTCCCTCTTTTCTCTTTTTCTTCCTGTCTTCCTCCATTCCCCCTCCCCTATTTCCTTCCTTCCTTCCTTCCTTCCTTCCTTCCTTCCTTCCTTCCTTCCTTCCTTCCTTCTCAATATTTATAGATGGCCACCCAGGAAGAGAAAGATGGGTAAGAAAAAATAAATAGGAAGAGAGAAAAAGAGAGAGGAAGAGATAAAGATAAAGAGAGTGAAGGAGAGAAAGAGGTAAAAAGAAAAAGAAGGAGGGAGCGAGGGAGAGAGAGAAGGGGAGAAAGAGAGAGGGAGAGAGATTCTACTATTTTACTGAGCAATTGTTAGTTTGCACCATTACAGAGTAATGAGATACTAATCCTTTATCAACCTTTGGATTTTCATAGAGTATTTAACTGATGTTGGTTATAGGCTTTTCTTCAGCTGTTAGAATAATGGCACATATTGGGGGGGGGGGGGAGTTCTAGTCCCATGAAAAGAAACAAAAAGTAAAAGGGAAATGACATAACTCTTTTGGATTTGTTCAGGGATAGTTTCCAAAAATCAGAGGATGGAGGGCCAGAGATGGGGGTTGTTCCTCCATCCTGGTCCTATTAGACCTCTCAGCGGCTTTCGATACCATCCACCATGGTATCCTATTGCACCGACTGGAGGGGTTGGGGGTGAGGGGCACCGTGTTGCGGTGGTTCTCCTCCTACCTCTCCGGTGGATCGCAATTTGTGTTGACGGGAGGGCAGAGGTCGACCTCGAGGCCTCTCCTATGTGGGGTCCCTCAGGGGTCGGTCCTCTCGCCACTCCTGTTCAACACATATATGAAGCCGCTGGGTGAGATCATCCGTGGTTTTGGGGTAGAATACCATCTGTACGCTGACGATACGCAGCTGGACGTATCTACCCCAAACCACCCCAACGATGCCGTCGAGGTGATGTGCCGGTGTCTGGAGGCCGTGCGGGCCTGGATGGGAAGGAACAGACTCAGACTCAACCCGTCCAAGACCAAGTGGCTGTGGTTTCCGGCATCCCGGTACAACCAGTTGACTCCATCACTGGCCATAGGGGGTGAACACCTACCCCCCCATGGATAGGGCACGCAACTTGGGCATCCTCCTTGATGCACGGTATAGGTTTAATTCATTTTAAATTTGTATGATAATGTCTGTTGGTTTTAATATATGTGTATTTTTAATTCCCTGTGCCCCGCCTCGAGTCCCTTCGGGGAGAGAGAGTGGTTTACAAATTAAATTATTATTATTATTATTATTATTATTATTATTATTATTATTATTATTATTATTATTATTATTATTATTATTATTATTATTATTATTATTATTATTATTATTATTATTATTATTATTATTATTATTATTATTATTATTATTATTATTATTATTATTATTATTATTATTATTATTATTATTATTATTATTATTATTATTATTATTATTATTATTATTATTATTATTATTATTATTAATTATTAATTATTATTAATTATTATTATTATTATTATCCCTCAGACCTTTTCCTTTTCTCTGAAAATAATTCCCCTCCTCCCTCTCCCTCTCTCTTTCTCTCTCCCTCCCTACACACACACACACACACAAGACACATGGTGACTTAGTGGCTAAGAAAGGCCTCTCGATCAGAAAGCTCCGCAGTTTGGCAGTTCGAATCCCTAGCGCTGCATAACGGAGTGAGCTCCCGTTAACTTGTCCCAGCTTCTGCCAACCTAGAAGTTCAAAAGCACGTAAAAAAAAATGCAAGTAGAAAAATAGGAGCCACCTTTGGTGGGAAGGGATCAGCGTTCCGTGCGCCTTCGGCGTTGAGTCATGCCGGCCACATGACCACGGAGACGTCTTCGGGCAGCGGTGGCTCTTCGGCTTTGAAACGGAGATGAGCACCGCCCCCTAGAGTCAGGAACGATTAGCACCTATGTGCGAGGGGAACTTTTACCTTTACCTTATATATCTTAAATTATTTGGTCTTTTTTTTTAAAACAGGTAGGTGATCAGAGGGATAATGTAGCATGGGCGCTCTGCAAAACCAACCTGATATATTCCGGTTTCTGCTAATTAAAATCACACAATTCTTCGTGAAAGGAGAAGGATGGGGAGAAAGATAGATAAAGATTGTGCCTTTCCCCCTCTCTCTTACTTTTTATTATACTGCTTGGGTTCATTTAAAAAAAAACAAAAAAAAACCAGTTTTAAAAAAAAATAAAGGTCAGCCATTAATTAGCGGCTTTCTGAAAGTATCCATTAATATTACATAAATTACAGGCTCAAAAAATCCAATTAGTAGACCGAGATGTATTGGAACTAAATACATCATTTAATTTGGGGGCTGCGGAATGAAATGAGTTCCAGGGTAGAAATCGATAGAGACTGGGAGAGAGAGAGGCGTGTGTGTGTGTGTGTGTGTGTGTGTGTGTGTGTGTGTGAGAGAGAGAGAGAGAGAGAGAGAGAGAGAGAGAGAGAGAGACAGAGAGAGAGAGACAGAGAGAGAGAGACAGAGAGAGAGAGAGAGAGAGAGAGAGAGAGAGAGAGAGAGAGAGAGAGAGAGAGAGAGAGAGGGAGGGAGGGAGACTGCCTGATATTCTTTCTACTTCTGTCTCTTAGTCCAAAAACTTATAGAAGGTAGACAAATTTGCTTGGTTTAAATGTCACAGGTAGAAATACAACCATTTATGTAGAATTGAATTAGAATTCTTTATTGGCCAAGTATGATTGGACACACAAGGAATTTGTCTTTGGTGCAGATGCTCTCCGTGTACACAAAAAGACAAGATTCATTCTATAGAATAGAATAGAATAGAATAGAATAGAATAGAATAGAATGGAGAATGGAGAATGGAGAATGGAGAATGGAGAATAGAGAATAGGATAGGATAGGATAGGATAGGATAGGATAGGATAGGATAGGATAGGATAGGATAGGATAGGATGGGATGGGATGGGATGGGATGGGATGGGATGGGATGGGACGGGATGGGATAGGATAGGATAGGATAGAATAGAACTAGAGATAGGATAGGATAGGATAGGATAGGATAGACTAGACTAGACTAGACTAGACTAGACTAGACTAGACTAGACTAGAATAGGAATAGAACAGAACAGAACAGAACAGAACTAGAGATAGGATAGGATAGAATAGAACTAGAGATAGGACAGGATAGGGTAGATTAGAATAGATCAGATTAGATTAGAATAGAATAGAATAAAATAGAATAGAGTAGAGTAGAGTAGAGTAGAGTAGAGTAGAGTAGAGTAGAATAGAATGGAGAATAGAAAATAGAGAATAGAGAATAGAGGATAGGATAGGATAGGATAGGATAGGATAGGATAGAACTAAAGATAGGATAGGACAGGATAGGGTAGATTAGAATAGATCAGATTTAGATTAGATTAGATTAAATTAGATTAGATTAGATTAGATTAGATTAGATTAGATTAGAATAGATTAGAATAGAATAGAATAGAATAGAATAGAATAGAATAGAATAGAATAGAATAGAATAGAATAGAACTAGAGATAGGACAGGATAGGGTAGATTAGAATAGAATAGAATAGAATAGAATAGAATAGAATAGAATAGAATAGAATAGAATAGAACACAGATATGATAGGATAGAATTAGAATAGAACTAGAGATAGGATAGGATAGAATAGAACTAGAGATAGGATAGGATAGGATTTTTTAAAATTGGCCAAGTGTGATTGGACACACAAGGAATTTGTCTTGGGTGCAGATGCTCTCACTGTACATTAAAGGACAAGATACATCCATCAAGAATCATAAGATACACACTTAATGATAGCCATAGGGTACAAATAAGCAATCAGGAAACAATCAATATCAATATAAATCGTAAGGATACAAGCAAGAAAGTTACAGTCCTGCAGTCATAAGTGGGAGGAGATGGGTGATAGGAACGATGAGAAGGCTAGTAGTAATTCAGCCTTAGTGAATGGTTTGACAGTGTTGATGAATTATTTATTTAGCAGAGGGATGGCATTTGAGAGAAAAAACTGTTCTTGTGTCTAGTTGTCTTGGTGTGCAGTGCTCTATTTATGCCCAGGATGCGAAGGGTCTGTAGAGATTTTCACAGCTCTCTTTTTGACTCGTTCAGTGTTCAGGTCCTCACTGGAAGGCAGGTTGGTAGCCATTGTTTTTTCTGCAGTTCTGATTATTCTCTGAAGTCCGTGTCTGCCTTGTTGGATTGCAGAACCAATCCAAACAGTTATAGAGGTGCAGCCGACAGACTCAACCATTCCTCTGTAGAACAGTAATGACTGGTTACAATGGCACTTAAAAAGTCACATGACTGGTTTTCACACTTAATGACCATTGCAGCAACCTAGTGGTCACATGATCAACATTCTAGGCATGTAGTTATGATGGCTGTTATCAGACTTGCCACAATTTAAACCTCTAAATAGAAACGTTCCTTGGTTCCATCTATTGAGAATAGCTTGCCTTCAGAAATAGTGGGTGCTCCACCACTGTATGTTTTTAAGAAGAGACTGGATGCTCACTTTTCGGAAATAGTATAGGTTCTCCTGCTAGAGCAAGGGGCTGGGCTAAAAGACCTCCGAGTTCCCTTCCAGCTGTGCTCTGCTCTGCTCTGCTCTGCTCTGCTCTACTCTATATTCTATTCTACTCTACTCTATACTCTACTCTACACACTATATTCTACTTTACTCTACTCTACTCTATACTCTACCCTACACTCTACGCTTACTCTACTCTATACTCTACTTTACACTCTACTCTCTATATTCTACTCTACTCTACACACTATATTCTACTTTACTCTACTCTATACTCTACTCTACACTCTATGCTTACTCTACTCTATACGCTACTTTACACTCTACTCTCTATATTCTACTCTACTCTACACACTATATTCTACTCTACTCTATACTATACTCTACATTCTACTCTACACTCTACTCTCTATATTGTACTCTACACTCTATACTCTACATACTATATTGTACTCTACTCTACTCTATACTCTACACTCTCTATATTCTACTCTACTCTATATTCTACTCTACACTTTATACTCTACTCTATACTCTACACTCTACTCTACACACTGTATTCTACTCTACTCTACCCTATACTCTACTCTACACTCTACTTTATCTGTAGATTCTACTCTACTCTCTAGATTCTACTTTACACTCTACACTCTACTCTACACACTATAATCTACTCTACTCTACACTCTATTCTCTACTCTATACTATACACTACTCTACTCTACACACTATATTCTACTTTACACTCTACTCTACACTTTACTCTACTCTGCTACTCCACTCCACTGCACTCCACTGCATTCCACTCCACTCCACTCCATTCCATTCTAACCAGAGCAATTTTATTTCAGAAGCTTGAAGAAGCTTCCATTTGTGCCTTCAGAAGTCCTTTCTGCGACCTTCGGGAAATTGTAAAGGTAGGGCCCTAGACAAAGGAGCAGAGAAAGTTAAAAAAAAGAAAGAAAAGAAAGAAAGCAGATCCTGGTAACTACAAATTGATCAGCCTGACACCAAGACCAGGCAACAGCATTATTAATCATTCTGCTTGTGAGCATTTAGACAAGAAGGTACAGCTTGGAGTTAGCCAGCATGCTTTATCAAGAACCCTCCTGCCAGACTAACCTACATCTCCCTGTTTGATAGAGTGACCTCTTTAGTCGGCTGCAGGAATGGAGTGGAGATAGTGTATCTTGTCCTTGGCAAAGCATTTGACAATATCTCCCATTAAATCCTTGTAGGAGAGAAGACAAAATACTTGCGTCCATGTCTTTAGATGGAGGCAGATCTGATCGAGCAATCGTAGCAAGAGGGGAGGGAGGAATATATTAGTGGTTCTACCTCAAGCTAGAGGGGAAACATTCCACTAATCTTTTGGGGTTGTTCTTTTTCACCCCATTAATAAATTACTCAAGCTATATACGATTATGAAGCTTGCGGACCAGAGGGTGATATTTATTTGATACAAGTTCCACCTCCCGCCTTTATTTTATACTGTATGATGCAAAGTTCATCATCCTTTTGCTTGCTTGTTCCCCCACAGTGATGTCAAGATTTAGGTGGATCTTGACAAACTGGGACAACGGACAGAAATCAACAAGATGAATTTCAGTAGGAACCTTCCTTTGGGAGGGATGTGGTGGCTCGGTAGCTAAGACGCTGAGCTTGTCGATCAGAAAGGTCGGCAGCTCAGCAGTTCGAATCCCTAGCGCTGCATAACGGAGTGAGCTCCCGTTACTGGTCCCAGCTTCTGCCAGGCTAGCAGTCCGAAAGCACGTAAAAAATGCAAGTAGAAAAATAGGGACCACCTTTGGTGGGTAAGGGAACAGCGTTCTGTCCACCTTCGGCATTGAGTCATGCCGGCCACATGACCACGGAGATGTCTTCAGACAGCACTGGCTCTCTTCGACTTTGAAACGGAGATGAGCACCCCCTCCCCCCTAGAGTCAGGAATCAGATATGTGCGAGGGGAACCTTTACCTTTACCTTATATTTGGGAAGGAAAAATCAAGACATCTTGATACCTTCAAGGTTTTGACGACCATCTTCAAAGCGCTCCATGGCTCGGGGCCTAGTTATATGCGAGACCGCCTCCTGCCCCATACATCCCTTAGACCGATCCGCTCCCACAGAGAGGGCCTTCTCAGGGTGCCGTCGGCCGGACAATGCCGACTGGTGACACCCAGGGGAAGAGCCTTCTCTGTGGCGGGCCCAGCCCTCTGGAATGTCCTACCCCCTGAATTATGCACCATCACCGACCTCTGCCTCTTCCGCCAATGTCTAAAGACATACCTGTTCCAACAAGCCGGCCTAGCCTAACCTCCCACGGGGACTTTTAAATTGGGTATTTTAAAATTTGGCTTTTAGCATGGGATAGAATAGTTTAATATATATTTTAAATTAATGTATTTATTTTTGTATTTTGTATGTTTTTAAATTTCCTGTGCGTCGCCCTGGGTCCTCTGTGGAGAAGGGCAGGATATAAATATAAATAAAATAAAATAAACATGAAAGAGATCTTAGGGGCGAGCACTGAATGTGAAAAGGATCTAGGTTGCTTGGGTGGATTGTAAGTGGAAGGTGAGCCAACAAACTAATGCAGCTATTTTTTTTAAAAAAAGCAATTGCTATTCTGAGATACATTGGTTTTTTTTAAATATTAGACATTGACCTTAATATTGACATATTTCTCTAAAATAGCCAAGGTTCATCGTCATGCTCTCAATGCAAAATGGCACTCAACCATTCTGTGGTTTCCTTCCAATGCCACCTGGGTGTTTAAGCCCTTCCTTTCCTAGGTTTGCTGACCCTGCCTGGAGAAGTAAGAGTAGGAGGCCCCATCCGTTTAGAGCTAACAAGTCAATGAAGTCATGTTTACATCCCTGCTTTGTTCTCTTTATTGCTAGGGGAGCAGCTAGTTAGGGGAATGGAATGAGTCTTGGCAAAGACATTATTTTTTTGGTACAATTAGCCCGCATAACATCCATCTAGCATAATGACTGGAATTAGAGAGGAACACACGTACTCTGAAGCATGCTAATGAGGAATGAGAGATGCCCAGCTTTCTTAGCCAGCAGCTGGGAAGAACAAGCTTAGATGTAGACTTGGAGTAACTTTATTGTCGCTTTAAATGTACACTAATCAGCATAAAATGAAATTTCATTGCATACAGCCCTCAGAGGGTCACCGCCTCCAACATACACTATTTTATAATATACACTATTTAGAATAGAATAGAATAGAGAAATGGAGTAGAAGAATAGAGTAGAGTAGAGTAGAGTAGAATAGAATAGAATAGAGTAGAAGAATAGAGTAATGTAGAGTAGAGTAGAGTAGAATAGAATAGAATAGAATAGAATGGAATAGAGAAATGGAGTAGAAGAATAGAGTAATGTAGAGTAGAGTAGAGTAGAGTAGAATAGAATAGAATAGAATAGAATAGAATAGAATAGAATAGAATAGAATAGAATAGAGAAATGGAGTAGAAGAATAGAGTAGTGTAGAGTAGAGTAGAATAGAATAGAATAAGAGAGTAGAGTAGAGTAGAGTAGAATAGAATAGAATAGTAGAGTAGAGTAGAGTAGAGTAGAGTAGAGTAGAGTAGAGTAGAGTAGAGTAGAGTAGAGTAGAGTAGAGTAGAGTAGAGTAATCAATGGAATGGCTTGCCTTCAGATGTTATGGGTGCTCCATCCCTGAAGGTTTTGAAGAAGAGGTTGGAAAACTAGTTGTCTGAACTGGTATAGCATCTCCTGCTTGAGCAGGGGGTTAGACTAGAAGACCTCCAAGGTCCCTCCTATTACCCTTCTATTACTATAATCTGTAAATGTTCCATAAAATGGGGGCTTCCACTGAGAATAAAGTACAGGTTTAGAATTAAATTTGTGAATCCTTCGCTAGCATTATCATCAAAAGCATCTTAAATTGGCCAAAATAGAATTGAGATTTTATATATGGAGTTATTTTTATGACACATAAAGACCAGGAAACTTAAAATACCCTGAAAAATATATAAAAAGTCATAACCATTATACAGTATGTAATAAAGTGCTATTACTCTAAAAAGACAACCAAAGAGCATACACAGCCATGGCGTAACACTTTGGATTTAATTAAAATGTTGTGTTTTGTAACATACAGAAGTACAAACTCTCTGACTCATTAAAGCAGTCGTGTTTCTCCTCCTCCCAAGGACTGCATGGCTGGCATAACTGCACCTTCCTGGAAACAGATGCAGCTGCTTTAATGAGATGCAGAAAGGTGCTGGGTTTACATTGCCGCGGGTGTGTGTGTGTTTGTGGAATCATTTAGTATTTGCCAACTGCAAATTCAGCTTTACTGATAGAAGAGAACATACGTAGCTTGGGTTGAACTGTGGTGTCCTTTCTGAGCTTGGCATCACACTGATGATGTTACGTAGTTGGGTAATGAAAGGTCTGCAAAAAAGCAGCCAAGCTCAGAGATCATCAAAGACCCACAGTTCAGATTCAATCTGCATTACCTAACATCCAAACTATTAAACCTCGTTTTAACTTCTTGTGTTGTTCCACTGTGCCACAGTCGCACAGGAGTTAGAGTGCAGTAATGCAGGCTACTTCAGCTGACTGCTAGCTGCAGTTCGGCAGTTCGACTCTCACCAGGCTCAAGTTTGACTCAGCCTTCCACCTTTCTGAGGTGGGTAAAATGAGGGCCCAGATTTTATTTTTTATTTTATTTTATTAAATTTATACCCCGCCCTTCTCCTTGCAAGGACTCAGCGCAGTGCACAGGCAATATTAAAAACCATACAAAATACAAAAAATATATTATTAAAAAACTATTAAATTGTATCCCGTGCTAAAACCCATTATAAAACCCTAAGAATTTAAAATTTATACACATTTAAAAGTCAGAAAACGGGGTTTATGCTAGGCCAGCTTGTTGGAATAAATAAGTCTTGAGACGCTGGTGGAAGAGGCGAAGGTCCGAGGTGGTGTGTAGTTCGGGGGGCAGGTCGTTCCAGAGGGCTGGGCCCGCCACAGAGAAGGCCCTTCCCCTAGACGTTGCCAACCGGCATTGCTTGGCCGACGGTACCCGGAGAAGGCCCTCTCTGTGGGAGCGGATCGGTCGAAGGGATGTATGGGGCAGGAGGCGGTCTCGTATGTAGCTAGGCCCCGAGCCATGGAGCGATTTAAAGATGGTCGTCAGCACCTTGAAGCGCACCCGAAAGGCCACAGGTAGCCAGTGCAGCTCGCGCAGGAGAGGTGTTATGTGGGATTGCCTTGAGGCACCCATAATCACCCGCGCGGCCACATTCTGGACTAACTGTAACCTTCGAGTGCACCTCAAGGGGAGCCCCATGTAGAGAGCATTACAGAAGTCCAGCTGGGATGTCACGAGTGCTTGAGTGACTGTGCAAAGGGCCACCCGGTCCAGTAAGGGGCGCAGCTGGCGTATCAAGCGTACTTGATAAAACGCACCCCTGGCCACGGCCGTCACATGGTCCTCCATAGACAGCCGGGAATCCAGGAGGACACCCAAGTTGCGCGTCCTCTCCACGGGGGCCAGTTGTTCGCCCCCAATGGCCAGTGTTGGACTTATCTGGCTGAACCGGGGTGCCGGAAACCACAGCCACTCGGTCTTGGACGGGTTGAGCTTGAGTTTGTTACTCCCCATCCAAACCCGTACAGCCTCCAGACACCGGGACAGCACCTCGACGGCATCGTTGGGGTGGTTTGGGGTGGATATGTACAACTGAGTATCGTCAGCATACAGGTGGTATTCCACCCCAAAACCATTGTTGGGGGCAAGAAACTGACTCTGTAAACTGCTGAGAGAGGGCTGTGAAGCACTGTAAAGCGGTATATAAGTCTAAATGCTCTTGCTACTTGTTTCTACTTGTTGTTGTTCTACTAGAACTGTCTCTGTAGCACATGGACAATCTGATCTTTTGGAGGGACTTTGAAACAATTGGCACGCACCCATTGCAAACAGAAGCCAGAGTATCAATCAAACATCCTTGGCTAGCCCACTTAGAGTGTGTTTCCTCTGATTTACTGTTTGACCGCAATGCCTGGGTAGACAGAAGACAAAATGACACAAGTTTAATTAAAATTCAAGACCTTCCATTCCTTTGAGGTGTTGGAAGAAAGGTCCATCTGGGTTCAGTTCCAAGTGGGGAAAAAGACACTGGAAACATGGAGGCTATTTGGAAAGATGGTTTAATGGTGGACCGGACCACGTGATTTGAGGTCATAGAAGGAAAAAGGGAAGAGGTGCTGAGAGTACCTGGGTTTTATGCCCTCTCTGAGCTTTTGAATTTGAGCTTGTATTGTGATTGGTTGTCAGACTCCCATGGGGCCATGCAGGGACAATTCTGTAGACTGTCCTGAGTCCCAAGCATGGTTGACTCTTGCTGGGTGATGATGTAATGAAAGGGCTTTGGGATTCCTATTATGGCTCTGCCTGAGGGAGGTAGATCTTTGTTATGTAGAATAGTCTGGCTCAGGTCTTAACGGCCCATTGACAAAGGTGGTGGTGGGTGAGTTTCTGCCTCCCTTTTAGGGGAAATATTCTTCCCTTTTTAATATTTCCTAAAATATTTCATTTTTCTAGGAGAGGGGTGGGTGCTGACTTCCTACAGAGGCTGTGAGTAACTTCTTACATGACAAGTATCCCCACAGATGTTCCACACCCAATGTCAGGGTTTCAAATAGCATCCAAAAGTAAATCAGAGTCAAAGGCAAAGTATTGCTCAAAGTTGCAATTTATTAAGAGAGCCATATTGGCACATCTGGGGAAACCCAAATCAGAAATCTTCCCGGTTTTTCCCACCCAGCTGAAAGTTCAAGATCTTTTCCCCACACCCACAATCCCATCCCATGATCCGATCTTCCACTGCCATGCTGGCAGTTCCACCCATCCAGTTCCAGTCAGGTGCAGAGGTGCAAAGACAAAGGATGCCCTTGGTTTTCTAGAAATGAATTTTGTTATGGCTACATCTCATCTAACTCCATACAATCTCCCCTCCCATTTTCCCACCATAGAAAAAGGCATAGTAGAATAATAGAAAGTGTGGTAGGCCAAAGATCCTAGAGGAATATGGCTACACGCCTGACACCCTTTTACTGAAGGAATTATAGATGGATGGATGGATGGATGGATGGATGGATGGATGGATGGATGGATGGATAGATAGATAGATAGATAGATAGATAGATAGATAGATAGATAGATAGATAGATAGATAGATAGATAGATAGATAGATGATAGAGTTATAGATATAGATATAGATTTAGATTTAGATTTAGATTTAGATTTAGATTTAGATTTAGATAGATTAGGTAGGTAGGGGTAGATAGATAGATAGATAGATAGATAGAGAGAGAGAGAGAGAGAGAGAGAGAGAGAGAGAGAGAGATGTAGATGTAGATGTAGATGTAGATGTAGACAGACAGACAGATATAGATATAATAGATATAGATATAGATATAGATAGATTAGGTAGGTAGGGATAGATAGATAGATAGATAGATAGATAGATAGATAGATAGATAGATAGATAGATAGATAGATAGATAGATAGATAGATAGAGATATAGATAGACAGACAGACAGACAGACAGACAGACAGATATAGATATAGATATAGATATAGACATAGACAGACAGACACACACACACAGAGAGAGAGAGAGAGAGACAGAGAGAGAGACAGAGAGAGAGACAGAGAGACAGAGAGAGGCAGGCAGGCAGGCAGAGAGAGAGAGAGAGAGAGAGAGAGAGAGAGAGAGAGAGAGAGAGAGAGAGAGATAGGTAGACAGATAGACAGACAGACATAGATATAGATATAGATATAGATATAGATATAGATATAGATATAGATATAGATATAGATATAGATATAGATATAGATATAGATATAGATATAGATATAGATATAGATATAGATATAGATATAGATATAGATATAGAGAACAAATGCAATCCAACAACAACAAGAGCCCACTCACCCACCCATGCAACACATAAGCACAAATCCTTACTTGGAAGCAACCCAAATTCCCTAAATAACGGATTCAACTACACAGAAATTTCTTTATATTGTCCTTCTTACCGTATTTATTCGAGTATAACGCGCACACGTGTATAACGCGCACCCCCTAATTTTCGATTTAAAATCGGTATAAAATTTTGTTTCACTTTTTCTCGGCTCAGACCAAGCATTGTAAGTGACAAACGTTGTTGAACACGTGCGGCCATGATAAAAAATCGTTTATAACGCGCACCCTCGTTTATAACGCGCACCCAAACTTTGAGTTCTTTTTTTGGTAGAAAATTTTGCGCGTTATACTCGAATAAATACGGTAAGTACCTCTGAGTTTTCTCTGAAAGACAAGCCCTCAAGGGGGAACGGAAGCAGTTGTCCTCACTACCTCACGAAGCTGTCGATGACAACATAAGGAGGAGAGAGAAATGGTGGGATTATACAGTAAACCCAATTAAAACACAAAGCTTAAACATCCCACGGCCACACACCGTTTGCTTCCTTATGGGTGACATTTTTTCATTCGGAGTTTTGTAGCGAGTTTGAGCGGCCCAGCAGATGGTGCATTTGGGACTCATTCCAAAATAAAATAAAAAATTAAAATCTATGCAAGTTTCAGATCTGGCAAGCCCTTTGGGCTGCTCAAAAAATATCCCAAATGCTTTAGACATCCTGGAAGGAGACCAGATCCTGCCAAGAATGCTACATGGATGAATCCACCAAACCATAAAATATAGAATAATAGAGTTGGAAGGGACCTTGGAGATCTTCTAGTCCAATCCTGAGGGCAGAACAAGGAGCAATGGGTGGAAACTAATCAAGGAGAGAAGCAACTTAGAACTGAGGAGAAATTTCCTGACTGTTAGAACAATTAATCAGTGGAACTCCTTGCCTCCAGAAGTTGTGGATGCCCCAACACTGGAAGTGTTTAAGAAGATGTTGGATAGCCATTTGTCTGAAGTGGTGTAGGGTTTCCTGCCTGGGCAGGGAATTGGACTAGAAGATCTCCAAGGTCCCTTTCATCTCTGCTATTGTATTGTATTGTATTGTAATCCCCTGCAACAGATCAAGCAACAAAACTTCTACCGTTTCAGATAAATGACTGTCCAATCTCCTTTTAGAAGCCCACAGTGATGGAGCAACCACAACTTCTGTAGGGAAGCCATTCCACTGGTGGATTGTTCTCACTGTCAAGGAAGTTTCTCCTTAGTTCTAGGTTGCTTCTCTCTTTGATTGGTTTCCATCCGTTGCTTCTTGTCTTGCCTTCAGGTGCTTTGGAGAATAGATTGACCCAGGGGTGAACAGCTTACCTCCAGAAGTTGTGAATGCTCCAACACTGGAAGTCTTTAAGAAGATGTTGGATAGCCATTTGTCTAAAATAGTATAGGGCTTCCTGCCTAGGCAGGGGGTTGGACTAGAAGACCTCCAAGGTCCCTTCCAACTCTGCTATTGTATTGTATTGTATTGTATTGTATTGTATTGTATTGTATTGTATTGTATTGTATTGTATTGTATTGTATTGTATTGTATTGTATTGTATTGTATTGAAATCCAGCATGTTCTGATAGGTTCTGGAGAACTGGTACCAAAAGTTTGAGTAGTTCAGAGAACCTGTAGCAGAAATTTTGAATAGTTCAGAGAACTAGCAAATGCCACCTCTGACTGGCCCAATTGGATTGCGGTGGGAATTGAGATTTTACAGTATCCTTCCCCTGCCACGCCCACCGAGCCACGCCACGCCCACCAAGCCACACCCATGGAACCAGTAGTAAAAAAAATTGAATTTTACCACTAGATTGAACCCCCCCACACCCTCTTCCTTGTAGCAGCCCCTCAAATATTGAAACATTGTTATCATGTCTTTCTTAGTCCTTCTTTTCATTAAAGTAGACATAGTTTATTTGGAGGGGCTGTCTGAAGAAAAGTATAAAAGTATAAAAGAAGGAGATGGGTCTCAGCTCATGGCCACTGGCCATAGCTATTCTTTGCTGGACCTAGCTATTGTCTCTGGACCTCATTGCAATGGGTTGTTGAAGTAAGTAATGTTATTAAGAGTCATGGTGGCACAGTGGTTAGTGAGCACTACTGCAGGCTGCTTCTGCTGACTGCCAGCTGCCAGCAGTTTGGCAGATGGAATCCCACAAGGCTCAAGGTCGACTCAGCCTTCCATTCTTCCCAGGTCAGTAAAATACAATACAATACAATACAATACAATACAATACAATACAATACAATACAATACAATACAATACAATACAATACAATACAATACAATACAATACCAGAGTTGGAAGGGACCTTGGAGGTCATCTAGTCCAACTCCCTGCCTAGGCAGGAAACCCCACACCATTTCAGACAAATGACTACCCAACATCTTCTAGAAGACTTGCAGTGTTGGGGCATTCACAACTTCTGGAGGCAAGCTGTTCCACTGATTAATTGTTCTCACTGTCAGGAAGTTTCTCCTCAGTTCTAAGTTGCTTCTCTCTTTGATTAGATTCCACCCATTGCTTCTTGTTCTGCCCTCAGGTGCTTTGGAGAATAGCTTGACTCCCTCTTCTTTGTGGCAACCCCTGAGATATTGGAACACTGCTATCATGTCTCCCCTAGTCCTTCTTTTCATTAAACTAGACATACCCAGTTCCTGCAACTGTCCTTCATATGTTTTAGCCTCCAGTCCCCTAATCATCTTGGTTGCTCTTCTCTGCACTCTTTCCAGAGTCTCCACGTCTTTTCTACATCGTGGCGACCAAAACTGTATGCCGTATTCCAAGTGTGGCCTTACCAAGGCCTTATAAAGTGGAATTAACCCTTCACGTGATCTTGATTCTCTCCCTCTGTTTATGCAGCCTAGAACTGTGTTGGCTTTTTTGGCAGCTGCTGCACACAGCTGGCTCATATTTAACTGGTTGTCTACTAGGACTCCAAGATCCCTTTCATAGTTACTGCTATTGAGCAATGTACCAGCTATACTGTACCTGTGCATTTCATTTTTATTGCCTTAATGTAGAACTTTACTCTAATGAGGACCCAGATTGTTGGGGGCAAGAGACTGACTCTGTAAACTGCTTAGAGAGGGCTATAAAGCACTATGAAGCAGCATATCGTATTTTTCGAAGTATAAGACACACCTTTTCCCCCCAAAACAAGAGAGTGAAAATCTGGGTGCATCTTATACACTTTTTGGCCTCCCAAAACCTTACTCTCCCTTCACAAAAATGGACGTGCAGAGGGTTTGGGAGGCCTGCAAATGCTCCTGGGAGCTGAGGAGGGCAAAAGCTATTGAAAAACAGGTCATTTTCACACACAAAATGGGGCATGAAGAGGATTTGGGAGGTCTGCAGAGTGCAAACTCTTTTTTTTTTAAAGTCACCTCTTCAAAATCTTGGTGCATCTTATACCCTGATGCGTCTTATACTCCAAAAAAATATGGTGAGGCTAAGTGCTATTGCTATTGCCATGATGGGTAGTCATGTTCCAAGTTGCTCACGAAATCAACCTCTGAATCTTTTTTTTTTAAGGAAAAGTTTTATTGATTTTATAATTTTTTAAGGGTAAGGGTATATAGGGTACAATAGAAACATTTTAGAGCTTTCATGTCGGAGATGGTGGTCTTTTCCGAGGTTTCATATAAAAACATTTCAATATAAGGTGGAAGGGTATACATATAAATTATATCAGGAATTCATGCATTCAATCATTTTTTTTTGTTAACATCCATTAAGGAATTACAATATGTAAAAGAAAAAATCATTTTAGTTATCAGAGTCTCTTTACTTTAGATTCTTCTTCTTTCCCGCCGGCGGGCGGAGCCACGGTCCCTCCCGCTTCCATATCTTCGTCCTCCAGAGTTGGGGAGTATTTTATTTTTAAAAAGAAGAAAGGCTTTCGCCTCTCTTTATTATTTTAAATCTTGCTCTACCCCCCCACCCGGAGCACCAGCATTCCTTCAAACATTATCCATCTGAGACAGATCCCTTTTTTTTTTCCTACAATTTTTTAAAAAGAAGAAATACTTCTAAAATTTTCTTTTCTGGGATCTATTTCAAAATGGCCATTTTTTTCTTGCTGATACATCAGATGCCCTTCTCCCTGCGCTTCCAGTATCCCGTCCCTTGTCAACCTCTGAATCTTAAAGTAAGATTTGTTTATGGCATTGCTGTTTCCTATTCTTTTATTGGATTCCTTTTGTGACAATACTTTTTCCACCAGAAGTCAAGCTAGTTTCCATATTTTTCCCCCCTTTTCACCAGATCTGTTTAATCAAACTGGCAGCTATTAAATTCATTGTGCCCATCCACAAATGAATATTGAATTTCACTTCCCGAACAATGCAAGGTGTTTCATTCCACTTTTTTTTGCCCTCCCTCCCTTCTCTCCATTTCCTGCTCTGTTCTTCCTCCAAAGATTCAGCCGTCATTGTCAATGCTTTAATGAGAACACGTGCCCATTATTAGACGCCCGCGCCGTAACACTAAAGACAAGGTAGGGCGAAATTGGGCTGCCTATAGAATCTGTTCCTTGTTGATTCCTCTCCCATATCTCCCTCTGCCTTCTCCTTGTCAGTCAAACGCGCAGTAATTACAATGAACTACGGTGCGAAGGGAACACTGGCATTTGTGTGAATAGAAAGGGAGGCCTCTTACAATCTGAAAGTAATTAAAATAAATGAATAAATATACAGGAGCACGTCCTTGCAAAAAAAAAACAACAACTATATGAGCGACCCAAAGCAGCAGAAGCGTCAACATAATTGCAACAGGAACTGTTTTGCTTTCTATGAATTTTTTTTTACATTTTACATTGGAATGGTTCTGGAAGACAGTAAGAACAAAGGCGAAGAGGCTGCATCTCTCTTCCATCCTGTTCAGTGGATTTAACTATTCTCCTGGTGAATTGTATTCACCCTTAAGACATTTCTCCTTAGTTCTAGGGTGCTTCTCTCCTGGATTAGTTTCCATCTATTGCTTCTTGTTCTACTTTGAGGTGCCTTGAAGAAGACTGCTGAAGGCAAGTTGCTGATCAACAAGGATTTGGCCATCCTGAGGGACATGTGGAAGGAAATCCAACAGAGAGATCACATTATTTGAGGAGAGTTGAAAGAATAAACACAGGTGAGTTTGAGAAGGTGGCTGCATACAATCTGTTCTGACCGATGGCTTCCCGAGAGCGTGAAGCCAACTCCTGGTCCCGACAAAAAACCCTTTTATTAATTGACTGCGAATTCTGCTCATTCACAACCAGCAAAGTCTTTCAAGGGAGGATTTATAGTCACAGACCTTATCTGGCTTGGAGAGCTGCCAGGCCGATAGCTGCAAAACATGGCCAGGAGTCTCGGAGAGTCACGAACCAATGAAGCGAACGAATGGTCTCCTGCAAACTCCACTTCCCTTTTGCTCCTCTTTTATTTACTCTGGGAGGGGCCATTCACAGTCCACACGTGGCCTTACTCCCAAGTCAACCCCTGTTTTTTAGTTGTTCCCTTCATCTGGCAACTCTGTACATGCGCACACTGGGAACAGGCTCCAGCTGTTTGTCTGCCCCACTGATGTCTGACTCTGAAGACAGCTGATAACTGACATACAGCTCTGGCCCCATCTCTGCCTTCAACACAGAGCCCTCCTCAGAGCCTTTGCCAGACTCCAGGATTGGCCAATGTTCCTCCCCAACCTCCTCCCTTTCCGAATCTACTGCCAGATCCATTGGTGGGCCACAACAAATAGGATGGCACTCTTCTTAAAAGCCTCGAGTGTTGGAGAACCCACAATGTCTGAAGGCAAGTGGTTCCACTGATTCATTGTTCTCACTATTAGGGAATTCTTCCTTAGTTCCAGGTTGCTTCTCTTTTTGATTAGTTTCCACCCTTAGCTTTTTGTCTTGTTTTCCAAAGCACCATAAACGGTTATGTTCCTGTCTTTAATTAAAATTATAATGTATGTTGCATGGCATAGGACAAGCTAATAGGAGAATAAATGCATGCATCGCAAAACACAAGAACGCGGTAAGAAAAAAAGAAACAGCTTCCCCCTACTACCAGCACCTTAAAGCTACAGGACATAAAATTGATTTTGAAGAAATCAAATTAATCTCCAAAACTGAACAGTTGAACAAGAGAAGAATTATGGAAGCCATTGATATAGAGAAACACCCCCACAACATGAACAAATGTGATGATACCTCCTGTCTACCAGACATCTAGAAACCAGCACTAGGCAACAAATGAGCCTCACCCACCACCCAGGCCGTTACAATACAAAAGAACAACAAACACACTGCCAGCACCAATCAGCACCAATCTACCAATCATGATATTACTATACAGCCAATCAACCCACTCACATCAACAAAGCCAGCACTCCACTCCCCCACCAAGTTTTATAGAAAGACGACAGCTCCAAAGCCGAAAATGCCAGCTTGAAGATGGCGAGTGAGACCTCGGTGAAACGTTGCCAAGATAATTTCAATCTTATGCGGGAAAAGACACGAATACAACAAGACCAGCATACCTATGCCCATGAAAATCTACGAGAATATGTATGTATGTATGTATGTATGTTAGGTTTTTGAGCTGATAAATAAATAAAGAAGGGAGACTAGAATAGATCTATTTCGAGCGTTTTAGCTCTCATCAGCTAGCCATACCCTTACTGGGATTTGAACTGGGGCTGTATTACTTGTTAGGCAGATGTTTTAGCCACTAAGCCACCAGGTTCTCTTCCTGATCAGCTGAGACAGGAGGATAAGTATATGGTTGTGTCACAACAACCTGTTAAGCCCCAATTAAGGGAGGAAGCAGTTTGCCGCAGCTGCCAAAAAAGTCAACACATTTCTGTATTAACGGAACGATAGAATCAATATCATCTGAAGTACTAGTACTGCTTTATAAAGCCTTAGCAAGATCACACTTGGATTACTGCATCCAGTTTTAGTCACCAAAAAAAGATGTTGAGATTCTAGAAAGAGTGCAGAGAAGAGCAACTAAGATGATTAAGGGCCTGGAGACTAAAACATATGAAGAACGGTTGCAGGAACTGGGTAGGTCTAGTCTAATGGAAAGAAGACACAATTAATGGCATGAATACAGTTCTTTCTGATGCTTTGGAAAGCAAGACAAGAAAGAATGGATGGAAAGTAATCAAGGAGAGATTAGAACTAACTCTGGGGCCAGTCAGAGGTGGCATTTGTCACTTCTCCAAACTGCTAAAAAATTCTCTACTGGTTGTCCAAACTATTCAAAATTTCCGCTACTAGTTCTCCAGAACCTGCTGGATTTCACACCTGGGTCAATCTATTCTCCAAAGCACCTGAAGAGAAGACAAAAAGTAACAGATCAAAGAGAGAAGCAACCTAGAAATAAGATTTGACAATATCCTTCCCCTAGAGTGGGGAGGGAATGGAGATTAGACAATATCCTTCCCCTGGAGTGGGGAGGGAATGGAGATTTGACAGTATCCTTCCTTTGGAGTAGGGTAGAAATGGAGATTTTTGCAGTATCCTTCCCCTGGAGTGGGGAGGGAATGGAGATTTTGCAGTATCCTTCCCCTGGAGTGGGGAGGGAATGGAGATTTTGCAGTGCAGCTCGTGCAGGAGAGGTGTTACATGGGAACTCCGAGATGTTCCCGAAATCCCCCGCGCGGCCGCGTTCTGGACTAACTGGAGCTTCCGGATGCACCTCAAGGGGAGCCCCATGTAGAGAGCGTTTTGCAGTATCCTTCCCCTGGAGTGGGGAGGGAATGGACATTTTACAGTATCCTTCCCCTGAAACAGGGTAAAAATGGAGATTTGACAGTATCCTTGCCCTGGAGAGGGGAGGGAATGGAGATTTGACAGTATCCTTTCCTTGGAGTGGGGAGGGAATGGAGATTTTATGGTATCCTTCCCCTGGAATAGGGTAGAAATGGAGATTTTGCAGTATCCTTTCCTTGGAAAAGGGTGGAAATGGAGATTTTGTAGTATCCTTCCCCTTCAATAGGGTAGAAATGGAGATTTTACAGTATCCTTTCCTTGGAGTGGGGAGGGAATGGAGATTTTGCAGTATCCTTCCCCTGGAATAGGGTAGAAATGGGGATTTTGAAGCATCCTTCCCCTGGAGTGGGGAGGGAACAGAGATTTTACAGTATCCTTCCCCTGGAGTGGGAAGGGAAGGGAGATTTTACAGTATCCTTGCCCTGGAGGGGGGAGGGAATGGAGATTTTACAGTATCCTTCCGCTGGAGTGGGAAGGGAAGGGAGATTTTGCAGCATCCTTCCCCTGGAGTGGGGAGGGAACAGAGATTTTACAGTATCCTTCCCCTGGAGTGGGAAGGGAATGGAGATTTTACAGTATCCTTCCCCTGGAACAGGGTAGAAATTGAGATTTTGCAGTATCCCTCCCCTGGAATAGGGTAGAAATGGCGATTTTACAATATCCTTTCCTTGGAGTGGGGAGGGAATGGAGATTTTACTGTATCCTTTCCTTGGAGTGGGGAGGCAATGGAGATTTTATAGTATCCTTCCCCTGGGATAGGGTGGAAAGGGAGATTTTACAGTATCCTTTCCTTGGAGTGGGGAGGGAATTGAGATTTTGCAGTGTCTTTCCCTTGCCACACCCACTGAGCCACACCTCCTGAACCAGGGTTACCATTTTTTGAATCTTACCACTGGATGAGGAGACACATGGATGAAGAGAGAAACGCTTCCGAGCTTTAAAATTTCAATTACCTGGGTGACTCGGATGGTTTCGTGAAAAGATAGACTGAGATGGGAAGCTATTGGAGATGTCTTGTTTAATATTCATTCCTGGGAATATAAGCACCACATAATAATTTTCGAGTGTGGTACAAATGTTCTCGCCTTGTAGACGAGATGTTCCTTGAGCGCATAATGACAGAAGCTTTTGTCATTTCTACTTCAGTCCGGCTAGGAATTAATGCCTCTGGAAGAAAGAAAAAAAAAAGACTATTATAATGCAACATGATACGGAGCAATCTCTCCGCAAATTGTGGCGAAGATGACAGTACATCACAGCGCTGGAGGAGCCCGTCTGCAACACGCAACGCAAAACGATTGCTAATACACCTTCGCCTTCCTTCTCCATTAAAGTCAGGGAAATGAGATGTGGTGGGGTGGCTGCAGGGGCCTGGCATTTGTTTATGGCTCTTCGGGACTGTCCCTGTGGCCGATTCAGGAAGATGCTCATGGAGCTGTAAGGGGAAGAGATAAGAGGGTTGCATGTCGAGTGGGATGTCACCATGTGGCATATTAGACATTCTTTGTTGGTGTGCTGTACTAGAAGGTCTTCCTTCCTTCCTTCCTTCCTTCCTTCCTTCCTTCCTTCCCTCCTTCTTTTTCTTTCCTTCCTTCCTTCTTTTTCTTTCTTTCCTTCCTTCCTTCCTTCCTTCCTTCTTTTTCTTTCCTTCATTCCTATCTCACCCCATCCCTTCCTTCTACCCTCCTGTCTTTCTTTCTTTTCATTTTTCTTCCTTCCTTTCTTCATTTCCTCTCTCTCCATGCGTCCATCCATTCCTTCTTCTGGTCTTTCCTTCTTTCTTTTCTTCCTTCCCTTTCATTTTTCTTTCTGTCTTTCTTTGTTTCCTTTTCTCCCACCCTCCCTTTCTCTCTATTTATTTATTTATTTATCTATCTATCTATCTATCTATCTATCTATCTATCTATCTATCTATCTATCTATCTATCTATCTATCTATCTATCTATCTATCTATCTACCTACCTACCTACCTACCTACCTACCTACCTACCTACCTACCCACCCACCCACCCACCCACCCACCCACCCACCCACCCATTTATTTATTTATTTATTTATTTATTTAATTATTTATTTATTTATTTATTTATTTATTATATTTCTATACCGCCCTCTCTCCCCAAGGGACTCAGGGCGGTGCACAGGAATATTAAAATAGCCTGGCCTAATCTATCCTATTAAAATGGCCTGGCCTAATCTATCCTATCCTAGGCTGTAGTATAAATTTAAATTGTTTTAATAGGGATTGTGGGGAAACAGTGTTAAGGGTTTTAAGATTTTAAAATTTTAGCGCAGGGTAATTATTTAATTCGATTTTAAATATTGTACTGTTGTATTTATAATATGCTTTTAATGTCCTGTGCACCGTCCCGAGTCCCTCCGGGGAGAGGGTGCGGTCTATAAATAAAATAAATAAAATAAAAATAAATAATAAAAACAGAGATAATAAATACAATCAAGCATAGTTAAAAAATAGATTAAATAAATTAAATTTTGGGACCCGTGCTAAAATTCATAATTAAAACCAGACTAAAAATCAATAATAAAAACTATGCCAGGCCGGCCACATGAAAAAAGTGTGTTTTTAATGCCCGGCGATAGAGGCGTAGGTCCGTGATTGTACGATGGTCGGGGGGGCAGGTCATTCCAGAGGGCGGGGCCTGCCACAGAGAAGGCTCTTCCCCTGGGAGTCGCCAGCCGGCATTGAGCGGCAGACGGCACTCTCAGGAGGCCCTCCCTGTGGGAGCGGACAGGTCGAAGGGAGGTGTGTGGTATGTATGCTTTCTACTTTCTGCTTTCTACTTCCCTGCTTTCTACTTCCCTTCTTTCTTCCCTTCCCTTTCATTGTCCTTCCTTCCTTCCCTCCCTTCCTCCTTCCTTCCTTTCTTCCTTCCATCCATCCCCTCTTCTGGTCTTTCCTTCTTTCTTTTCTTGCTTCCCTTTCATTTTTCTTTCTTTCTTTGTTAGTTCCTTTTCCTCCCTCCCTCCCTCCCTCCCTCTCTGACCAATCACTTTTTACTTCCCTTGTTTCTTCCCTTCCATTTCATTGTCCTTCCTTCTTTCCTTCCTTCTTTCCTTCATTTCCTTTCTCCATGCATTCATCCATTCCTTCTTCTGGTCTTTCCTTCTTTCTTTTCTTCCCTCCCTTTCATTTTTCTTTCTTTCTTTGTTTCCTTTTCTCTCACCCTCCCTTTCTCTCTACCCCCCTGCTTTCTACTTCCCTTCTTTCTTCCCTTCCCTTTCATTGTCCTTCCTTCCCTCCTTCTCTCCCTTCCTCCTTCCTTCCTTTCTTCCTTCCATCCATCCTTCCTTCCCTCCCTCTCTCCATGCTTCCCTTCTTCTGGTCTTCCCTTCTTTCTTTTATCCTGCCCCTTCCTTCCTTTCCTTTCCTTACGCCTTCCCTTCTTCCCTGGCCCTCAATTTCTACTTCCCTTCTTTCTTCTCTTCTCTTTCATTGTCCTTCCTTCCTTCCCTCCCTTCCTCCTTCCTTCCTTCCTTCCCTCCCTCCCTCCCTCCCTCTCTCCATGCTTCACTTCTTCTGGTCTTCCCTTCTTTCTTTTATCCTGCCCCTTCCTTCCTTTCCTTTCCTTATGCCCTCCCTTCTTCCCTGCCCCTCAATTTCTACTTCCCTTCTTTCTTCTCTTCTCTTCTCTTTCATTTTCCTTCCTTCCTTCCTTCCCTCCCTTCCTCCTTCCTTCCTTCCCTCCCTCCCTCCCTCCCTCCCTCTCTCCATACTTCACTTCTTCTGGTCTTCCCTTCTTTCTTTTATCCTGCCCCTTCCTTCCTTTCCTTTCCTTATGCCCTCCCTTCTTCCCTGCCCCTCAATTTCTACTTCCCATCTTTCTTCTCTTCTCTTTCATTGTCCTTCCTTCCTTCCCTCACTTCCTCCTTCCTTCCTTTCTTCTTTCCATCCATCCCTCCCTCCCTCTCTCCATGCTTCCCTTCTTCTGGTCTTCCCTTCTTTCTTTTATCCTGCCCCTTCCTTCCTTTCCTTTCCTTACGCCCTCCCTTCTTCCCTGGCCCTCAATTTCTACTTCCCTTCTTTCTTCTCTTCTCTTTCATTGTCCTTCCTTCCTTCCCTCCCTTCCTCCTTCCTTCCTTCCTTCCCTCCCTCCCTCCCTCCCTCTCTCCATGCTTCACTTCTTCTGGTCTTCCCTTCTTTCTTTTATCCTGCCCCTTCCTTCCTTTCCTTTCCTTATGCCCTCCCTTCTTCCCTGCCCCTCAATTTCTACTTCCCTTCTTTCTTCTCTTCTCTTCTCTTTCATTTTCCTTCCTTCCTTCCCTCCCTTCCTCCTTCCTTCCTTCCCTCCCTCCCTCCCTCCCTCCCTCTCTCCATACTTCACTTCTTCTGGTCTTCCCTTCTTTCTTTTATCCTGCCCCTTCCTTCCTTTCCTTTCCTTATGCCCTCCCTTCTTCCCTGCCCCTCAATTTCTACTTCCCATCTTTCTTCTCTTCTCTTTCATTGTCCTTCCTTCCTTCCCTCACTTCCTCCTTCCTTCCTTTCTTCTTTCCATCCATCCCTCCCTCCCTCTCTCCATGCTTCCCTTCTTCTGGTCTTCCCTTCTTTCTTTTATCCTGCCCCTTCCTTCCTTTCCTTTCCTTACGCCCTCCCTTCTTCCCTGGCCCTCAATTTCTACTTCCCTTCTTTCTTCTCTTCTCTTTCATTGTCCTTCCTTCCTTCCTTCCCTCCATCCCTCCCTCCCTCCCTCTCTCCATGCTTCACTTCGTCTGGTCTTCCCTTCTTTCTTTTATCCTGCCCCTTCCTTCCTTTCCTTTCCTTACGCCTTCCCTTCTTCCCTGCCCCTCAATTTCTACTTCCCTTCTTTCTTCTCTTCTCTTTCATTCTCACCAAAGGCTCTGAAAATAACATCTTGTGTTACTACGGATAGGTCTTCAGACACCCTGAACTTTTCAACCTCAACATCCATCCAAAACCTGGCCAATCAATGGTGAGTCACATCTGCATTTCATGGATGTAAAACATACGTTAACATGGGATTTGGATTGTCAGGGTGTCTGGGAAGGTGACACCTGTCCATCATGTGCCCCAGTTTCAACTCTGTGGCTATTCAACTGTGGTTTGGAAGGGGTGACAACTGCTTGCAGAAATCACTCACAACTCCTAAGGCAATCTCCAGAGACCAGCTTGGGCCCAAAGATGAAGTCTCCAAATCAGAGTTTAGGATTTCAGTGAGACTTTAGGACTTTAATTTAAAAAGAGATTTTAAAAGTCATTTTTGAAACTAATTGACCAACTTCCTAATCAAATGCCACATTCCCATGCCATTTGATGATGATGATGATGATGATGATGATGATGATGATGATGATGATGATGATGATTTGCAGAGATTTCATTTTCTGATCAATTTTTATTTTATTTTATCAAATTTATACCCCACCCTTCTCCTAGTTAGGACCCAGGGCAGCGCACAGGCATCATTAAAAACCATTACAAAACGGCTTCCGGTTCCGGCTCCGGCGGCGACGGGCGAACTTAGGGTTCGCTCGCCGCTTTGATCCTTTTCCTGCCCCCCCACGGGGGCGAGAAGCCCCTTGTTTGGGGCTTCTCCCGTAAAGCCGACTCGACAGGGAAGCCCCCCCCCCCGCGGCAGTGGGGAGAGCGACCCTGCTCCTCGGCTTAGGCGGAAGAGGACATGCTGCGGGGGGTCTTCCCTTCGCCAAAGGTTGGCGGCACCATTTAATTCTATGAAGAGAGAAGATCGGAAGAGTCGGGAGGCTTTTCGGGACCTCAGCTGCGAGCGGAGAGTGAGCGTTTAAAACTTTTTTTTGTGTACTGTCAGCCGGGCTGAAAGGGACTGGAGGGGGGCGTTTGTTTCTAAAAAAAACCCCCTTGGACTAAAAGCGGCACTCGGAAATGCCTCATTGAGAGGAATCGGAAACTTTTAATCTGGATGGTCTCTAACAAGGGAAAGTACTTTGTGGCTTGTTTGCAATTATGTCTCGAGGTCTGGCTGAAACAGTTTCTTTTTTGCTTTTTAACCGCTTTCTCCCTCGGGCTCTGAGTTTGGGCGGAAAATGGCTTCTCTTTGTCCCCGACTGACTATGACCTATGGAAAATTACCAGTGTCTCTTTGCGACTTGGACTTCCTCTAATTATTGATGAAGAATTCTCTTTTTTTGGATTTGTGTTTTCCTTTCTGGATTGCCTTCGTTATTATACCTATGGAGTTGGAAAAGCGTTTCTCTGTTGGTTTCTGAATTTTGCAGCTGTACAACTTTGAGAACTCTGGACTCCTGATCTGCCTTACCAGCCCCACCCTAAAAACGCCATTTTACTGGCACGGATTTTAATAGCTAAACATGGCACAAGAAGCAACGCTCGCAAGCCTTGAACAAAGAATGACTGCCCTTGAAACTGTTATACAAAATTTGGTATCAGAAATTAAGGCTCAGAGGGCAGAAAATGTCAACTTTAAAAAGGAATTATTGGACACTCGAAAACAAGTGCTTGAGAATACACAGAAGAATGAAGAATTGAAAGGGGGGCTGGAGGGGGCTAAGGGAGAGATTAAAAATGTTTCTAATGAGGTTGTGGAAATAAATGCGCATGTGACTAGGATTGATTTGGAAAGGATGACATATTTTTTGAGATTCCAGAATGTTTCTGAGATGGATGGTGAATGTCTCCCTGATCTTATGAGTACAATTATTGCAGACTATTTACATAAACCTAAAGATGAGATCAGAGGGGACATTGACCTAGTCTACAGAATAAATTCTGCATATGCTAGGATGAATGAAGTACCCAGAGAGATACATGTAAAATTTGTTAGAAGGTCAACCAGAGAGGAAATCTTGAAGGCGCAAAGAGGGAGTCCTATGATTTACCAACAAAAGGAGATTACCATCTTGAAGCAGATTCCAAGAAAAATTAGAGAAGCCAGAAGGAAATTTTCCTTCTTGTCTAAAACATTGTTTGATCATGGGATCTGGTTCAAGTGGGTGATACCCAAAGGGATGCTGGTGTTCTGGGAAGGAGGTAGAGTAAAGATTAAAACAGTTGCTGAGGCGGAAGCCTTTCTTAAAAAACATTCCTCTGTCCTGGGAGAAGATCCAGGGGGGGCAGGGGGAGCCATGGCCCCGCCCGCTGGGGGCCCGGGGGAGAAGGGGGAAGATACAATTGCCAAGAGACTTAGATCTAAAAAATAACTTTGCCCTGGTTTTTCTTTTGAGTAATATTGTATGATATTTGTAATCTGGATTTTTGCAATTGACTGACAGTATATAACTGAAAAATTTAGGAATATGTACTTGCTCCCAGCTTGTAGTGTTATGTGAAATGTTTCTTTTCTTTCTTTTTAATAATGTAATTTGAGGTTCCGGAGGAGCCGACGACTTTGACGTGACCACTCTCAAAATTTCTATGTAACCCTTACCCTACCCCACAAAAAATGTAAACTCAATAAAACTTTTTCAATAAAAAAAAAAAAAAACCATTACAAAACAATACAAACTCTTAAAAACATATTAAAATAACCTAAAACCCGTGCTAAAACCCTTTAAAACCCTAAAAAATTAAAATTTATAAATATAGTCAGAAACAGGGGGCTACGCTAGGCCAGCTTGTTGGAATAGATACGTCTTCAAGCGTTGGCAGAAGAGGCGGAGGTCCGAGATGGTACAAAGGTCGGGGGGTAGGTCGTTCCAGAGGGCCGGCCCCGCCACAGAGAAGGCCCTTCCCCTGGGTGTCGCCAACCGGCATTGCCCGGCCGACGGCACCCTGAGATGTCCCTCCCTGTGGGAGCGGATCGGACGAAGGGATGTATGGGGCAGAAGGCGGTCTCGTATATAGCTAGGCCCCAAGCCATGGAGCGATTTGAAGATGGTCGTCAACACCTTGAAGTGCACTCGAAAGGCCACAGGCAGCCAGTGCAGCTCGCGCAGGAGTGGTGTTATGTGGGCATGCCTTGGGGCACCCATAATCACCCGCGCGGCTGCGTTCTGGACTAGCTGTAGCTTTCGAGTGCACCTCAAGGGGAGCCCCATGTAGAGAGCGTTACAGTAATCCAGCCGAGAAGTCACAAGCGCTTGAGTGACTGTGCGAAGGTCCCCCCGGTCCAGTAAGGGGCGCAATTGGTAGAACGCCCTCCTGGCCACGGCCGCCACATGGTCCTCCATGGACAGCCGGGAATCCAGGAGGACGCCCAAGTTGTGCGCCCTCTCCACGGGGGCTAGTTGTTCGCCCCCAATGGCCAGTGTTGGACTTATCTGGCTGAACCAGGGAGCCGGAAACCACAGCCAATACTAGAAGGGAGTGTGGAGAGGGGGGGAGGAGGAGGAGGAGGAGGAAGAAGAAGGGGAGTGGATGAAAAATACTGTGAGGTCCTTGGTGTTCTTAGAGCTTGGTGGTTTCCTTGCAGACATTTCATGGCCAAACTAGGGAATATATCAGAGGAAGAGGAGGAGGAGGTGGTGATGAAGGTGGAGGAGGAGGAGGAGGAGGAGGAGGAGGAGGAGGAGGAAGAGGAAGAGGAAGAGGAAGAGGAGGAGGAGGAAGAGGAGGAGGAGGTGGTGGTGAAGGAGGAGGAGGAGGAGGAGGAGGAGGAGGAGGAAGAGGAGGAGGATTCAGTTAGAACAATTAATCAATGAAACAACCTGCCTCCAGAAGTTGTGAACGCTCCAACACTGGACGTTTTTAAGAAGATGTTGGATATCTATTTGTCTTTACTTTTACTTTACTTTATTTTCAATTTATATACCGCCCTTTTCACCAAAAGGGACTCAGGGCGGCGCACAGAAAGATAAAACCCCACAATATACAAAATTTAAAAAACAATTAAATAATATGACTGTGCTAAAATTTAATAAATAGTTAAAACCATAAATACCTAATTAAAATAATCCCTAATCTATGTCAGGCCGGCAAGACGAAAGAAATGAGCTTTTACCATCCGACGGAAGAGTCGTAGGTCCGTAATGGTATGGATATCGGGGGGGGAGGTTGTTCCAGAGTGTCGGACTCGCCACAGAGAAGGCTCTTCCCCTGGGGGTCGCCAGTCGGCATTGACTGACTGACGGCACCCTGAGAAAGCCAACTCTGTGAGAGCGGACAGGTCGAAGGGAGGAATGGTGTAGGGTTTCCTGCCTAAGCAGAGGTTGGACTAGAAGACCTTCAAGGTCCCTTCCAACTGTTATTCTCTTCTAGAAGAAGGAGGAGGAGGAGGAGGAGGAGGAGGAGGAGGAGGAGGAGGAGGAGGAGGAGGAGGAGGAATAATTATTTAATGTCATTATTGATTTGTATAATAACTTAATGCAATACTGTTGATTTAATATTTATTTTAATAATGTGGTAATGCTCTCTAAAGGGAGGTGGCCTATTGGGTTAAAATGTATTTAAAATGTACCTGGTGTAGGAATAATTCTGTCCGGACCCTGTATTGGATCTGGAAACAGACTGGTATCTGATGTAATGTCCAAGACAACGACATTGTCTACCATCAACCAGCCCAGTTTGGACCACTGGAAGCTTCTACATTGTCCCTTCCCACGGACAGTCCATTCCAGTTGTCCATTCGAAAGATGAAAAGGACAAGAATCTCTGTTTCCAGCATGAACATCTTATTTTTTTTCTGTTTGTTTTTTGCTTGGATTTTTTTTTTTAAATTAATGAATCCTCAGCATCGGATTTGCAAATATTACACTGATAAACCAACGTCCTCGTTCGGTTCTCCTTAAAACTCCCCGCCCATGCCCATGGGGAAGGGTCTCTCACCCAGGGAAATCACTGCCCCCCACCCTTACTCTTTGGCCCTGCTTACTTACTTACTTTATTGAATTTATAGACTGCTCCCTTTCCCAAAAGGGACTCGGGGCAGTGCACAGGAAATTTTAAAAACATACATAAACATAACAATATACAAAATTTCAAACCAAATTAAATTATTTTCCCTGTGCTAAAATTTAAAATAAATTAAAACAATTTCCCTTAAAAACCAATTAAAACAATTTAACTTCAGACTATAGGCTAGGTAGAATGAGGTAGGCCAGCCGGTCTGTTGGAAAAAATAAGTATTTAGTTTCTGGCGGAAGGAATGAAGGTCTGTGGTCGTTCTAAGTTCGGGGGGTAGGTCGTTCCAGAGGGTCGGGCCCATCACAGAGAAGGCCCTTCCCCTGGGCATCGCCTGCTGGCATTGCCTAGTGGACGGCACCCGGAGAAGTCCCTCTCTATGGGAGCGAATTGGCCGAAGAGATGTGTGGGGTAGGATGCGATCCCGTAGATAACTAGGTCCCGTGCCATGGAGCACTTTAAAGATGATAATCAGTACCTTGAAGCGCACCCGAAAGGCCACAGGCAGCCAGTGCAGCTCGCGCAAGATGCGATGCCAAAATAGAGACATACACCCCCCTCCCCAACCCTGGGATTCTCTCCCCCACCTCTGGGTCCCCAGATAGTCAACTGGTCTCTTTGCCGCTTCCAGGAAAAAGAAGGGAAAATAAAAGTGCCTTTATTTATTTGCTCAAAAATCAGTGCAAAATAACTTTTCCCATTATTTCTTTACACGGGGAAACAAAACAATAATTTTGTACAACTTCGCTGCCATGTGCGATAAAGTGTGCAAAGAGATGCCCACATCTACATCATCATACACACAGAAGTATGCATGCATATGTGCATGTGTGTGTCTCTGTGTTATGTTTTTCTGCTGGTAAATAAATAAAGGGAGATTAGTATAGATCTATTTCAAGCTATTTAGCTCTCATCAGCTAGCCATACCCTCACTGGGATTCGAACCAGGGAAGTATTGCATATCAGGCAGTTGTATTAGCCACGAAGCCACAGGTTCTCCTCCTACATCAGCTGAGCCTGGGAGATAAGTATGTATTGTGTCACAACACCTGGTATGCCCAAATATGGGAGGGAGCAGAACTGCTTCCCTTTTCTGTCTTTTGGCTCACCCTAGGAGCCATCCAGGCAGAAAGCTATTTTTTCATTGCACACACACATACACAAATGGTTAAGAAAATACCAGGTTTAACATCTTAACAGCATTAACATCTTGTTTCTACTTATTCCGACCCCATTCAAGTGCAGCTTGAAGGCATTAAGCCTGCTAACATTAGAGGAACATCAAGCGATTGCAGGGGTCTTCAACAGGAGCAATCAAGGCAGGAGACGATCAGCAGGCAGAAGTCCAGATTTACTACTCGTATAGTTTTTTCTGTTGTCTCAAGTGTGTCCTGGAAAACATTTTAACTCAGCCTTGAAGGAAAGACAGGTCTGTAAGTGTAGCTCTTCATTATTTCAGAGCTTTTGTTCCAGAATTAATAGCCAGGAGAAGGAAATGATCCCATTGGGTTCGGTGTTCTATTTTGTGGCTTTAAAAAGTCCTTTTTTCCACCGGTCCCATTCTTTATCAGAACCTATCTGCTTCTTGATTGTTCCCAGGATTTAGTATTATGACTCCAACAGTTCCATTAGCAAGGCAAGGGAATCTGTCTTTCATTGCTCTGAAAGTTTTCCTCTCTGGCCAACATGCTGATGTGTTTCCAACAGGTTGATTAGACATGGCATTCAGCAGATTCTGACCAGTTCTGGAGAACTGGTATCAGAAATTTTGAGTAGTTTGGAGAAGCAGTAAATACCACCTCTGACTAGTCCCATCCCCATCTATTCTCTGCCTCCTGAGTCCCAGCTGATTGGGAAGAAATGGAGATTTTACAGTATCCTTCCCCTGGAGTGGGGAGGGAATGGAGATTTTACGGTATCCTTCCCCTGGAGTGGGGAGGGAATGGGGATTTTGCAGTATCTTTCCCCTGGAGTGGGGAGGGAATGGGGATTTTGCAGTAACCTTCCCCTGGAGTGGAGAGGGAATGGAGATTTTACCATATCCTTCCCCTGGAGTGGGGAGGGAATGGGGATTTTGCAATTACCTTCCCCTGGAGTGGGGAGGGAATGGAGATTTTGCAGTAACCTTCCCCTGGAGTGGAGAGGGAATGGAGATTTTACAGTATCCTTTCCCTGGAGTGGAGAGGGAACGGAGATTTTACAGTATCCTTTCCCTGGAGTGGAGAGGGAATGGAGATTTTACTGTATCCTTTCCCTGGAGTGGAGAGGGAATGGAGATTTTACAATATCCTTCCCCTGGAGTGGGGAGGGAATGGGGATTTTGCAGTAACCTTCCCCTGGAGTGGAGAGGGAATGGAGATTTTACCGTATCCTTCCCCTGGAGTGGGGAGGGAATGGGGATTTTGCAATAACCTTCCCCTGGAGTGGGGAGGGAATGGAGATTTTGCAGTAACCTTCCCCTGGAGTGGAGAGGGAATGGAGATTTTACAGTATCCTTTCCCTGGAGTGGAGAGGGAACGGAGATTTTACAGTATCCTTTCCCTGGAGTGGAGAGGGAATGGAGATTTTACTGTATCCTTTCCCTGGAGTGGAGAGGGAATGGAGATTTTACTGTATCCTTTCCCTGGAGTGGAGAGGGAATGGAGATTTTACAGTATCCTTTCCCTGGAGTGGAGAGGGAATGGAGATTTTACTGTATCCTTTCCCTGGAGTGGAGAGGGAATGGAGATTTTACAATATCCTTCCCCTGGAGTGGGGTGGGAATGGAGATTTTACAGTATCCTTGGTTGTGAAAGGTGGACCATAAGGAAGCCTGAGAGCCAAAGAGTGGAGGCCTTTGAACTCTGGTGCTGGAGAAGACTCCTGCGAGTCCTTTGTACTGCAAGGTGATCAAACCGGTAAATCCTAGAGGAGATCAACCCTGACTCCTCTTTAGAAGGCCAGGTCCTGAAGAGGAAACTCAAATCCTTTGGCCACCTTAGGAGAGTGAAGGACGCACTGGAGAAGAGCCTCATGCTGGGAAAGATTGTGGAGAAAAGAAGAATGAGGTGGTTGGATGGAGTCACCAAAGCAGTAGGCGTGAGCTTAAATGGACTTAAGTGGGGTGGTAGAGGACAGGAAGGCCTGGAGGAATGTTGTCCATGAGTTCACTATGCGTTGGACATGACTTCGCAACTAACAACAACAAGAACCAAACATACCCAGTTCCTGCAACCGTTCTTCATGTGTTTTAGCCTCCAGTCCCCTAATCCTCTTTGTTGCTTTTCTCTGCACTCTTTCTAGAGTCTCCACATCTTTTCTACATCCCACATCTTGCTTTTCATTTTCCCAAAGAAGACTTGTCTAATTTATACCAGGCATCGGTAGTAATGGTAACTAAGTAAAAAGAAGCGAAACTTGCGCAAAATTGTCCTCTACCAATTGTGCCACTTGGCTACGCAAGCGTGCATCGCATTTACATATGTTAACAAGCAAGTACACCAGGTTGAAAAATTAAGGGCATTTAATTGAAGCTGTGGGGAACGGGGGAGGCAAACTTTAAATTGTCCAGTGCTGAAATCTACCTGCTCCCTTTAATTAATGGGTTTATCTCTCTCCGGTATAAAATTGTAAGCCGGTATAACCTCATTGTATGTTCTCATTAACACCTCCAGCTGCTGATGTTGCAACTCGGCTGTGATCTTTTCTAGGTGAGCTTAGAGAAGGTTAAATATCTTGAGGTCAACAATCCGACACGCCAAATGGCATGTTTGCGCTTCCCATTCGCTTAGTGAGGATGGTAGTCCTGAATTTAAAAGATGGCCCATTGATGTCTTTCTAGGTTCACGGCCCACATTTTATAAATAACTCCAATTATTATTGACATGAATAGAAATGAGGAAGAGATGCTGGAAGAGTTTAATAGGGCATTGGATGGAGAAATGACGCAATCCTGTCTTTACGTGTCTTTCAAATTCAGTTTTTGAGAAATATTCTAACTGCCCCAACAAAGGGACACGGTGGCGCAGTTCGGCGGTTCAAATCCCTAGTGCTGCGTAATGGAGTGAGCTCCCGTGACTTGTCCCAGCTTCTGCCAACCTAGCAATACAATACAATACAATAGCAGAGTTGGAAGGGACCTTGTAGGTCTTCTAGTCCAACCCCCTGCATGGGCAGGAACCTTATACCATTTCAGACAAATGGCTATCTAACATCTTCTTAAAGACTTCCACGGTTGGGGCATTCACAACTTCTGGAGGCAAGCTGTTCCAGAGGTTAATTGTTCTAACTGTCAGGAAATTTCTCCTTAGTTCTAAGTTGCTTCTCTCCTTGATTAGTTTCCACCCATTGCTTCTTGTCCTGCCCCCAGGTGCCTTGGAGAATAGTTTGACTCCCTCTTCTTTGTGGCACCCTCTGAGATATTGGAACACTGCTATCATGTCTCCCCTGGTCCTTCTCTTCATCAAACTAGACATACCCAGCTCCTGCAACCGTTCTTCATATGTTTTAGTCTCCAGTCCCCTAATCATCCTGGTTGCTCTTCTTTGCACTCTTTCCAGAGTCTCCACGTCTTTTCTACATCGTGGCGACCAAAACTGTATGCAGTATTCCAAGTGTGGCCTTACATACAGTGGCATTAACACTTCACGTGCTCTAGATTCTCTCCCTCTGTTTATGCAGCCTAGAACTGTGTTGGCTTTTTTGGCAGCTGCTGCACAAGACTGGCTCCTATTTAAATGGTTGTCCACTAGGATTCCAAGATCCCTCTCACAGTTCGAAAGCACATAAACAATGCAAGTAGAAAAATAGGAACCACCTTTGGTGGGAAGGGAACAGCATTCCGTACACCTTCGGCATTTAGTCATGCTGGCCATATGACCATGGAGACGTCTTTGGACAGTGCTGGCTCTTTGGCTTTGAAACGGAGATGAGCACTGCCCCCTAGAGTTGGGAATGACTAGCACATATGGGCAAAGGGAACCTTTACCTATGTGCATGGTCTTGTTCACACTCCAAAAACACCTCCCGGGCAGCAATCAACACCCATATAAGCAGTGATTAAGACCAAGATTAAGGCTTCCGGTTCCGGCTCCTGCGGCGACGGGCGAGCCTAGCGCTCGCTCGCTGCTTTGTTTCTCTTTCTGCCCCCCCACGGGGGCGAGACCCCACGGGGGCACCCACCCCCCACGGCGGTGGAGGAAGTGGCCCCCGGCACGGCTTAGGTGAGGGAGAACATGCTGCGGGGGGTTCTCCCTTCGCCTAAGGAAGACGGCGCCATTCATAACAATGAAGAGGGTTAATCGGCTCAGTCGGAAGGCTTCCCGAGGCTTCAGCTGCGAGGGGAGAGTGAGTTTTTAAAAAACTTTTTTTTCTGCTGTCAGCCAGGCTGAAAGGACTGGGAGGGGGGAGTTTGTTTTCAAAAAAAACCCCTCGGACTTAAGCGGCACTTGGAAATGGCTTCTCGTGGAGAGAAAGCGGAAATCTCTAATCCTGACTGTTTGCAGCAAGGGAAAGTTGTCTGTGGTTGTTTGCAACAATGTCTCTAGGTCTGGCTGAAACAATTTCTTTTACCACTCTCTCCTCTGGGCTCTGAGTTTGGGCGGTGGAAGATGGCCTCTCTTTGTTCCTGACTGACTATTTTACTTATGGAAAATTTCCAGCGTCTCTTTGCAACTTGGACTCCCTCTGGATATTAAGGAAGAATTTTTTTTTCTTTGGATTTGTGATTTCTTCTCTGGAGTATCTTCGTTATTATTCTTATAGATTTGGAAAACTGTGTCTCTCTTGGTTCCTGAATTTCACAACTTTACAACTCTGAACTGAACTTTTGGCTCCTGGTTTGCCTCTACAGCCCCACCCCAAAAACGCCATTTTAGTGGCACTGACTTTAACAATTAATCATGGCACAAGAAACAGCACTGGCAAGCTTAGAACAAAGGATGGCTTCTCTTGAAACTGTTATACAAACTTTGGTATAAGAGATTAAAGCCCAGAGGGCAGAAAATATCAACTTCAAGAAGGAGCTATTGGATACACGGAAGCAGATGCTGGAAAATACACAGAAGAATGAAGAACTGGAAGGGGGGCTGGTGGGGGCTAAGGGAGAGATTAAAAATGTTACTAATGAGGTTGTGGAAATAATTGGGCATGTGTCTAGGATTGATATGGAAAGAATGACATATTTTTTGAGATTTCAGAATGTTTTTGAGCAACCTGGTGAATGCCTCCCTGATCTTAAGAGCACGATTATAGCAGACTATTTACAAAAACCTAAGGATGAGATCAGGGGGGACATTGACCTAGCTTATAGAATAAATTCAGCATATGCCAGGATAAATGAAGTGCCTAGAGAGATACATGTGAAATTTGTTAGAAGGTCAACCAGAGAGGAAATCCTGAAAGTGCAGAGAGGGAGTCCGTTAATTTACCAACAAAAAACGGTTGCCATCTTGAAGCAGATCCCTAGAAAGATTAGAGATGCAAGAAGGAAATTTTACTTCTTGTCTAAAACATTGTTTGATCATGGGATTTGGTTCAAGTGGGTGACACCTGAAGGGATGCTGGTGTTCTGGGAAGGAGGAAGAGTGAGGATTAAAACAGTTGCTGAGGCGGAAGCCTTTCTTAAAAAACATTCCTCTATCCTGGGGGAGGACTCAGGGGGGACGGAGGGGGCCACGGCCCCGCCCACTGGGGGCCTGGGAGGAGAAAAAGAAAATACAATTGCCAAGAGACTTAGATCAAAAAAAAAATAACTTTGCCTTGATTTTTTCTGATTAATTTTGCATAATATTTGTATTTGGATTTTTTGTAAATGTCTGACAGTATAGAACTGAGAACTTAGGTATATGTACTCGCTTTCACTTTGTAGTGTTAAGATAATAATTTTTTCTTTTATTGTTATTGATGTATTTTGAGGCCCCGGAAGGGCCGACGACTTTGACGTGAATACTCTCAAAATTTCTTTGTATCCCTTACCCTACCCTATAGAAAAAATTGTAAAACCAATAAAACTTTTTCAATATAAAAAAAAAAGACCAAGATTAACAATAGACCAACAACTGAGAATAATAAGCGAACTAATTGTCTCCTACAAACACCACTCCCCTTTTGCTCCTATTTATGCCCTATGAGAGGGCCAATCAGCATCCCCTTGTGCCTTTACTCCTGAGTCAATCCGTTCCTTAATTGTTCCCTTCTCCTGACATGCGTGCATTGGGATCAGGATGCAGCTGTTCTTCTGCCCCACTTATCTCCGACTCTGAAGGCATCTGATAACTGGCATATGGCCCTGGCCCCCCTCTCTGCCTCTGACACAGAGCCCTCATCCGAGTCTTCCCCAGACTACAGAACTGGCCCATGTTCCTCCCCAACCCTCCTCACTGTCTGACGCTGCTGCCACCTCCACTGGCCACAACAGGCTTCCAGCACAATAATAATATTGGAACATTAATAATCATTTCTTAAGAAGATTGGATTATTCTTGGTTTCAAGGAATTCCGTGGGGGTCTTTTAGGGTAATTGAACCTTCAAAGTCACTGGAGAAAGCATTTATTTATTTATTTTTCATTCTGGTAAGAAAGATGGAATTGCCATCTCTAGTGTTCCAATCAGATTCTTGAAAAGGACGCAGAAGATTCAACAAATACGAATGTGAAAAAGGGAAGTTGGATTTTAAATAGAGTTGGGAATACATTTGGTGTGCTAAATGACGTTGGCTAGTCGAGGTGCCAAAGGTTCGAGCTGGCTCATTTTAGAAAGAACATCCAGTTCCTTGCAGCACAAAATTGCAATTTAATACCTAATTTTCTCAGTTTCTTTTTAAAGTAAAAAAAAATACTTCTTTGAGAAAATGCTGACTTCAGATTTTTTATTATTATTATTATTATGATTATTAAGTAGAGGAGTTGCCTGGCTTATTCATAAGGGGAAATTGCATCTCCTCCAAGCAGTATCTTTGGCAAAAATAATATGGTTGTACAAATCACTCAGCATCCAAATTAAATCATTCCTTTGATACAACCAATTGAGTTGATTCAAAGCACTTTGAGGTAACACATTGTTTAATCTGACTCACTTTTATTTTGAGTTAGAGTTATTTTGATACCTGATCCTAAAATGTTGAGATTCTAGAAAGAATGCAGAGAAGAGCAACAAAGATGATGAGGGAACTGGAGGCTCAAACATATAAAATGAGAGGCCTGCAGCCATCTTTTCTTTTGGATCTTTGGCCTGCCACACTTTCTATTATTCTGCTAGCCATTTTCTATTGTGGGAAAATGGGAGGGGGGATTGTACGGAGTTGCATACTATGTAGCCATAACAGCATTCTTTCTACAAAGCCAAGGTCATCCTTTGTCTCTGCACCTCTGCACCTGACTGGAACTGGAGGGGTGGAACTACCAGCGTGGCAGTGGGAGATTGGACCATGGGATGGACTGGTGGGTGTGGGGGGAAAGATCTTGAACTTTCAACTGGGTGGGGAAAACCAGGAAGCTTTCAGATTCAGGTTTTCCCAGATGTGCCAACATGGCTCTCTTCATACATTTCCTGACAGTTAGGACAATTAATCAGTGGAACAGCTTATCTCCAGAAGTTGTGAATGCTCCAACACTGCAAGTCTTCGATAAGATGTTGGATAGCCATTTGTCTGAAATGGTATAGGCCAGGGTTTCCTTCCTAGGCAGGGAATTGGACTAGATGACCTCCAAGGTCCCTTCCAACTCTGCTATTGTGTTGTATTGTACATCAGACTCTGATTTAATTTTGGATGCTATTTGGAACCCTGACATAAAGAACAATTACAGGAATTGGGTGTTTCTAATTTAATGACAAAAAGGACTCAGGGAGACAAGATAGTGGTGTGTCAATATCTCAGGGGCTGCCACCAAGAAGAAGGAGTCGAGCTATTCTCCAAAGCACCTGAGGGAAGGACAAAAAACAGTGAGTGGAAACTAATCAAGGAGAGAAGCAACTTAGAACTGAGGAGAAATTTCCTGACAGTGAGAACAATGAATCAGTGGAACAGAAGTTGCCTCCAGAAGTTGTGAATGCCCCAACCCTGGAAGTTTTTGAGAAGAAATTGGACAATCACTTGTCTGAAATGGTATACAGTCTCCTGCTCAAGCATGGGGTTGCCCAGTCTCTTCTTCAAAACCTCCAGTGATGGAGCACCCACAACTTCTGAAGGCAAGCCATTCAACTGATTAAGAGAATAAAATATTTGGAAGGGACCTTGGAGGTCTTCTAGTCCAACCATTCTTAACCCCTGCGTGTACAGGAGACCTTCTACCATTTCAGACCAGTGGCTGTCCACTCTTCTTAAAAACCTCCAGTGACCCACAACTTCTGGGGGGAAGTTCTTCCGCTGCTTAATTGTCCTCACAGTTTGGAAGTTTCTCTTTAATTCCAGGTTGCTTCTGTCCTTCTGATTGGTTTCCACCCATTGTTTCTTGTCTTCTGATGCTTTGGAAAACAAGTTGACCCATCCTCTTCTTTGTGGCATCCTCTCAAATCCTGGAATCCTGGAATATCATGTCCTGTGCTTTTTGTTATCCATCTCGGGAGTCTCTCGGAGTGTCGACTTGAAAGAGAGGTTGAGAAATCAATACTTAAAAGAATCAAGACCAGATTATAGCACACAGCACACTGAAAAGCCAGCAAACCAACTGTGACATTTGAGTTTTAGAAGCCTTTGAGGCCAACCTTGGTTTCCCCATCTTTAAAATGGGAGTTGAAGGCCAGGAGCTGAAGGAAGAAGGAGGTCAAGCGTTTTGCACATTTATAAATTGCCAAAGAAATATTGCCGTTACTAAATTGCCACCCAGATCAATTATGCAAATGAAGCAATTATGCAAACTGAACCATTATGCAAATTGAGTTTAATGATCCCCACCGAGTTTCCTCTGAGCAAATTTGGTGCACATTATATTAATATATATTAATGCATATATTATTAATGTATGTATTTATTAATACATACATTTATACACACACATTAAGGCAGATGTAATGGAGATGCTGGGATAATTTCCACATCACCTCCAATCCCACGCATTCTGTTGGACAGCCAGGTTGTGATAAATGTTGCTAATGCGTTGTCTATTTGGGTCAACATGGACATTAATTGCAGACAAGGTTCAAAAAGTAGTATAAACAATTCCACTTTTTTTTCCCTTTAACTGTTATTCTCCATCTATCCAGTCCCAGGAGTGGTCAAGGTGTCTATACAGGAGATCAAGAGAAAGTAAATAATTGTACCATTTGTCTGAAATGATATAGGGCTTCCTGCTTGAGCAGTGGGCTGGACCTGAAGACCTCTAAGGTCCCTTCCAACTCCTATTCTATTCTATTCTATTCTATTCTATTCTATTCTATTCTATTCCATTCCATTCCATTCCATTCCATTCCATTCCATTCCATATCTTCTCTTCTCTTCTCTTCTCTTCTCTTCTCTTCTCTTCTCTTCTCTTCCCTTCCCTTCCCTTCCCTTCCCTTCCCTTCCCTTCCATATTTTCTCTTCTCTTCTCTTCTCTTCTCTTCTCTTCCCTTCCCTTCCCTTCCCTATGTTCTATTCTATTCTATTCTATTCTATTCCATTCTATTCCATTCTATTCTATTCCATTCCATATTTTCTCTTCTCTTCTTTTTTTTCTCTTCTCTTCTCTTCTCTTCTCTTCTCTTCTCTTCCCTTCTCTTCCCTTCCCTTCCCTTCCCTATGTTCTATTCTATTCCATTCTATTCCATTCTATTCCATTCCATATTTTCTCTTCTCTTCTTTTTTCTCTCTTCTCTTCTCTTCTCTTCTTTCTTCTCTTTCCTTCCCTTCCATATGTTCTATTCTATTCCATCTATTCTATTCCATTCTATTCCATTCCATATTTTCTCTTCTCTTCTTTTTTTCTCTTCTCTTCTCTTCTCTTCTCTCTTCTCTTCCCTTCCCTTCCATATTTTCTATTCTATTATATTCTATTCCCATTCCATTCCATTCAAGATCCTTTCCAACTCTGTTATTCTACCATGTTTTCCCGAAAATAAGACAGGATCTTATTTTCTTTTGACCCCCAAAATAAGTGTAAGTGCTTGCCCTTATTTTTGGGGAGGTCATTGTTTTTGAGGTGCATGAGGAGGTGAGTGTGGTCACCTCATGGCTGCTGCTGTGTTGCAGTATTTTCAGGGAGATCTTATTTTCAGGGGAGTTCTTATTTTAGTACATGCACTCAAAAACTTGATTGGGCTATTATCCAGGGAGGTCTTATTTTTGGGGAAAACAGGGTATGTTCTACTGCAAATCCTGTTCAGAATTAGGGAGAACCAGAAGGAGAATTTTGGAGCTATGAAACTTGAATGGAACTTCATCTTGATGACGCTGTTCTGGTTTCTGAAAAATAATAGAATAGGAATTGGAATAAGAATAGGAAAATAGAGTAGAGTAGAACAGAACAGAATAGAATAGAATAGAATAGAATAGAATAGAATAGAATTCTCTATTGGCCAAGTGTGATTGGACACACAAGGAATTTGTCATTGGTACATATCCTCTCAGTGTACATAAAAAGACAAGATACATAGAATAGAATATTTATTTATTCAATTTATATCCCGCCCTTCTCCAACAGGACCCAGGAATAGAACAGGAATAGAATAGAATAGAATAGGATAGGATAGGATAGGATAGGATAGGATAGGATAGGATAGGATACGATAGGATAGCGTAGGGTAGGGTAGGGTAGAGTAGGGTAGGGTAGGATAGGATAGGATAGGATAGAATAGAATAGAATTTTTTTATTGGCCAAGTGTGAGTGGACACACAAGGAATTTGTCTTTGGTGCAGATGCTCTCAGTGTACATAAAAAGACAAGATACATTGAATAGAATAGAATAGGATAGGATAGGATAGGATAGGATAGGATAGAATTTTTTTATTGGCCAAGTGTGAGTGGACACACAAGGAATTTGTCTTTGGTGCAGATGCTCTCAGTGTACATAAAAAGACAAGATACATTGAATAGAATAGAATAGGATAGGATAGGATAGGATAGGATAGAATTTTTTTATTGGCCAAGTGTGAGTGGACACACAAGGAATTTGTCTTTGGTGCAGATGCTCTCAGTGTACATAAAAAGACAAGATACATTGAATAGAATAGAATAGGATAGGATAGGATAGGATAGGATAGGATAGAATTTTTTTATTGGCCAAGTGTGATTGGACACACAAGGAATTTGTCTTTGATGCAGATGCTCTCAGTGTACATAAAAAGACAAGATATATTCGGCAAGAATCATAAGGTACATCCCTTAATGATAGTCATGGGGTACAAATAAGCAATCAGGAAACAATCGATATCAATATAAATCGTAAGGATACAAGGACCAAAGTTACAGTCCTGCAGTCATAAGTGGGAGGAGATGGGTGATAGGAACGATGAGAAGACTAATAGTAATTCAGCCTTAGTGAATGGTTTGACAGTGTTGATGAATTATTTCTTTAGCAGAGGGATGGCATTCGAGGGGAAAAAACTGTTCTTGTGTCTAGTTGTCTTGGTGTGCACTGCTCTATTTATGCCCAGGATGTGAGGGATCTATAAATAATTTCACAGCCCTCTTTTTGACTCATGCAGTGTGCAGGTCCTCAATGGAAGGCAGGTTGTCAGTTATTGTTTTTTCTGCAGTTCTGATTATACCCTGAAATCCGTGTCTGTCTTGTTGGGTCGCAGAGCCAAACCAGACAGTGATGGAGATGGAGATGATTCAATGATTCCTCTGTAGAACAGAATCAGCAGCTCCTAGGCCAGTTTGAGTTTCCTGAGTTAGCGCAGAAAGAACATTCTCGGTTGTGCTTTTTGGATGACGTTTTTGATGTTTGGGGTCCATTTGAGGTCTTGAGATATAATTGTGTTTATGACCCTTGTACCAAGACTCAAAAAATGGAGTCTGAATTCAACGTATAACCACAACAACTTACAATCAAAATTCAGGTCTCAGTTGTCATTGTATACTTCAGAACTATGTATCTGTATTCTTCCACGGATCGTAGTCTGGACAACTTTGAAAAGCTGATCTTTCCTGAACAGTAACTTCTCCAGAAGTTGTGAATGCCCCAACCCTGGAAGTCTTTAAGAAGATGTTGGATAGCCATTAGTCTGAAATGCTGTAGGGCTTCCTGCCTAGGCAGGGAGTTGGACTAGAAGTCCTCCAAGGTCTCTTCCAACTCTGCTATTGTATTGTATTGCATTGTATTGTATTGTATTGTATTGTATTGTATTGTATTGTATTGTATTGTATTGTATTGTATTGTATTGTATTGTATAGTTTTCTTCCATGTATTTCCATCTTTTTCTATCTTCTACCAGCTCTGTTTTTCTTGCAGCTCTTTTTTCTTTTTTTTTATATTGAAAAAGTTTTATTGGTTTTTACAATTTTCGAAAAGGGTAGGGTAAGGGATACAGAAACATATTAAGAACTTTCGCGTCGGGATTATTGGCCCTTCTAGGGCTTCATAATAAAACATTAAAAAAAACATTTTTCCAAAAGTACTACAAGGTGAAAATAAGTACAAAATTCCTAAATTCTCCATTCTATGCTAGCAGTCATGTACAAACATCCAGACATAAGGTTAAGCAATATTAATAATAATAAAAAAAAGCAAAGTTATTTTTTCAATCTAAGTCTCTTGGCAATTGTATCTTCTTTTTCTCCTCCCTGGCCCCCAGCGGGCGGGGCCGTGGCCCCCTCCGTCCCCCCTGGATCTTCCCCCAGGATAGAGGAATGTTTTTTAAGAAAGGCTTCCGCCTCAGCAACTGTTTTAATCCTCACTCTTCCTTCATCCCAGAACACCAACATCCCTTCCGGCATCACCCACTTGACCCAAATCCCGTGGTCATACAATTTTTTGGATAAGAAGGAAAATTTCCTTCTCACCTCCCTAATCTTTTTTGGGATCTGCCTCAAGATGGTGACTTCCTTTTGTTGGTAAATTCTTGCAGCTCTTTTTCAAGTGGGCTTCCTGATCAACATCTATCACCAATAAAGGAGAATATTTGTAGTTCAGGGTTGAAATGTGAAGCCCTTGGCATTCTCTGAGCTTGGTTATTATCTTGCAGACATGTCATTACCCAACGAGGGAGTGGTGCGGTGGCCTAGAGGTGGAGCTCTAGCCTCACAATCAAGGGGTTGTAAGTTCGATCCTAGGTAGAGGCAGGTATTTCTCTCTCTGGGCACGCTGAGAATATATCTGCCAAACAAAACTCCGCGTTGGTGACCAGAAGGACATCTGGCCATGAAAACACTCTGCTAGCTCCGTTCAGTGGCCCACACTCCACCCCAAAAGGGATTATGGGGCCGTTCAATGAAGATGATGATGTTGATTTCATTACCCAATGAGATAGCATCAGTAGTGCTAGTCAATCTAGCAGTGATGCTGCTTCCTAGTTTGAATAATTAAAGATAACAGATTAACAGAGTTTGAAGGGACCTTGAAGGTCATCTAGTCCAACCCCCTGCCCAAGCAGGAGACCCTACATCTGCCTCTACCTAGGACTGAACTCATAACCTCCTCACAACCGCCTCTAGGCCACAGCAGTTCAGTTTTATTTATGACTCCTATTTTTGAGATTTTTTTGGGAGACTCTTGAAACTTATTTTCTCTCTGCTTGTTTGCGCCACGGTCTCCCTCCTTGTCTAGTTCAGGCTTCTTCTCAAGAGGACCATTTCCATCCCAGAACTCCATTGTTTTTCTTCTACTAAGATGAGGTCCTCACTCCAGGCTAAGCACCTCCATACATGGCTCCCTGATCATCAACCCCGTCCCCCGAGCAGCTTCTCCGACAAAGGAAAAAAGCTTTACAGCTTCTTAAACTGAGTTATAAAGCCCATAAAACTATGGCTTAGAGAAGGGTTGTCAAAGCAGGCTGCTTAAAAGCCTGTAAGTATCGATTCTTTTCACTTCTTCCTCCGATTATATATCATGCTCTTTTTTTGTTTTGTTTCTGGCAATCGCCCTGATTTTTATGCTGACATAAACTGCAATCAAATAGGAATCCGATTATCCCTCCCTTTTCCTCGGACAGCTGCGTTATGCCATTAGCAGGTTTTGTTAATGTAGCTGCTCTTCCTAGATTTAGATTTTAGATTTATTTAATTCTTATACCGCCCTACTCCCGAAGGACTCAGGGCGGTGTACAGCCAAAATAAAACACAGATATACAAAAGTTAAAACCGATTTACAAAACATATTAAATAATTTGGCCCATAATAAAGTTAAAAACCAAACAAACCCAATTAAAATTAATAAAATTCTTATTTACGCCAGCCAGGCTTGTTGAAAAAGAAAAGTTTTGAGAGCACGGCGGAAGGTGCGTAAGTCAGGGATAGTGCTTAATTCCGGGGGCCATTCGTTCCAGAGGACAGGGGCTCCCACGGAGAAGGCTCTCCCCCTGGGTGTCGCCAATCGACATTGTCTAGCCGACGGCACCATGAGGAGACCCTCTCTATGGGAGCGTACTGGCCGGTGGGAGAAGGCGATCTCGTAGGTACCCAGGTCCTAAGCCAAGGAACAGTGATGGTGAACCGTCACGCGGAAACATCGCACACACGCTCGTCGGGGCCACACTCCAGAAAAGCGGAACTTTTGGGTTCTAGCTCAAACACCCACCTGATGATCAGCTGGCCGGCGCAAATGCGCAGGCTGGTTTTTGGCACTGCTGCGGATGTGAAGGGACCACGCTCTGGAAAAGCCAAACTTCCAAATTCTGGCACGCATGTGCACTTGACAATCAGCTGTCCATCATGCATGCACATACCGGTTTTGGGCACTGCTGCATAAGTGAAAGACAGCTGATCATTGCATATGCAGGCATGCCAAAAACCAGGAAGACAAGCAGGCAAAGCCACGCACGCCAGGCAACATGGTTTCGCGTGCCACTTTGGGTACCATAGGTTCACCATCACAGTCCTAGACTGTGGGAGAAGAGAAGACTGTTTAGTCTTCACTATGAGTAACAGAAGAGAATATATAATTAAAAAACCAAAAGGAGGCCTATAGATTGGGTGAAACCAGACTTCTTAATAGCAGTGACTGTGAGAGGGATCTTGGAGTCTAAGTGGACAACCAGCTAAATAGGAGCCCAACAGTGTGTGGCAGCAGCCAAAAAAGCCAATGCAATCCTAAATTGCATTAACAGAGAGCTTCAATCAAGATCAAGGGAGGTACTAATACCACTCTACAAAGCCTTAGCAAGACCACACCTAGAATACTGCATCCAGGTTTGGTCACCTACACTATAAAAAAGATGTGGAGGCTCTAGAAAGAGTGCAGAGAAGAGCAACCAGGATGATGAGGGGACTGGAGGCTAAAACATACGATGAATGGTTGCAGGAACTGGGCATGGCTAGTCTAGTGAAGAGAAGGACCAGGGGAAACAGGATAACAGTCTTCCAATATTTGAGGGACTGCCACTGAGAGGAGAGGAGGGGTCAAGCTATTTTCCAAAACACCTGAAGGGCAGACAAGCAGTAATGGATGGAAACTGAACAAGGAGAGATTCAACCTGGAAATAAGAAGGAATTTCCTGACAAGGAGAACAATCAACCCATGGAACAGAAGTTGCCTTCAGAAGTTGTGGGAGCTTCATCACTGGAGGCTTTCAAGAAGAGATTGGACTGCCATATGTCAGAAATGGTATAGAGTCTCCTACTTGAGTGGGGGGGGGTGGACTAGATGACCTATAAGGTCCCTTCCAACTCTGTTAATCTGTTAAAATCTGCTTTGAAACTGAGCTACTAATATTCAAACACATTTCATATGAGCATATTTGTAGCTCAGGTCCTTGATGCTCTGAAAGCTTAGTTGTTGTTTCATTTCATTACCCAACTACATGACATTATCAGTGTTAGAAGTGAATGAGCTTTCCTCTCTGATTAGATACAAGTGGTTTGCCATGCCGGTCTATCAATAGAAGAGAATATCTGTAGCTCAGAGGTGGACCATGGGGCCCTTGGTGCTCTCTGACCTTGGTTGTTTTCTTGCAGATGTTTCATGATCCAACTAGGTGACATCCTCAGTTCTAGGAGAGAGTGGAGTTTGCTATCTGCTTATAAAGAAGTAAATTGCCCTGTCAATGTCAGTGGGAGAGTTTTTGGACGTCTCTTGATTGGACTTTTATGTAATGTTTGATTGTTGATCTGAGTTGGTAGTTCTTGAAACTTGGTCTAGTGTTAACCTTGGGCTCAGTCTCTCTTTATCTGGATCTTGGTTGCTGGCCAGGAGTGTTGTGGTTTTGATTGTCTTTCTGATTGTCTCTTTGCACAGTCACTCATGCACTCGTGACATCCCGACTGGACTACTGTAATGCTCTCTACATGGGGCTCCCCTTGAGGTGCACCCGAAGGCTTCAGCTTGTCCAGAATGCAGCCGCGCGGGCAGTTATGGGAACCTCCAGGTTTTCCCATGTAACACCACTCCTGCGCGAGCTGCATTGGCTGCCTGTCGTCTTTCGGGTGCACTTCAAGGTGCTGGTTATCATCTTTAAAGCGCTCCATGGCACGGGACCTAGCTATCTGCGGGATCGCATCCTGCCCCATACATCCCTGCGGCCGATTCGCTCCCACAGAGAGGGACTTCTCCGGGTGCCGTCCACTAGGCTATGCCAGCGGGCGACGCCCAGGGGAAGGGCCTTCTCTGTGGTGGGCCCGACCCTCTGGAACGACCTTCCCCCCGAAATTAGAACAACTACGGACCTCCGCTCCGTCCGTCAAAAACTAAAAACTCATTTTTTCTGCCTGGCTGGCTTGGGGTAACTGAATTGCTCTATTAGGGTTTTTTAGGGGTCTAATTTTAGTTGGTCTGGGATTTTAGCGCAGGATTAAGTTTAATTCGTTTTAAATTGTATTTATGCTTGTGTTTTTTTTTATATTGAAAAAGTTTTATTGGTTTTACAATTTTTTCTATAGGGTAGGGTAAGGGATACAAAGAAATTTTGAGAGTATTCACGTCAAAGTCGTCGGCCCTTCTGGGGCCTCAAAATACATCAATAACAATAAAAGAAAAATTATTATCTTAACACTACAAAGTGAAAGCGAGTACATATACCTAAGTTCTCAGTTCTATACTGTCAGACATTTACAAAAAATCCAAATACAAATATTATGCAAAATTAATCAGAAAAAATCAAGGCAAAGTTATTATTTTTTTATCTAAGTCTCTTGGCAATTGTATCTTCTTTTTCTCCTCCCAGGCCCCCAGTGGGCGGGGCCGTGGCCCCCTCCGTCCCCCCTGAGTCCTCCCCCAGGATAGAGGAATGTTTTTTAAGAAAGGCTTCCGCCTCAGCAACTGTTTTAATCCTCACTCTTCCTCCTTCCCAGAACACCAGCATCCCTTCAGGTGTCACCCACTTGAACCAAATCCCATGTTCAAACAATGTTTTAGACAAGAAGGAAAATTTCCTTCTTGCATCTCTAATCTTTCTAGGAATCTGCTTCAAGATGGCAACCGTTTTTTGTTGGTAAATTAACGGACTCCCTCTCTGCACTTTCAGGATTTCCTCTCTGGTTGACCTTCTATCAAATTTCACATGTATCTCTCTAGGCACTTCATTTATCCTGGCATATGCTGAATTTATTCTATAAGCTAGGTCAATGTCCCCCCTGATCTCATCCTTAGGTTTTTGTAAATAGTCTGCTATAATCGTGCTCATAAGATCAGGGAGGCATTCACCAGGTTGCTCAAAAACATTCTGAAATCTCAAAAAATATGTCATTCTTTCCATATCAATCCTAGACACATGCCCATTTATTTCCACAACCTCATTAGTAACATTTTTAATCTCTCCCTTAGCCCCCACCAGCCCCCCTTCCAGTTCTTCATTCTTCTGTGTATTTTCCAGCACCTGCTTCCGTGTATCCAATAGCTCCTTCTTGAAGTTGATATTTTCTGCCCTCTGGGCTTTAATCTCTTGTACCAAAGTTTGTATAACAGTTTCAAGAGAAGCCATCCTTTGTTCTAAGCTTGCCAGTGCTGTTTCTTGTGCCATGATTAATTGTTAAAGTCAGTGCCACTAAAATGGCGTTTTTGGGGTGGGGCTGTAGAGGCAAACCAGGAGCCAAAAGTTCAGTTCAGAGTTGTAAAGTTGTGAAATTCAGGAACCAAGAGAGACACAGTTTTCCAAATCAATAAGTATAATAACGAAGATACTCCAGAGAAGAAATCACAAATCCAAAGAAAAAAAAATTCTTCCTTAATATCCAGAGGGAGTCCAAGTTGCAAAGAGACGCTGGAAATTTTCCATAAGTAAAATAGTCAGTCAGGAACAAAGAGAGGCCATCTTCCACCGCCCAAACTCAGAGCCCAGAGGAGAGAGTGGTAAAAGAAATTGTTTCAGCCAGACCTAGAGACATTGTTGCAAACAACCACAGACAACTTTCCCTTGCTGCAAACAGTCAGGATTAGAGATTTCCGCTTTCTCTCCACGAGAAGCCATTTCCAAGTGCCGCTTAAGTCCGAGGGGGGTTTTTTGAAAACAAACTCCCCCCTCCCAGTCCTTTCAGCCTGGCTGACAGCAGAAAAAAAAGTTTTTTAAAAACTCACTCTCCCCTCGCAGCTGAAGCCTCGGGAAGCCTTCCGACTGAGCCGATTAACCCTCTTCATTGTTATGAATGGCACCGTCTTCCTTAGGCGAAGGGAGAACCCCCCGCAGCATGTTCTCCCTCACCTAAGCCGCGCCGGGGGCCACTTCCTCCACCGCCGTGGGGAGGGGCGCCCCCCGACGAGCCGTCTTTACGGGAGACCCTCAAACAAGAGGGGTCTCGCCCCCGTGGGGGGGCAGAAAGAGAAACAAAGCGGCGAGCGAGCGCTAGGCTCGCCCGTCGCCGTAGGAGCCGGAACCGGAAGCCAATCTATGCTTGTGTTTTTATATATGTATTTTTAAATTCCCTGTGCACCACCTCGAGTCCCTTCGGGGAGGGAGAGCGGTCCATAAATTAAAATTATTATTATTAAAATTATTATTTTGAACAGTATGTAGTTTTTGTCGATCTCTTTGTGTCTGTTGATGACTGATGGGTCTGAGCTTCAGGCTTGTGGGAATTCTCCAACACTTTTAAATTCGGCTTGCTCTAGGATGCTCACAATTTCTCCATTGAAGCTATGGTTGAGTCTGTCTATGTGTCGTACAATTAAGGTGTTTCTCATCATGTCTTCTGACTGCTAGTTGTTGTAAAAACCTTCCTTTTCTCTACACAGAACTTCATTTTGTTAGGGAGGGCTCAATGTAGGGTTTGTAGCAGGGATGGCTAACCTTTTTGCCTTTGTGTGCTCAAAGCATGCAAGCACATGACAGCTTGCACACACTCATCCCTGCACCCATAATGCAATGCGTGCACAACACCCGCCCACATGCCCCTCCTCCTGCGCATGCATGCACAACCCCCCACTTCCCCCTCTCATGTGTGCATAACCCCTTCCCAGCACCTTGTTCTGGGCCTAGCAGGCCTCCTTACAGCCTCCTGGGACCAAAAACAGGCTGTGGGAGGGGCTCGCTGCACCCCCCTGTGTGGCCCCCTGCCCCCCCTGCATGCGTGTGCATGACCCCCTCATGCATGGATGCGTGTCTCCCACATGCACCCTGACTTTCTGCATGCATGGCACAGCCCCAAAAACCAGCTTGCTGCTAGAGACTGTGCTTGCATGCGCAGAGGAGCTGATCTGGGGCAACAGCACGCATGCCATCAGGGGGCTTATAGGAAATCTTGGGAATAATCTGAATGCAGAGAAGAGCAACCAAGAGGATTAGGGTACTGAAGACTAAGACATATGAAGAACGGTAGCAGGAACTGGGTATGTCTAGTTTAATGAAAAGAAGAACCAGGGGAGACATGATAGCAGTCTTCCGATATCTCTGGGGTTGCCCCGAAGAAGAGGGAGTCAAGCTATTCTCCAGGGCACCTGAGGGCAGGACAAGAAGCAATGGGTGGAAACTAATCCAGGAGAGAAGCAACTTAGAACTGAGGAGAATTTCCTGACAGTTAGAACAATTAATCAGTGGAACAGAAGTTGCCTCCAGAAGTGGTGAATGCCCCAACCGTGGAAGTCTCTAAGAAGATGTTGGATAGCCATTTGTCTGAAATGGTATAGGGTTTCCTGCCTAGGCAGGGGTTGGACTAGAAGACCTCCAAGGTCCCTTCCAACTCTGCTATTGTATTGATTTGTATTGTATAAATAGGGGGGCACATTAGCTCAACCACAGATTAGGTGACTCATATTCAGCAGCCAAGGAGAAATTCCTCCAG